>CM014271.1:32439560-32477671 GCA_004135705.1 Alloteropsis semialata
AATCCCTATCCCTCCAATACCCTCTGCCGCCGAACAGCATCTGAACCAAAACAAAATCAATATACTGCCCGCATACCACAAGGTCAGTCCAGGACGAATGAATCATGTTGTAATACAACAACTCCAAACCACTAAACCACACCGCCCCCCCAAAAAAAACACCAATTTCCAATGGTAGCAACGATAAGACCAAGAGATCCAATCGGACATTAAAAAAAACTTTGTATGAAACATCTAATACAGAAACTATCCTTTGTCGATTCAATGGAATGAAGTGGATCTGGATCTAAAGAGATAACACTACTGAGCATTCGCATGTTACGGGAGATCCCACCAAGACACTGACCTACAACAGCTTGCGAATTGAAGCCACCAAGACACTGACCTACAACAGCTTGCGAATTGAAGCACCACACGACTCGTTCGGAGATGAACTCCTCTAGTTAGAAGATATACAGTACCCTACAGAGTTCGAAATTGGAAAATGGCAAGGATATAACAGCGCCGGATGTGTTGTGTCTGCCTACATCATGCTCGCTCTATTGCTCTTACTGTCTTACACAAAGACCTTGTTTAGTTCGGTTGAATTCGATTGAATGCACTGTAGAAAAATGCATTGGAAATCGAAAATGCAGAGAGAGGGCACGTTGTTCAATGGAATATCTTTTGGTTGAATTGGTTGAATTGGAGGGAACTAAACAAGGCCAAACATAAATGCCCTCTCTACCCCTACCTACCAGGTCCAGATAAAAAAAAATAACGCCTGAGTCAATACTCAATAGCATGCTCTGCCGTTACCGTCGTCTCTTCCGTTAGTGACTGTCCATATAACACTACCAATGTGTATGAACGCGATTCATTCTAACCATGGTGTAAAGTACATGCTATAAAGCCCATTCATACAAAACAGACGCGTTATCTTGTCATGTACGCTAGAACACGAATCTTAAAGCTATGCATGTACGACTGATGAAGGGGTGGGTAGGCGACCATATGGGCAGAACAACATTCGCGATGAGCAAGATCATGGGTAAAGCGAATCTACAGTACATGGTAACGCTAGGGCGTGGAATCACGAGAGCATTGGAATGGAATGGCGATGGATGTCTTACAGGTTTGTGGCGGGGCCGTTCCAGGAGATGAAGACGCCCATGATGAAGAGGACGGCGCCGTACGCGGACGGGTCGTCGGGGAGCCCCAGCAGCAGCAAGGCGGCCAGGGGCACGGCGGAGCCGGCGCTGATCTGCGACAGCACGATCCTCCCGGCGTTCGGGTACCGCTCGGCGAGGGCGTCGCCCATCTTGCCGCCGAGCAGGCCGCCAAGGGAGCTGGCCACCCAGAAGACGGTCATGAGGGCCGCCGTGTCGCCGTGGCTGAAGCCGACGAGCTCCAGCCACATGGACGCGAACGAGAGCGCCGACCACGGGAACGAGCCGCTGACACCCTGCGCCACGAAGATCTGGAACGTCGGATCCGCACCACGAACTTGGCGTCCTCGATCATCTCCGCCACGACCTCCCACGCGGTGGCGGGCCGCTGCTTGCCGGCCGGCCTAGCGTCGCACGCCGGGAAATGTGGGTCCAACGGCGAGGAACCAGTTCAGGACCCCCACGGCGACGCTGATGACCGCAACTAGGTGGAACGCGACGCGCCAGCCGGCGATTCCCAGGACAGTGGTCTGCGCCAGCAGCAGGCCAACGAAGCCGCCGGAGATGAAGCCGAGGCTGCTGGCGAGCTGCAGGCACCCGGACGCCGAGCGGCGCATTCTTTCATCGGTGGAGTCGGCGACCAGTGACTGGATCGATGGCACCACCAAAGCTAGGCCAATGCCGTTCAGGCCCCGCGAGATGGCAACCTGAATATTCGCAGGATTTGCTTGTCCATAATCCACTTCTCCAACAAAAATCACTCTGTAGATCTACAGCTCAGCTCACAGGGGACAAATCCCAATCTGTATCACTCTACCAAGTCCAAGAGCAGATCTACAGAGCAAATTGAAAAGAACAGCAACGAAGTAAGCGGCGAAAAACTAATCCACCCAAGCTGGTGAAGCGGCAGTGAAAGCGGCTAATCACCTGTAGGAAGGTGTCGGAGACGCCGACGAGGAACGTGGCGGCGGCCCAGAGGAGGGCACCGACGGCGATGACATGGGCCCGGTTGTGGCGCACGGCGGCGTAGGCAGCGAGCGGGTAGCAGGCGGCCTGCACGATGGAGCAGCACAGAGTGAGGGCGCCGAGCCCCGCGGGCGTGGCGTGCAGCTCGGCGCCGACCTCCCGGTACACCGCCGGCAGCAGCGCCTCGTCGGCGCGCTCCATGATGGACGCGAGGTTCACTAGCAGCAGAGTCCACCGCTGCTCCCGCGCCGCCAGCCCCATCCGTCCGAGACCTCGGCAGTCGGCACTGCCTCTCTCCTAGAGTCCTCTCCTCTAGCCGCGGGGTTCTCAGTTGGGGCTCGGGACGGCGGCCGTTGGTAGCGGACCAGCAGTCGCCGGCGATCCGCCGTTTCGTCTTGGCGAGAATTTTATATTACCGCTCGTTCTAGGACTAATCACAAGTTCACAGCCCTCGATGACATGGGGGCCCGAACATTGTGTGGGGGCATGGGTGGCTACCTTGTGTCCGAAAATTAGAGCTGCTTCTTCATTGGCTGGTTTGGTCATTTCTAGAGAGCCCCACTAGTCAGTGACTTCAGGATGGCAACGCCTGCCTCCTGGTTGCTGTGTCTTTTGTCTCCAAAATGGAGTGAAACTACGGGGTGTTTAGATACCACCTCATTTTGCATTCTATTTCCATTTTGTATTCTACGCGCTTTTCAATGCACTTTTTTCTCTCTGTGCACGTGGATCGAGACGCTCATTTTGCAAACTATTTTGTATTCCATGGTATCTAAACACCCCCTACATTAGAAACTGAGAATGAAATTGTCCCTAATCTCTCACGTGAAGTTGTTTAATTACTCTTGTTACGAGGCAAGGGCATGATCATGCTTCAGTGTTGACTTAATCTCCAAAGAGATTGACGAGCACAAGAGTTAATGATTTTCAGAGTAAAGGGGTGGACGGAAAATCACGAGACGAATCTATTAAGCCTAATTAATTCGTCATTAGAGATTATTTACAGTAGCACGACGTTGTCTAATCATTGCCAAATTAGGCTCAGAATGTCTCGCAAAGTTACCGGGGGTTATGAAATGGGTTTCGTCGTTAACACACGTTTAATACTCCATGCATATAAGATTCCCTTTGATGAATAGTGAAGTTTGAAAAGTGTAAGTTTTCTAAACATGGCCTCAATTGTTGTACCCTTGACACTTTGTACCACCACACAAAAGAAGAAACTTGCTCCGGCGAGCAGTACAATATCCCACCTGAATTAAAATGTACTCTGTCTAACATTATCTTCCGGATCCATTCCAAAACCTCCATCCAACAAATTCTCAGTCTGAAATCCCCCAATTCCTATCACGATTCCCGGTTCGCCAACAGGCTCACGGTGTCCTTCTCACCCTCGGGGGCCTCCTTAGGGTCATAGGTGACACCAATCACAGCTCTTTCGCCACCGTTCTCCGAGCCGAAGACCTTGGGCCTGCCATCGCCGTCCTCCAGACAGGAGCTCTCGTGGTCCATCTGCTGCAGCTCCGACCCGATCAGGGACTGCATCCTCGCACGCTCCCTGTCCCGCGGGTAGCTGCAGTACAGGAACGAGTATATGGCCGTGCAGAGAATGAACGGAATTGCTATGGACGTGTACAACGCCTTGGCTAGGGACGCGGCGTTCGCCCGGTCTTGTTGAACGCTCTCCCCCTTGTCGTTCGGCTTGTACCCATACACTCGCTGAGCCAAGAGACCAACGATCGGAGGGGCGAAGGATGATAGCACCGACTCGAAGGATCGGTCGAGGGCGTAGATGCTTGTTCTTGACTTCTCCGGGACGATCTCCGCAAATATAGGGCTGCAAGAAGCAACAGTTGGCAATGTTAGCAGATAGAGATTTCTCACTGTTCGAGCAAATTCCAATCGAAACACTGAGCTGGGGAGTTATCAGAGCTTGTGGAAGCCGAGCATGGCTTACAAGTTTGTGGCGGGGCCGTTCCAGGACATGAGCACGCCCATGACGAAGAGGACGACGGCGTAGGAGACGCCCTTGGACGGGTCGTCGGGGAGGCCCAACAGCAGCACGGCGCCCATGGGCACCGCGGAGAGGGGACTGATCTGGGAGAGGACGATCCTGCCGGCGTCGGGGTACCGCACGGCGAGGAAGTCGCCCATCTTGCCCCCGAGCAGGCCGCCGAGGGAGCTGGCGACCCAGAAGATGGTCATGAGGACGGCGGTGTGGCCGTGGCTGAATCCCTTGAGCTCCAGCCACATGGACGCGAAGGAGAGCGCCGACCACGGGAACGTGCCGCTGACCCCCTGCGCCACGAAGATCTGGAACGTGGGGATCCGCACCACGAACTTGGCCTCCTCGATCATCTCCGCCACGACCTCCCGCACGGTGGCCGGCTGCTTGCAGTCGCGCTGGCGGCCGGCGGCGCCTGTCCCTTCGTCGCCCCTCGGGAAGTGGGGGTCGACGGCGAAGAACCAGTTGAGGATCCCCACGGCGACGCTGATGGCGGCCACGAGGTGGAAGGCGACGCGCCAGCCGGCCATCCCAAGGACCGTGGTCTGCGCCAGCAGCAGGCCGACGAAGCCGCCGGATATGAGCCCCAGGCTGCTGGCGAGCTGCAGCCACCCGAACGCCGAGCCGCGCGTGCCGTCGTCGGTGGAGTCGGCGACCAGGGACTGGATCGAGGGCACCACCAGAGCTAGCCCGATGCCGTTCAGGCCTCGTGAGATTGCAACCTGACATGTTTATCACTTTCTCAGAGCCAATTAAGCTTTGCCAAATCAAGATTTGAAGTCCATACTAACAAAAAATTTGTTTCTCAACTAAATGATTTCCCCCAAGATGTTAATTGTGCGGTTATTAGAACCGAAGCGAGCCAGATCCCAATCTCTACGAGAGCATATGAGCAATCAAACAGCAGAAACAACAAAACCCCAACATGTATAGCAGGCAGCAGCCAACGGACCTGCAGGAAGGTGTCGGAGACGCCGACGAGGAAGGTGGCGGCGGCCCAGAGGAAGGCCCCGACGGCGATGACGTGGGCGCGGTTGTGGCGCGCGGCGGCGTAGGCGGCGAACGGGTAGCACGCGGCCTGCACGACGGAGCGGCAGAGCGTGAGGGCGCCGAGCCCCGCGGGGGTGGCGTGCAGCGCGGCGCCCACCTCCCGGTACACGGCCGGCAGCAGCGCCTCGTCGGCGCGCTCCATGATGGACGCCAGGTTCACCAGCAGCAGCGTCCGCCGCCGGTCCCGCTCCTGCTGCTGGTCCATGGCCGCCCAGCTCGCTCCCTCGGCTCCGGTGCCTGTCGCTCCTCGGATCAACGTGGGTGTTTAGCTCATGAGCTCGTCGGCCGTTCCTGATCCCTGTTCCCCACCTCTTCCACTCCGGCGACCCGGGGTCTGCTCTGCCCGCCTCTTCGCGGGAAATTTTATATTCCGGGCTTTCTCACTCGTGACGCGCACTGGCTACGTCGTTTGACTTGCGTTCAGTGCCCCTGACGCGTGGGGCACCAGTGGTTGTGGGGTCGGATTGTCAGAGGTGGCGTTACCTATGCGTGCATATTTGCTGTTGGGGTTAGGGCTCAAGCTAGTTTAAATGTTTGATGCTCCTTTTGGCGGATCAAGAAACATATTTGGGGAATAAAAAAATTGTTGAACGAAAGTGGCTCTCGTGTCCAGTGTGCAAATATCTTTTTCTGCCCCGTTGGTTCCAAAGCATGTGCAGCACGGCAGCACGGTGGTACTGTCTTCATCCTGATAACCTAATGACCATTTTCCACGCTCTGAAACAGTCAATATGTTTTTTTTTCCTTCTTAACGGGACTATGAGGATTCTCGAACGATTTCAAATGGGCTGGTGACAGCCCATTATCTGAACTACGACACCTACTAGCCCATTCAGCTCAGGCTTGAGCTCAAAAAGAAAAAAAAAAAGGCCATTCAGCCCAGGCCCAGCAGCCCACACACCAAAAAACCTCGCTGCGCCGAACCCTCTTCACTCCAGTCCAGCACTCCACGCGGCGGAAGACCAATCTGCACACTCCCACTGCCCGCCGATCACCTGCCGCCGGCGGCTCCTTGCCTCGGCCTCCGCCTCCGCCTCCAGCCCGACACCAAGTGTTTTCTTCTTCCCATCCGATGGTGAGTTCATCTGTTATACTCCGCCTTGCAAGGTCATTCCTGTGAAATTTTGGTGCTTTGGGGGTTCCCCACATGATCAGTCTGGATATAGGGGGGCACCGCACTTACTAGTGCTAGGTTTTGGGCCGAAATCCTGCTTTAGGGGAAGTAGCGGCTGTCCTTGGTTGGGGTATTTATGAGAGATGCTGCGTGTGTGTATGCTGTTTAGGGAAGGAAGGAGGGGTGGTGTGCCTATTGTTTTGTAATTGCAGTAATCTCTCATGTAAAACTGTATGTTATCATCTATTCTTGCCGGTTCCAGTTCTCTATTAGATAATTGGCTCCGCATTACGGTTTGTTGGCATTTTTCACTTAAAGGAATCTGACTTAGTTCCTTCAAGAACCAAGGTTCACGATTTGCAAAAGCTAATTGGCCTATTAGTGAGCACTTAGAGTAAGGGCCTCAGACGCTATTATCTATTCTTTTATTTGGCAACCAATTTATATCAGGAAATAAGGTTTTGACTTTCTGTAGTGTTTATCTTGGCTAGATTGCTTCTTTTGCAAGTCCTAGTACCGTGCTCCCATGGCTCAATTAAGTAAAAGGTTTATGTAGTCAGGTAGTTTCAGAATCCTTATCTTATGGGACCATGCTAGCTTTTTCCCCTTTTGGGGGTCAGAGGCAACAATATCTCAATCGGTTCTAGTTGTCTCTGAGAATCTGGTTTGCTATTTGTAATACTTGAAATAGCAAGCATAACTAAAACATGCGGAATATGTTAATTGCATAAAGTGATTTAATTACCTAGTTCTATGTAGTTTTCTGGTGTTTTGAGTTTATCTATATGGTCGATCGTTTGTGTTCCTTGTACACCAATAATCCTGAGAACGTATATTAATATTCCTGACGATCCTGAGTTTCTGACAATTTTTAGTTCATGTGCTCATATTCAACTACATGATTAGCTGATTCCGGCCTGTTTGTTTGCCCCCTAAATTATATAATCTAGACTACAATCTGCAAAACAATCCAATTTAGACAACAAACACCATAGCTTATTTTCTGGATTATATAATCTATAGTCACAGCTTATTATAATCTCATAAGCTGCCCAAAACAAGCTTATTTCAGATTATAATCTACCTAGCAAACAAAACATGCTTATTTCAACTACACGCTTGTTAATTCAGACAACTTTGTTTCAAAATAGCCATTCACCTATTTTATTAATTGAATGTACCTCTAACATATAGCTTGTCTTGCAGTCCAATGATGCTGCTGGAGTCAATATGCAGAAGCCACCTTATATATTCAGATTTGAGGAGTGCTGGCTTGTGAGAGATGAATGTCGTACCTTTGTAGCCAAGAACTGGACAGCTGATACTGGTAACTTGAAAGGGTTGGACAAATGGCAGGAAAAGATTAGAAGGTTGAGGAGGTGTCTCAAAGGTTGGAATCGGAATATTCTTGGTGAAAGGAAAAGAGCTAAGCAGGCTATATATTATAAGATTGCTGAATTTGAGAGGAAGATTAATTCACGGGAATTGTCTGTTGAAGAATGGTATGAGAAAACAGCTTTGGACACTGCTCCGATGAATATTCATAGAGAGGATGAAGTGTGGCGGCAACAAAGATATGTAGAGAGATGCTACTTGGAAGGGGGCTTTGCCGGTGCCTATGTAGATGAAGAATCTTGTGACAGCAGGAAACGAGTTGATGATTACCTTCTTGTCAACTGAAGATGGCACCTCAGAGGATGATGAAGCTATTGTACAATATGCTACAGGATACTACAAGGATTTGTTTACGCATGAAGAAAGATGTAGCATGAGATTACACAGTGGTTTCTGGAGTGATGACCATAAACTTAATGAACAAGAAAAAAATCCATCTCGATAAATTCTTTACGATTGAGGAAATCAAGGAAGCCGTGTGGGATATGGAAACTGATATTGCCCCTGGCCCGGATAGGATACCTGTCACTTTCTACAGAGAATTTTGGGATGTTATCAAAGGTGATCTAAAGGAAATGTTTGATGAGTTTCATTATGGGGGCCTAAACATTCATCGACTTAACTTTTCTTTCATTGCATTGATCCCCGAAGTCAAAGGTGCTACTTGTATTGAGCAATATCGTTCTGCCTATCTGTTGAATATCAGCTACAAGATCTTTTCAAAAGTATTGGCTAACAGGTTAAGTAAAGTTGTTGATAAAATAGTGGACAAAGCCCAAAATGGTTTTCTACCTGGGAGGAACATTCTAGACAGAGTGGTTGTTGTTCATGAGGTGTTACATGAATTAAACAAGAATGACATGCCTGGAATCCTTCTGGAATTAGATTTTGATAGTCCATACACCAATGTAAATCTGGATTTCCTTGAAGAAGTATTGATTTTGAAGGGCTTCACCAACAAGTGGATCCACTGGATGAAGAAGCTGCTTCAAGGGGGATCTGTTAGTGTCATGGTGAATGGGAAACCAGGACGTTATTTTGAGCAAAAAAGTCTGCGTCAAGGGGATCCACTTTCACCACTCTTGTTCAGTTTGGTAGTTGATGCATTATCAGCTATGTTGAGTAGAGGTAAGGAAAAAGGCGTATTGGAAGGATTAGCTGCACATTTGACGCACAAGGGGGTGCTAAATGCGTATTGTGGAGAGGATACAATACTTTTGCTCAAGGATGATGTTGGAATGGTCGTTCAACTCAAGTTGCTTTTGACCTGCTATTAATTGATGTCAGGGCTAAAGATAAACTTTCTAAATAGTAAAGTTACATACATTGGTGAAGATAAATCCAAGCAAGAAGAATATGAGCAAGTCTTTACATGCAACCCTGGAAGCTTGCCTATTAAATACCTAGGTGTGCCAATAAGTAATTCAAGATTAGAAAGAAAAGACTGGCAGCCACTTATTGATGAGGTGCATTTCAAACTGCTTCCATGGGAAAACAACAATTTATCTTTGGGCAATAGAGTTGCGCTAAAAAATTCATCACTCAGTAGCACCCTTATTTACACTATGTCACTCTATTGGCTGCCAGACTGGTTGATTGCAGAAGTGGATAGAATCTTAGCTAGGTTCCTGTGGCATGGCACAGTTCAGAAGAGAAAATTTCATCAGAAAGAACGGACACGAATATACGTCTCTAAGGATGATGGAAATCTGAGCATTGTTAATGTTCGTATTTTGAATGAATGCCTTATGTCTAGGTGGCTTTACAGATTTGGGGAGCATTATGAAACCTTGTGGAAGGAGATCATTGATAAGAAATATGCAATCTATGAGAACAACACCCGTGATATAAAGAAACGTGGGTGTTCTGAATTTATGAAGGCTGTGTGTGGGAGTAGAGATATGTTTCATCTTGGCTGTGACAAATCCCTAGTGGATGACAATAGCATTCGTTTCACTCATGGAAGGTGGGAGGATAATGGTTATTTTGGATGCAAATGCCCAAGCGTCATGAAGAAAGTGAAGGATACATTGTCGCCGGTGTCGGCAATCAAGTGCTGGAGGAATGGGAAATGGCGGATCCCAGTACGAAAATGCATCTACTTCCACGGGAATGGAATGGTTGAGTGCAATGAAGTGGTGTTGGAGAAAGCTAAATTTTACACTGCTGATAAGAAAGACGGCCAAAGGTGGAGAGCAGAAGAGAACAGTAAGGCATATAGGAAATTTCTTGGTAGGTTGCTTAAAGATGGAGACTTGCAGATTTTATGGACTTGTAGGATGCCTCACAAGAACAATATCTTCCTCTGGATGGTTCTCAATGACTGCATATTTACTAAAGAAAATATGAAGAAATGGAGCTTGAAAGGTGATGGTACCAGTTGTGCTTTCTCCGATGCCTTAGAAACCAGAAATGACTGCATATTTGCTAAAGAAAGTATGAGGAAATGGAGCCTAAAAGGCGATGATACCAGTTGTGCTTTCTGCGAAGCCTTCGAAACCAGGAACCATCTTTTCTTTTAGTGCCCTATTCCTCAGCGTGTTTGGAAACTTTGTTGTGCTGTAGGTGGAGTTAACTGGTTCCCAAGAAACACTATGGAACTGATTGATCGTGTTGCTTCTTCATCATAGAAAGAGGCCAGGATTATTCTTCTGGGAGCAGCTGTGGTGTTCTGGGCCATTTGGCTTGCAAGAAACAAAGCTCTTTCTAACAAGAAACTTGTTACAGACCCTAACGAGATAGTTGCTCAGGTATCCTCCATTCTGCAACGTTGGGCTTCATGGTCAAACCAAGAAGGAAAGAAATGGGTCCTGAGCTTCACATCTAGGCTCGAGGAGGCGGCGATGCAGCCTTTTGCTCAGAAAGAGCACGCCAGCGCCACATCTGCATTGTCTACCCCGTATGCAAATGCTTCTGTTATCCCATGTTGATTTTTTTGTTTTTGTTCTTGGAATCCTTGCATGAATCTAGTGCCTTATATCGATTAGTAATGTTATCTTGAAAAATGGGAGAGATGAGATCACTTTTTCCTTGATGTTTGGCCTTCAGTGACCTCAGAAGCGCATTGTGAGAGTTATGATGTTTTACATGATACTAACATTTGATGTGCCCATGTGGTGTTTGTTCTTCATGCTGTTCCATGTTGCAGCAAGCAGCGATGAGCACTGGGAGAATCTAAGCTACATCTAGCCAGGTCAGGATTATATAGGAGCCTTTTTACTTCTGGACTTGCAATTAGTTTATCGGTATTGAACTTTCTTCCGTACATCGTTCCTGTAACATTCTTGTCAGAAGCTAATGCTGCACATGAAAAGAAACACCAAGCATACTATGTAGTTCTGTCGAAAGAAAACTCTGGGGCTTAACCAATTCATGGACCGTACGTCTTTCCTCTGTAAAGCACGCAGATGGGCCGTCTCTTGTCACAGACAATGACGTTCCTTCGCAATTTCACTATTTGATTAGCATCGTATACTGTTACAATATTACCTATTACCTATTTCACATAACCTGATTGGAGGAACTGGAAGAAATCTAGCTGTTCACATCTATATCGTGATTGAGGATTTAACATAGTTGTCAGAACCGTGTGCAACTGAGCAGAGCACCAATGCTCTTTTAGTTCTGTGCTGAACAACAGTGGCAGGTTCTTTTAAAAAAACAGTGGCAGGTTCAGTTGCTTCGACCAATCAAGCGCATGAGCTGCATCTGACCATTGTCGTGCCATCAATTTTTAGTCTGCCTTACCAGTTATACCATCGGATCACTGTAGAACCAGTGGTCAGTGCTAGACTGCTGGTGATGCGCTTGCCGCTTGGAAAAAGGCCAATGGTGGGAGAACATCGAGCTTAACCCAGAAGCGAAGTGTATGCATGTATCGTGGAGCTCTATCAAGCGACAACCATGTCGTGTGGTGTAGAAGGGACTGCGAGCCAGCCCCAGCCATGAGCCCATGGCACTAGCGATCAGAAGAGGAAGGTTGACTGACGAGCTGCTCTCCTCCGTTGGCCTGGAAATTGGGAAAGAGGCAATGGGTGGTACTGTTCTGACAAGCTGCTAGAGTGGTAGCCACGGGTGCTAGCTGCACAGGAAAGACAAGATACTAGGCTAGCTGCACGGCCATGTCGGGCCCCACATGTCACTATCACACATCATGTCACGTGTCGATATGGACACATGGTTCTAGGGTAGAATCGGACCGGATTCGCTGGAATTGGATTCAGATAGCACTTTTAACCACATTTTAACTTGAATACGAATTGAATTCAGATGTTCTCGAATACAAATACAAAACGAATGTCTCGAATGCAGATACGCATTCGGATATTTACTCAACTTAGAAGACAATGTTTACCTATATTTTTCATTGATGGTTTTGAAATAACAAAATCATTATACAAGTAAAGACCAAAGTATGAGTACATAACAAGTGTAGACAAAGACCGCTCGTTAATAATGTCACATTTATCCATGATTATATCAGCAACTAATCATATAAAAAATAAATAAAACTATAGATAAATATATATAATAAATAAATAAATATATTTATCATGAAATAATAAAAATATATAAAAACATTTTCATCAATTAATAAACAAACTAGAGTATTAAATTAAATTTAATATTCATATATCTTTATTATTAAGATTAATGATATTAGTCATTAAAATTAGATAGATTTTAAATAGGTTTATGGGTATAATAATAGTAATATTAAAATTGATATCATAATCATTAGTAATGGAGATAACTTTTAAAATAGTTTCGAGTATACACTATCATTATTAATAATCAAATAAGTTATTTAAAAGTTATCTCCATATGATCGGATATTGCCGAATACGAATGTGGAACCGGATAGAGAAAATAGACGAAAAGCGAATTTGGATGTATCTATTTTAGTATGTACCATATTTAATTCGAATTCGAATACAGATGTCCATATTAACATTTTAGTTGATAGGAATATCGGATAATTCGGATTACACTTTCATATTTTCATCCCTACATGGTTCGATGTGTTTTATCTTTCTTTTAACTAAAAAAAATCTATGGCAGGGTTTGTCTACCATTCTACCAAGGAGTTTTTAACTTTGGTGTAAAGATAGATTTTGATTTTGATCAACCGCGTAATAATTCTAGGTGATACAAAACGAAAGCACATGGGCAGGGCGTAGGATAACACAAAAACTTTCATCTAGAGAGTTAGGCAAAACCACAAATTTTGCTAAGTTGGTTTAGTAGGTGGAGTTACTATAGATATCAACCTAAGACTGTCAACTCGGAAAAGTAATGAATGCGTATAGTGTCCACGCACTATTGGCGAATGGCGAGATAGTGCCTAGATTGCTATGTGTAGTCACCATCATTTTGATGTATAACTATCTAGATTTTCTGATTGATTAGATTTTTTGTAGTGGAACGTACCCCATCCGAGCTATCCATACTTATCATCCACACACTTATGTGGGTGGTAGTGTAGTCACAGTCATTTTGCAGCACACCCACCTAGATTCCTTGTAGTAGAACACAACGACCCCGAATTTGAGAAGAAGACTTGGTGTGCATGATTTCTATAAAATTATTTTTAGAAATTAACAATAATATTTTTTATGGTCATGCTCGATGATGTGGTGCTCACAGGGAATGTGATGTGACGATGTGCGTGCTTATGTTTATATAAACCTAAATGTTTACAACTGCACTTCATGAAGAAATGACAATGCAGTCGCGTTTGTGATGTTATCTGTGGTAATTTAGGCCTAGCGCTGCATTTGTTAGGCCATCTCCAACCCTACATGTCATCTGGTGTTCCTAGAATTAATTAGGCTGCCAACTAGGCAAAAATCTGATGTGGCAATGGAATAAAAGAAAAGAGAGAAGAAAAAACGTAGAAACCGGGTCGCATGTAGGACACCGTTTTGACGGTCGTTCCGAGACGATGGAAAGTTGGAAACCAGCAAACTCGGCATTGGGGAGGGCGACTAGTTTCTTCCCCATCGCAAAATCCTCGGCCTCGATCCGCTGCACACGTCCGCTGCCGCCATGACTCCGCCCACGCCCTCCCCCTTCCCGCGCGTGCTTCTCCCTTCCCGCGCTTCCTTCTCCCGCGTCTCCCCCTCCCGCCATGCTTCTGCTACGTCTCCTTCCCCTGCGTGAAAATCTGTATCCGAAAAAATTAGGCGCGCTCCGCATCTCCTCGGCGCCAAATCCAGCGGCAACAAGTCCGCCTCCCTCCATTATCCCGCCCTCTAGTATTTAGGGTTGAGCAATCCAGCCAAAAGCCAGCCAAATCCATCCCCAATCACTCATCCCTGAGGGACAAATCACTGAGTAACCATGACTCTGACAGAAGCAAAGAAACGAAGAGACAGATCCAATCGAGCCGCCGCCAGTGCCCCAAACGCCGGTGGTGCCCCAGTGGCAGGTGCTGCCCCTCTCGCTCGTGGTGCCCCAGTCGCCGGCGGATCTGCAGAAGCTGTTGCTTTTCCTGCCACTCATGCCGCCAGTCCATACTGGGCAGCGAGTGCATCTTTCGCTGTTCAACCATCTGGCAACTCTGAATGGTATGGTATCTACTTGACTTTGTGTCTGATGTTTGTTTTGGCAACTCTGAACGCTATTCAACCATTTGTCTCACGTATGATCTGTATAGACTAGTACATCCTGATGATATAGTAGTGCCATAGTACTAGTCTCCACCAGTCTAATACAGACCAAAATACAAGGACTTGTTCCATCTTTATGCCTTTGGTTGATTGATGTGTGTTCACTGTTGGTTTGCCTAAATAGATTTGTGTTAACTACATAGCTTCTGATTTCTTGTATCAGGATATATCCACAAGGTGGTTTCATGAAATCTCTAAAGAGTCCTAATATTCCCTTTGTGAACTATCCTAATAGTAGCCAGCTGCTAGAAAATTTTCATTTTGTTTGAGGAGCAATGAACCTTTTTCCAACCTCACCAACAGTTGCCTGTTCTAAGGGGACCCCATCACCAACTAACAGCTCTGCTAATGGTGCTGCACAAATGAGATCAGAAGAGAAAGAAATAGTTAATGTTGAGGACAATGCTAGGTCCAATGCTAGAGCCATGGCTGAATCAAATGCTAGATCAGATAGGAGATTGAATTGGTCAAATGAAGAAGATATCAGATTGGTAAGTTAATCCTTTTCAAGGATTGAGTCTATATGAATTTAGAACTATTTGCAATTTATATTAAACATACATGGTTATCTTTATTGTAGGTTAGTCCGTTAGTGCTTGGCTGCACAATTCAATTGACCCGGTTGATGGAAATGATAAGAAATCAGATCAGTATTGGACAGATGTTACTTGAACATACAACAGCACCACAAAGTGTAACCGTATGAGAAATCGAAACCAGCTGAAGCTTCGTTGGGAGCGCATTAAGAAGCCAGTTACTGAATTCAATGGCTGCTATGTAAGGATCAGTAAACTTCATCAGAGTGGCATGAGTGAGGACCAAATGATGGATCAAGCATTGCAGCTCTTTGCCTCTGAACATAGTGACAAGCCTTTCACCATGCAGCATGTATGGAGGATATTACGGCATGAAAAGAAGTGGTCAGCATATGTGTGGAAGATAAGCAATGACAAGGACAAGAGTACAAGTAATACCCCAGCTCATGTTGTGGATGTTGACGGTGCTCCAAAACAACGTCCTATTGGAAGGCAAGCAGCCAAAAATAAGCGAAATGGAAAGAGGAAGGAACCAGAGGCTATTTCAGCAATCAGTGAAAAGCTAGACAAATTCATTGAAGCAAGTAGCAAGGCTGAGAAGATTGCAGAGGTCCAGCAAAGTTTGGCTGACAAGAAGCTAAGAGTAGCCAAGGAACAAACAAAGAGCAAAATGCTAGACCTTTATAGAGACTTATTGTGTGCTCCCACAAACGATCTTAGTGAAGATGCAAAGGCTGAGAGATCCAGAGCATTGGAGTCCATGGCATTGGCTCTATTTTCTGAAGATAATTGATTAGGTATACATACACATATATCAATCTATGAAGTATGGCTAATAAACCCTTATGAGTATATATGAAGTTGCATGTTTACTACTTACTAATGTTTACTACTTACTAATGTTACATTGCTGACCATTAATGTTTCTACTTGACAGATGCAGGGACATGTTCAAGAATTATCCAGTTCAAGAAAGTTACCTTTGCAGGTACTTATTTTTGTCAATTCTTCTAATATTTGTCTGTGCCATATCACTAAATCAGTAAGCATGTTCTTATTGTTATTTTATTTTCTTGCAGATGATCCAGTCGGCAGTCATACCATTTTGTTATTGATGTGCCCTTGATAATCAATTGCTCATAGCTGATGGCCAGATCATTTGCAACCAAAATTAATATCTAAATTTTATTATGTTGTCATGAGAGACTACCTAAATTAGTATCTATTATGCATATGAATCAATTTTCTGCTGTAATGCATCTGAACCTGTCTAATTTGGTCAGCCATATCAGATATGCATGTCTTGTTCCATGCCAGCCATATTTCTGTTTGTGTGTGTTCTTGTCTTTGCTGGAACCTGTCTCTGCTGTGTATTTCAATGTTTCACAGAAACTGTTCTTGTCTTTGCTGTAATGCATGCACGGCTGCACACTCAACAGATGATCCAGTCGGACTGTGTGTGAGAGCCCTGCCTTGCTGCTTGCTCGAGTCACCTGTTGTCAAACGAGAGAGGAGAGGGCAGCTCTGCTCCCATGGTCTGCAGTGATGGCTACACATTATATTTGCATAGTTGATCCTTTTAGATGCATGAAGGCAATAAATGTTTTTTCTTATGGAAACTGCTATTTGACACCATGGGTTGAGAGATGCAGTGTCCATATGTGCATTAATAACTCTCTCTCTCCTCTAGACATCACCCATAAACACCATGGGTTGGAGATGGCCTTACAGTCCTCACAAACTAGTTAAGCTATGATGAGACTTTATTTATTACGAGTAAACAACATTAAATTATGAGCCAGCATGGCTCATTTGCCTTCTTCATTTGACATAAGTATATACCTAATGGAAAAATATTTTTTACTGCCGTCATTTGATCTTTTAACAGTAATATGGTTGGCGTTACCTATGTCACTATAATTTTAGTCATGGCGACACACTGTATACCGATTTAATTTGTCGCTCTCCTTCTTTTCCCTGCCGATTCACTTTAAAAACGTTCGAAGTGTGGCCATGGCAACACATTGTCTATCTCTCTTTCTTGATCATCTTTTCGAAGATCTAAGTTTGAGCTCTACGGTTGTAATGCTAACTATGAAATACTTGAAAGGCTTCAAAATCCTAAATTCAGTGTAAATTGCCCCATTCTCTCGTAAGCCGTCAATTTTTTTTCTTGACAGTCGTCAAATTGCTTACGGATGCGGTTCTTCTCTCTGGCCGAAGCCCCAACAAAGAGCCCATTCCGAGCCCAGCAGCGAGCCCTTCTTTACCTTTCCGGCCTTCCCCTTCCTCGCTTCCGTTACCAATCCCCACGCCATTTTCCTCGCACACATCGACGTGGTCGCCGCGCCGCCCACCCCAACCCCACCTCATCCCACCCCCACCTCCGATCCCATCGCCCAAACCCTGTCGCCGGCGCCGCAGCCGCCGCCGCCTCCGACTCCTCTCTGATGGCGGGACAACCCCGCGACCGCGGGAGCCGCGCCTCCCGGAAGGGCCGCTCCGCCCGCGCGGGCCCCGCGTCGGCGCCCCCGCCGGCCTCCGATCCCGATCCGGCCGCGGGCGAGGACGCGGCGCCGTGGCTCCGCGCCACGGCGGACGAGCTGGAGGAGCGCCTGCTCAAGAGGCTGGACGAGGCCTACGCGGCGGCGCTGGCCCGCCTCGCGGACCTCGGCCACGGCGAGGAGGCGTCGCTTGAGGCCGTCCTCCGCGCGGGACACTGCTACGGCAAGCTCAACGACCCCATCTCCAACATCGTCGCCAACGCCCGTACCTACCTCTCCGACCCCGGCCACGCCGGCGGTTCCGGCGGCTTCGCGGACCTCAGGCGCCTCGAGGAGTACTCTCTAGCGGGGCTTGTCTGCCTCCTCCAGAGCAGCCGCCCCACCCTCACCCGCGCCGAGGCCTTGTGGTGCCTCCTCTCCAGCGACCTCCGCCTCGAGGAGGCGATCACCATAGGCTGCTCCCTCAATGGTAAGCCCGTACCCGCTGCTGCCCCTGCTGAGAGTGAGGAGCTTCCCCCGGCCGTGGCTGAGACCCCACAGAGTGGATATATCCACTACCATAATACCACAGCCGCGGCGGCTCAGGACCCTGCTCTTTTTGACCCGGAAACCTTCATGAAACTCGCAATACGCCAGGGTCCTGCCGCTGCGACCATCTCCTGCCTCAAGGCCGCTGGGTGGTCACGGTCCAGCGGTGCTGCACCAGAAGGGCAACCCAAGGAGTCCTTTGCCAAGAAGCTCTCGACTGAGGAGCTCATTGAGTCTGTTGTTGCGGAGCTTGAGGCGCTGGACATTGACAAGAAGGATCCACCAGATGCAAGCCCTGACCCAAAGAACCAGATGGTGCGTGACCTCATTAAACAGACAAGAGAGATGGAGGCGCAGCTCAAGGAGCGAAGGGAATGGGCGCAGGGAAAGGCTATACAGGCTGCTCGCAAGCTTGGTACTGATCTCACTGAGCTGCGTGTGCTGCGGATGGAACATGATGAGAATCAGCGGCGTAAGAAGGAAAAGCAGGTGATGGAGGATGACACAATGAAGCGCCTTGCTCATCTGGAGAACGAGCTGAAGAAAAAGAGTGGGCAGCTTGACCGGAGTAATGCGACAGTTCAGAGGCTGGAAATGGAAAATGCAGAGATACGTGCAGAGATGGAAGCTGCAAAGCTGAGTGCATCAGAGACTGAAAGACAATGCCAGGGTCTGTTAAGGAAAGAGAAGAAGGATGCCAAAAAGCTTGAGGTCTGGGAGCGCCAAAAAGCAAAGCTCAAGGAGGACATTGCCGAATGCAAGACAAAGATTACACAGGCTGAGAGGGAGCTTTCCGAGGTCAACAAGGCAATAAAAAATATGGAGGTTAGGAAAAACTTGCAAATTCATTATACTTAATCCTTAACATCATAGTTCCATGGGTTTCTGTTTTGTTATGTGCTAGGAGGTACCTATAGTCATATTTAGAATCTTCATACTAGGACAGATCAAATTATCTACAGTTGAGCATAGATGTAGCAGACTACTGTTGTGGTGCGTTTCAATTTAGTCATAGGGCAAGGATTGGGTACACCTAGCCAGCTCGAAGTAGGGGCTAGCACCAGTTTGTCCTTGAGCTACCACATGGCTAGTTTGTTGCCCATTAAATTATGTATCCAGATTTATGAAGTCCCTAGGTGTGCTCTTTTGTTTTGGTTGATTTCTATCCGTTAGTTTCTAATTGTTAGGCAACCCCTCTCTTTAAAAAGGGATAATTCAGGCTATTCCACCATTTTCAGTGGAAATTTTATTTCTTATTTGTGACTTTATGCTTAAGTGAGACTCCTATGTCCATGAGAATACAGTCGCATCTCATCCATTGTTTAACCCTAGGCCATATCAGTTTGGTATCAGAGATTTGTCATTGGAACAGACTGATTATGATCGAAGTGGATATGGCTGATGATCCTGAATGGGTTATAAGGTCCTCCTGTAGGAGATTAAGTGTTTAATGAAGAATTGGTGGTGAAATCTGGATACCAGAAACAAAGACATGAGGGTGCATTTGTCTTTATCTGGTTGCATTTAGCGATAAGTTGACTTGGGAGTCAATAAACAATTAAACATACAGTTAGGGAATCTCCAAACAATTGTATCCTCGTGATGGCTGTATCTCCTCAAGCAACAGATACCATAGAGCTACTCCATGCGTCGTTTGTTTGTTTCTTTCAGAGGGCCCTGCAACCTTTTAATTACTGCATGCACTTTTGAACAATTGGACCACAGAAATGCATATTTTTTATATAGCTGTTGTGCAAATGCTAATTCAAGGCTAGCTACGTTGGTCAGTTGTGGAACTGGGGATGCACATGGTAATGGCAACTGATTATGGATTTTCCCTCTATGCTTCGGTCATCATGTGCTGAGAGACTAAGAACAGGCACAAAGACGTGTCCGTAATCATTCATTACTAGTGTTTGTTTTCTTGCTTTGTACTGCACCATGTAATGCAGTCTTGTGCTTTAACCTTGTTTTTATCATGTCCCAGCTGCCCGTGGCAATCCTGTTTGACTAACACACACACACACTTTTATACTAAATTTGCTAACTGTGACTAGCATAGTGACAGCAATTTCATAGCTAAAACATGTATCATATGATTGCAAACTTATGCGTAGCTTTTAGTGAATGTATTCCATGGATTAAGCATTTGAAATTAGTCTTGTGCTGTGTTGGAATTATTCCCCTGCGCTACTATATTTTTGCTTTGCATCGTGATGTTTCAAACAACCAGTGTTATCCCAAAACAAATTTGGTTCGAGTGTTTGACAGATTTCAATGTGATCAATTTGGGCCTTATTTATCAACCATTAAACTATAGCTTATTTCTACCCTGCAAAGTTTGTTGGCCCTGTTACTTGAATTGATTGAACTTCTTCACTGAAGCAATTGCACTGTCTATTATTAGGACTAGAACTAGTTATATCTTTTAGGCAATGCTACCACTTGCAGTATGACTAGAAACATAAGTTGTTTTGGAATGCTATTTCTTTGCATTCTCTTAGAGAAACCATAGCCGTATCAATACAAGGGAATAATGCAATTACTTATCCTTATCCTATCTTAGCTATCCAGTATGTGTATGTTGCCTTGCTTTCTAGTTAATAGGGTTCATTCTGCACCTATTTTCTCCTGACAGGTTCTGATGATTATTGTAATACTAGTCCTGTACCGTGCCAACCCTGGTGCACCTCTTATTTGGTATTGAACAGTTAATTGAGTTGATGACATGTGAGAAATGCCCATTGGAAACTACAAGCAGGTTGTTTAGCTTTATGGATTTGTACCTAAGGCCCTGTTTAGTTCGTCAACTTTTTTTTATCACTACAGTAAATTTGAATGTTTGGATACTAATTAGGAGTATTAAATGTGGATAACTGACAAAACTCATTTCATAACCCCCAGGTGAAATTGTGAGACGAGTCTATTAAACCTAATTAGGCCATGATTAGACAATGTTGTGCTACAGTAAGCAATCTCTAATGATGGATTAATTAGGCTTAATAGATTCGTCTCGCGATTTCCCGTCCATCCGTGTAATTAGTTTTATGATTAGATCATGTTTAGTCCTCCCAATCTTCGGTTTAAAATTGCTACAGTAAACTTCGCAAAGTTTTTCACCAATCTAAACAGGCCATAAGTTGGCTGACTCATTACTGACAAACAGGTTGCACTTTGTTCATTGGTGCGGTTTTCAGGGTACCGTGATAACATACCCTTTTATTTCTCCTACCAAGTCTTTCTATGACCAATTTCAACAGCTCACCATCTTTTTCAGCAATAGTATTCTCAGGCATTTAATGTTGTGCCTTGTCACATGTTGGTGTTTTTTATTTTTCTGCTCTAATGTTTTGCATGATTATGATCTGGATTGTATGTATTTATATCATTTGGCATGGCAGATTCACAGTTCATATTGCTTGCATTGAGTAATTAAGTATTATGCTTGTTGTGGAGCTATAATATGTTTGGGGAAGTCTTCAGATTGGATATGAATTATATTGGTTTGACATCATGCTAGCTCATGTTGGATCAGTTATGATTTTGATTTGCGCACTGCTCTATCCATAATGTAATGTTGCCTGAACCCAATGAGCTAATAACTGTAACAGTACAAGTGACTTGTAATATTGTTTGATTTGCAGATCAAGATAAGAGAAGACACGAGGACCAAAGAAGAGAACATGGTACTTTTGGAACAGGAGCGCAGGAAGAAGGAAGCTGCAAAAGCAGATTCTGATCGCCGACTCGAAGAGCTTCGTCGGAAGAAGGAAGTCGAATCCCAGTGCTACAAGGATGACCTCCGGAGGCTTCAAGACGAACTGAACCGTCTGCAAAACTCGGCAGGCACAAATCAACCAGCTGTCCCATCAACCAACCCTCCTGGCATGACTAACCAAAGCACAGCAAGGGCGCCAAAGCAGCAGCCCATCCAGAGGCCACCACCCACGTCCAACCGGCCATCGCCGCAGCCAGCCCAGAAGCCAAGCCGCCGCCGGGACTGTGTTGTCTGCAAGAAGGAGGAGGCGTGCATTATCCTGCTCCAGTGCGCACACCAGGTCCTGTGTGTTGGCTGCAACAAGCTGCATGAGGACAAAGGCGTGGGTCGCTGCCCCTGCTGCAGTGCCAAGATTGAGGAGAGGATCAGGGTTTTTGGTGCGAGCTCCAACTGAGGCACCAGGGTCAGGGGGCAAGGGGTGCTGCTGTCTTGGATGAATTGGAAAATGCGGTAGAGTTTTCCTTTTGTTTTTTTTACCTCCATTGCTGTGAAGAAAGGCTATATAGGTCTCTGCCTGAGCGGTTATACTATGCATCCATGGATATATGCATGCTGAATTGAGATTCCTCTGGGGTATATGCGTATAATCAAAACCGTTTTCCAGACTGGAAATCAGTGTGTTCCCCTCCCCCCCCTCTCTCTTTGTATATGTTCCTAATTATCTGTTAGCTGAGAAAAATACTGGGAATGCAGATGGGCGCAACACATTTCAGTTAGTTTGCCGAAAAGAAAATCTTGTAGGGCATGTTTATGAAAAACATATTCCTTTTGGGACTTGTTTGCGTTGTGGCAGTGTGTTCTGATTGATTTCGATACTATTTATCGCCTGCTTGTCTGCCTTGCAAACTTGGGTAGCAGCATTTCTTGGGTAATTATTGGAAGGCACCGAGTTTAATTTTTCCTAATCGGTTTTAATACCTCATCTCTGTTATGGAAAATTGAATGTGAAGGAAGAGTAGGCTAACTACTAGTGGCAAACTGGCAATGTAATTTGTGAACCAATAGTTTGTGCTGCGATTGATTACTGGGCGTGAGTCTTTGGCTTTCCCTGTTGAATACAGCATTTACTTGTTACGCCTCAACTAATGTCTACAGTTATGTATGGCATATATTGTATATGTATGATATATTTGCATGAAGGGAATTTAGTTGCACGATTCATTATCCAACATGTCTCTACTATGCACGATCGTGATGACGGATCATGTGATGCCGAACGAAAATATGTTTCAGGTTGAGCTTGATCCTTCATGGCATGAATGATGAGTCGTATGGTTGCACGCCTTTTCATCATATATGCACAGAAGTTCTTTAAGGATACACGTTTAATGTATTTTGCTAATACAAGTGAGGAAGAACATTAACCAAACGCTTCCCTTGCGAACGTCAGAACGTGCCATTAAGCAAGCGACGCCACCAGCACCTCCTTTTTGACTGCATCAGGATCATTTTTGACAGCGACCTCGCTCTTTCCTCATCTTCGACAGCTTCCGACGCCCCTTCCACTACCAACCAACTCAACTCAGCTTTGTCAAAACATTGTTGTAAACTTAAAAACTTGTAACGCCATACCCCTCTCCATCTGGCCACCCTTGTCCTCCATGCCTGGCAACATCACCACCTCCTCCCTTCCTCCAAGCAACAACAACCGTCCGATCTGCCAACTTCTTCGAAGCATATTTGATACCATAAGTCTCCGTCCCAAGTCCAAAACCCTTAAACATAGGAGCTCGTTAGAGATGAGAAGATGGGTCAATATAACAAGCCTCCCATAAAAACAATTCTGAGACAGATCTAGCAAATCTTAGAAAAAGAGAATCTAAATCACACCTATTTGACCTTACCCTATTCTAGGCCCTTGTGATTCGCTTGCGTGAGTGTAAAAGGCCAGGCTATCTAGAGCCCACTAGGGCATTTTCAGCCCATCTCATACCCTAATTTACGCCATCCATCCATTTGATCCAACGACTCTTATTCATTTCCTTCCTGAACCCTATTCTCTTCCTCCTCCGCATCTGTCCTAGGGACGCAGATATGCCTCACCCGCCGCCGCCGCCATGATAGCGCGACCCTCTACCGCCTAGAGCCCGCACCACCACACCGAAGAGCGACTCCATCAACCCCAGCCCTCCACCAATCCTCGTCTTCGGCGGCTACCACCGCTGTCCACTCCCTTATTAACCACTCTCTTTCTTGATGCCCGCGCTGCCAACCCCACACCACTGTCTTCGCGCCTCTCACGAGTCTAGCAGCGCCATCGCCACCTCGCTAGGCCACCACCCACGGCCTCTCCACTAAGCCCACCCCACAATCAAACGCCTTAGTCCTCAAATCTTGACATTGGTAGAGCTCACAGGACATGGAGAAGATGAGTCGAAGAGGAAGGAAAAATTCAAGTGTCACTGGTCTTTAAAATGCTCAGGTATAACTTGGCTTCCTCTTTTAGTAATTTTCTAAACAAACCCACCCACTTATGCCTTTACCTACACTGGTAGATCTGAAACTCCAAATAAGACAGCTATCAAAACAGCTAATCCACGTATTCATATAAATCTTGAGTTCTGTTCCCCTCAAAATTTAGCAATCTGAAAATAACCTCGACAAATCTCACCACAAATACATTCCAAATCAACCGTCTGCGTCTTCACCCTAGGAAATCCTCAGCACAAGTGGCAATTCCAAACAACACAGATAGTATTTCTTCTTCTTCTTTTTCTTTTTTTTTCTTTTAAGATCAAGCTCGACAAATCTCACCACAAATACATTCCAAACCAACCGCCTGCACCTCCACCCCATGAAATCCTCAGCACAAGTGGCAAATCCAAACAACACTGCTAGCGCTTTTTTTTTAAGATCAAGCTAGCGTTAAACATGGAGTTCCTCACTTTTTTTTTTCTTTCCTCTCTCTTCTAACAGCTTCGACCCTCCCCTTCTTTCCCTTCGGCTACAAGGAAAATCTGACGGGGGAAATTCATTAAAAAAGGGCAGGCTATATCCGCAGTCCAATCGCTATAACGTTCTCCTCTAGTTGAGTCGGATTTTCTTGCCAAGTTCTAGTGGTTTCTTGGATGGGGTCGATGGCGCCGCCGGGGCAGAGCGCGGAGAAGCAGGAGAAGCGAGGCGCAGTCCAAGCCGAGGAAGATGCTCCGCGAGATGAGATTGCTAAGATGATGGAGCGCCTTGGTATCGACGAGCCGGCCGACGCGTCCGTGGCGCTACTGCGCTCCGGGGACCGGGAGCACCCGACAGCGATGGATCGGTTCTCGCCGGCTTTCCTTAGGCCCCACCACGCCACGGACCAGCGCGCGACACCGAGCGTGCAGGCCGCCGGTCCGGCGGCAGCGCCGCGGATGCACCCTGCGCCTGTGGGGATGCCGCTGCCGCCCCGCAACATCGGCTTTCCCGACGCGCGGCGCTTCACGGGAGGTCGCCCCCGCGGCGGCGCCGACGGTCTCGCTCGTGGGCCCCGGAACGAGCCCCCGCCGCACGCTGGCGCCTATGCCGCGGCTCGCGGCGTTCTAGCGTACGCGCCGCCGCTGCCGTACCTACATGGTGTGGTTGCCAACCGGCAGTCGGAGGACCCCAACATGTTTTCCCCGGTGAATGAGCAAGCGGTGCTGTTCGCGCTGTCGCAGGAAACCCCCGAGAAGATCGTGTCGTACGCCTGCGACCTCTTGGAGAGCAGACATGGCCAGCGGCTGTTCCAGTTGGTCCTCAATCGCTGCCACCGTCACCTCCGGGAAAGGGTCGTTGCTAAGATCACACGAGACAGGAAGAATTTCTTTAGGCTTTGTGTTAAGAGGCACGTGCATATCAAATTGATTTTTTTTCTTGTTTCTTGCAGCAAGATCTAATTCAGATGGTTGATGTCTTTCAGGACAGATGAGATTATTTTTATGATCAATTGTTCCAAAACTCGTAGATCAATGCATCTTTTTAAAGATGCTATGGTGCAATGGATGTCTCCGAGTCAAATGTGGGTGCTCCTTTCAGATTCAAAAAGACTCCGAGTGGTGTATGCCTTTATAGTGAGCTCACCTACAGATATTGCTCAGGTATTCGCAATTTATTTTGTACACTATTATGATGTGTTTTTAGTAGTATTGTTGCATTTTGTTGTTGATGTTTGTTTTCTCAAGAAGAATGTTCTTGTGGTGGCCTATTTGGTACTGATGGAAGTATATCACTAAAATAAGTTGTATTGTCATCGAGTAATCTCATTTTTGCTGCAACCACTAGTATATGATTCTGTTACACTAAATTTAGTTTTTTTATAAAATATTTAATAATTTCATTGATTTTGAATCTATGACATGAACCATAATTTTGTGTTTTAGGTCTAACTTTTGTTAATCCTTCATGTACAATATACAAGTCTTTGTCCTATCAAAATAATGTATTATTGGTCTCAATATGCAAATCGAGCATTATATATAGGAAATGATGCTGTGTGGTTATTTTTCATCCTACAATTGTTTATACTTACTAAACTCTAAAATCTAGTAGTACTGGAATTTAATTTAGTCAAAACATTTACATTTGATAATTTAGCATATTTTGTTTCGTGTCCAGCCTTTATAGAACAATAGTATTTTCTATAAGTAAGACATATGCAATATTTTATTTCTCTATGAATAAAATAATAATATTGTAATTATGTTTTCAATGAATTTTAAAATTCCTCTTTTGTGTTTAGATGAATTTTATTTTCTATTATGAGTACTCTTCTATTATTTATATTTTAACTATTGTATCCTGCTGCTAGTTTATTTTTGAAGCTGTTGATAAGGATTGTATAAGACTTGCATGTCAATCAAATGGATTAAGTCTGCTACAAAATTGCCTAGAGCGTATCAGTCGGATGGAAAGAGATAATATTTTTACCAAACTCTCCTACGAGAGCCTCCATTTAGCTTTAAATTCTTGTGGGTATGTATATTAGCTGAGTTCTTTTAACTTGTATATTAAATTATCTCACAACATAAGAATTCACTATTTATTTTTTATTTTTAATCTTATTCTATATCAGGAACTGGATTCTTCAGGATATTTTAAAAAAAGGAGAGTCTTTTCACTTTGCAATCGTTGCAGCTTGTTTTAGAAATCATTATGTGCCACTTGCAAGAAACAAATATGGCAGCAATGTCGTTGAATGTTGTCTAAGAGTATTTCCTGAAGGAGAGCGATTTGTCATAGTAAATGAATTGATCTACTATCCACACTTTAGAGATCTAGTGACGGATGAGTTTGCTAATTTTGTTGTCTCTACTGCTCTTGAAAGCTGTGAGGTACTACTTATTTGTTTCTTTCTCCCTGACCCTCCATAGTATATCTTTAAACTGTATAATATATATTTTCTTCTTTTATCAGTATCCTCTTCGAAACATTTTGGCCAGTGCTATCCTTTCCCAAAATTTTATCAGTATCCTCTTCGAAACATTTTGGCCAGTGCTATCCTTTCCCAAAATATTATTGTGCGGAATCAACACTGTACGAAGATTTTTAGCACACTAAACAAATATGGGTTTATAAAATGAAAACTTTCAAGGTAAACATTAATCTCAAAGATTTCTCTAATTACATTGTTTGATACTATATTCACATTCTAACATTTGGGCAGGAGATTTTGAAGTAGATGAACTCCGGTGGGACATCATCTAATTTGCAGTCTGGTTGTACTTTTTGGTTGTCTGGAGATGTTGTGAACTAGATACCCGTTGTTGGAATCATTTTGTGCATGTGTTTGTGTGGACTGCATGGGCAGAGACTTTTGAAGTAGCTGAACTCCGGTGGGCATCTTTAAATTTGCAGAGTCTAGTTGAACTTTTGATTGTTTGAAGTTGTTGTGAAATAGATAACGACTGTTAGAATCGTTTTTTGTGCGTGTTTGTGTGGGTTGTGGCATGTTGGAGACTTTAAGGTTCACTTGTGATCTGTTATGTCTTTTCCAATGTTAAATATCCCTGGGAATTGTTCGTTACTTCGTTGCCTGTTGTCAAAGTATGGACAATGTTTTATTTGAAGTTTAAAAATATTGTATATGTTGTCTTTTTGAGTATTTGTTATGTTTTTAGGCTTTACTTTTGTTAGAAAGATCGATGTCTCTCTAATGTTTCAAACTTTCTAAATTTCTAGATACCATGTTTGTAGATAATATATAGTCTTAGTTTTTTCTTGTTTAGCTAGGTGTTATCTTTCTTATAGGTCTTCCTAGTAGAATTTCCTACTAAACTCTGTAGTTTAGTATATTGCATTATTTTGCTCTTTGCTATTGAATATTGTTTTTGTTGTTGAATATAATTTATCTCTCTGTGTTGATATATGGTACCATGGAGGATGGTACTGTTTTGTCTAAAATTGAAAAAGCTATTAAGTCTTAGTTTTTTCTTGTTTAGCTAGGTGTTATCTTCTATATAGATCTTCTTAATAGAATTTCTTACTGTAATATTTCATCCCTATACTTTGTAATTTAAAATATAATTTATATCTCTATTTTGATATGGTACCATGGAGGATGATACATTTTTGTTTAAGAATTAAAAAAACTATAATGTTGAATAATAAATATTCAATTTGCATGCAAGCTAAAATTTACTAAAGTTTGTAATGAAATAATTAATTACTTAATTTACTCTATCACTAACAAAATCTACTAGGATTAGGTAAGAGTAATGTAGTTCAAGCAAATGATAGTAGTATTGCAAATTGATAGATGTAAAAATAATAATGAGGTTATCGTGAAAAGGCCAAACACTACTTTTTTTGTTACAGTGATATGATAAACTTGCTATACATACCCCACCAAAAAATTCACCATGATATGAATGGATCTTAAACTCTTCGAATATATATATGCCAGGTGCCAGCATGCATGTAATCATGCTTTTGCACTGTGGTTGTGAACAAAATACAATAACAGCTCAAGTATTCTTGCCTATACAATCAAAATTGTCCTTGCCTTCTGTATAATAGCAGCATGATTGGATTGAAACTTAACTTGGACTGAGATGATAGTCAATATATATATGCCAGGTGCCAGCATGTATGTAATCATGCTTTTGCACTGTGGTTGTGATCAAAATACAATAACGGCTCAAGTATTCTTGCCTATACGATCAAAATTGTCCTTGCCTTCTGTATAATAGCAGCATGATTGGATTCAAACTCAACTCGGACTGAGATGATAATCTAACAAAGTTTTTTTATAAGCCCTTAGGCAAGCTTTATTGATTGAGAATAGTTACATCATTAGTTAAGGGAGAATAAAACTAGGTGTCCATCATCCCAAATACAATTCTCTTTTGTAAGCATAGCTTGCCTGGCTAATTCATGCGCCACCTGGTTTGCTTCCCTACGTGTATGCTCGACCGAAATCTCCTAAAGTGCGGCTGAATTAGCCGTGATCGTCTGATAAAGTTAGGAGGGAAGAAAATGAATTTTTTTATTATCGGAAAAAGGGCATTTTACCTCCCTTAACTTTGCCTAAAGTCCAGCTTTCCTCCGTAACCTCCAAAACCGGGTAACCCACCTCTCGTAACTTTCAAAACCGTTCACTTAACCTCCTGCCCCGGTTACAAGCGGTTTCCAGAGGCGGGATTGTCCTTTTTAATTAAAAATAAATCTAGTAAATACCTGATGAGGTTATTAAAACACTAAAAATATCCCTGAGCTTCTAGAAATATTGAGAAACATTATAAAGACAGATTGAGACATGATAAACCAAATAACATATTTAGATCTCGTGAAAATATATATAGAATCTTCCACAAAAATTATGTTTAGCTCAAGTAAAATAAGAAAATGTCTAATTTATTTTTGGAAGACTACCACAATATTCTAATTCATGTCTAAAAAAATTTAGGAACTTTTCATAATATAAATATGAGATGTAGTCGTCATAAATGTAACATATATTAACATTGAATGCATTTATATTGAATAGATTTGTCAACGCAACGGGACGGGGTCCCCATATATTAACATTCAGCATATATGCATTCAATGTCAATATATGTTACATTTATGATGGTTACATGTCATATTTAGATCATGAAAAAATCCTAATTATTTTAGGCATGAATTAGAATATTATGGTAGTTTTCCAAATTTTTTGGATATTTTTTATTTTACTTGAGCTAAATCTAATTTTTGGAAGATTCAATATGTACTTTGACGAGATCTAAATTATATTTGGGTTTATCATGTCTCAAACTATCTCTATGATTTTTCTCATAATTTCTATAAGCTTAGAGATATTTTTCGTGGTTTAATAATCTTATTAGATATTTACTAGATTTATTTTAATTGTAAAAGACAAAACCGCCTTTAAAACCGCTTATAATCGGAGCCGGGAGATTAAGTGAACGGTTTTTATTGTTACGGGAGGCGTGTTACCCGGTTTTAGAGTTTAGTGAGGAAAGCTGGACTTTGGTCATAGTTGAGGGAGGTAAAATGAACTTTTCCCTTTATTATCCGATCCAGGGGTTTTCTTTCGATTCCTGAATTGCCCCTGTCTCGAAGGGGGGCTCCTATATGGCCACCGGAAGCCAGATAAGACTGTTGAATATAAAGCCCATTAGGCCCACTATTCATCATCTTCTTCCTCCGCCCCCGCCTCCTCCCTCCTCCTGCCCGGCCGGGCTGCCGCCGCCGCGCCGCTCGCCCCACCAACCACCGCCNATTTCCAATCATATAATGTCTCCATATCTTTAATGCGTGCACAACAGCGGCTAACTCCAAATCGTGGGTGGGGTAGTTCTGCTCATGCTTTCTTAACTGTCTGGATGCATAAGCTACCACTTTTCCTTCTTGCATCAACACACATCCGAGACCTAGATGTGAAGCGTCACAGTAGACATCAAACCCTTTGTGGATATCGGGCATTATCAGAACAGGAGCAGTAGTTAATCTCTTTTTCAACTCTTCAAAACTAGTCTGACATGCTGTATCCCATTTGAACTCTCTTTCTTTTTCCAATAGCGAAGTGAGAGGTTTCACTATATTTGAGAAGCCTTCAATAAATCTGCGGTAATAACCAGCTAGTCCAAGAAAACTCCTGATTTCGGGCACATTCTTAGGTGGATTCCAGTTCAACACATCTCGAACTTTACTTGGGTCAACTTTGATTCCTCCATCAGTGATAACATGTCCAAGAAAAGAAACCTCCTTTAACCAAAACTCACATTTACTTAGTTTGGCGTACAACTGATTTTCTCGGAGCTTTTGTAACACTAATCTCAAGTGCTCTTCATGTTCTTCTTCGTTTCGAGAAAACACCAAGATATCATCGATGAACACTACCACGAACTTGTCAAGGTATTCCATGAACACTTTGTTCATCAAGTACATGAAATATGCTGGAGCATTTGTCAATCCAAATGACATCACAGTGTACTCATATAGTCCATATCTAGAGGTGAAGGCTGTTTTAGGGATATCTTCCGGTCGGATTCTCAACTGGTGATAACCTGATCGTAGATCAATTTTGGAGAATACCTTAGCACCTCTCATTTGATCAAACAGATCCTCAATCCTGGGTAGGGGGTACTTGTTCTTGATAGTTGCATCGTTGAGAGACCTGTAATCTACGCACATTCTTCTGGTGCCATCCTTTTTATCGACAAAGATAACAGGGGCACCCCATGGTGATGAACTAGGACGGATAAAACCTTTGCCTAATAATTATTCTATTTGTTTCTTCAATTCATTCAAATCCTTAACATCCAATCTGTATGGTCTTTTAAATATGGGTGCAGTACCAGGTAAAAGATCAATTCGGAACTCGATATCACGGTCGGGTGGCATACCTGGTAAGTCTTCCGGAAATACGTCGGGGTAGTCACACACAACCTTGGTTTCTTCCAAAGATGTTCCCTTGACCTGATTCACAATTCCTTCTTCTTTGGATGAGTTGCTAACCGTGAACTCAATCTGCTCCCCTTGAGAGTTGGTTAAGAGCACTGACTTTTTGGCACACTGAATAACTCCATCACATTTAGTTAACCAGTCCATTCCAAGAATCACATCGATACCATTGGACTTAAGGACTATCAGATTTGCCGAAAAATCTACACCCATGATTTTCAGATTCACCCGCGGGCACATGTGACTAGCCTTCATCTCATTGCCCGGGGAACTAACTAGCAGATTTTTCTTCATAAGGCTTTTAGGTATGTTATGTTTTGGCACAAATTGCTCAGTAATGAATGAATGCGATGCACCAGAATCAAACAAAACTGACGCAGGTTCTGAGTTGACGAGGAACATACCGAGCACAACATCTTGAGCTTCTTGAGCTGATTCGGCCGTCACGTGGTTCACCCTACCACGCATGAAATTTTGCTGGCCTTTATTGCCCTGAGAGTTCTGATTCCCATTGCGTGCTTGGGACGATTGCTGGCCAGACCTCTGAACATTGTTCTTCTGAGGCGTCTGCATGTTACGCTTGGGGCAGTTATTGGCGTAATGCCCCACTTCACCACATTTGAAACAACCATTAGGATGGACCGGTGTGACTGGATTAGTACGCACTGGTGCACCTGTGGCATTGCCAGAGCGGTTCTGCTGGTGGTTGGGGGTACGCTGCACTTGTTGATTGAAGCGCGGCGACTGCTGAGAGGAGTGCTGGAATTGTTGATTCTGTTGATAATTCCCTTGTCCTCCGGAGCGAAACTGAAATCCCTGCTGCGAGTTATAACGAGGGCGGTTATTGCTGCTGGATTGTCCCTGAGATTGGAACTTTCGCTTCTTTTCGCCAAGTTCCTTCCGAGTATTCTCGAGACCAATAGCTTTATCTAGAAGCTTCTGGAAGTTTTCGGGAAGGTATGGCTTTGCAGTTGATATTTCAGTGGTCCGATCAGACCATCCAGAAAGCGATCTTGTTTCTTCTCATCATCGTCGACTTCATTTGGTGCGTAGCGGGATAACTGAGTGAACCTATCCCGATACTCACTGACCGACATACTGCCTTGCTTCAAAGCCAGAAATTCATTCTTCTTGAGCTTCATGACACCAGCTGGAATGTGGTGTGAGCGGAAGCTATCACAAAATTCCACCCAAGTAATAGTGTTGGCATCAGCATGTGCGGCGACGTAAGCATCCCACCAGTCAGATGCAGATCCTTCAAGTCGTCCTGCAGCGTACAAGACCTTTTCACGGTCATTGCACTGAGTTATATCGAGCTTCTTACTGATGACCTTCAGCCAGTCATCAGCATCCAAGGGATCCACCGAGTGTGAATAAGTTGGTGGTTGGTGGCTCATAAACTCCCGATGCTTGTTTCTTGGCTGAGGGGGTAGCTGTTGCGGTGGTTGGTTCTGTTGAGCTTGAATATTTTGCACGGTGTTGGTGAGGTCTTGGAGCAACTGCATCTGAGCTGCCAAGAACTGTTCCATGGCTGGATTTGGAGGTGGAGGTGGTGGTTGATTCTGTTGGTTGATTATATGAGCACGTCGGACACTTGGAATATCCCGTCCTCCGCCTCTCCTGGTATTTACCATCTGATTGTTAGAAGATTGCTTCAGATAAGATTGAACAACTGATAAAGGTAGATAGAACAAAGCCGAGATTGGAACTAAAACAAACTTTAACTTAATTATTTTATTGATGTATTTGTGGCCATCACTCCACAAAACATCCCAGACAAAACATAAACTCCAAATCAAACATTTATTCAAACAGCATTCATTATTACATCGCGCGTTCTCACAGGAACGGATCTATCGAGACAACTCATGGTAGGCATCCTATGATCCTAACCAAGAAGACCGGTGCTGGAGCCTGGTTCGCCGTAGCGAAGCCTCTTGAGAGAGCTGACGGTGGATGATGCGGAAGCTATGTAGCTTCTGGGCTTCCGCAAGGGTGTTCGCCTCGAAGGCCTTAGTAGTAGTTTGGTTGGCCCGCCCAGACTTCATAGCCCAATATTATGCACACAGGATGCAAACCCAACTAAATCAAGCCCAAAGGTCCCCAAACTCCAGCAAGTCTTCCTTTGCTCTGCCCTCTTGCTAGCTGACGTCACCGACGTTCGCCGCCGCCGATGGAGTCCGCGGAGCCGACGCGCGGTGACGACGACGACGGCCTGTAAGCCAGCCCGACTGACCTCCCTTCCCCTCCCTCGTCCGGTTCTCCTGAGTTTCGGTCTCACGCCCTAGCAGGGTTCATGTTGATTTCGTGTCGCTCGCAGGGAGCGCAAGCCGCGGTTCCCCAAGGGGAAAAAGGCCAAGTACCGGGATGCCGGTGCGGAGGGAGGCCCCTCCGCCGCCGCCGTGGACATCGACAGCATGTTGAACCCGGAGCTCGCTGCGGAGCGGCGCGCGCGTCAGCGCCACGGCCAGCTCCGGGATGGGGACGACGCGAAGGGAGGTGCCGCCGATGTCAAGGGCTTCGAAGTCCGGTACAACGTATGCCCTGCTTCTCCGCTTGCATTTCCCCCTATTTATTTACTGGGAGCGTATGGCTGCTGGGTACAAGTTTTTGAGCTCTATTTCGATGTTCAACAGGATGGTGTTAACTTTGTTGATGATGGTATCCGGATAGAGCCCTTTAACTTGGAGCGAGAGAGGGAAGAAGGGTATTTCGATGACAATGGGAACTTTGTGGAGTATGCAAGAGGCAATGAGATCAAGGTAATGAGGCTTTTGTGTTTAGCACTGGTAACGATAATGCCATATGAGAAGTTACTATTGTGACACAAGCACCTGTGTTTTGTAGGATGCCTGGTTGGATAGTGTGGAAGTTGACCCAACCTATGCTGCAAAGGTTCAGAACAAAGGCAAAGAGAAACTAGAGGAGTTTGAAGATCTCTCATCTGATGACATTGGGAGGATTAAAAGGCAGATAGCAAACATGCTCGAACCAGGTGAAGCGGTGTGTTTTTGTTGCTATTACTTGCAGCGCTTTCTTGTCATATAGCTTGGGGTTAGCTATTGAATTGCCCAACCTATGATGTGAAGGAAATGATGTGAAGAATGTATTCTATGTTAATTTCTGGCCTCTGAATGTTTACTACATCCTTTCTTCAATAATTGCCAGATAATTCAAGCTTTGAAAAGATTGTAGTATACATCCACGGACAAACGTGGAAAGATGAGTGAGGGTACTAAGCGTATATTTGATGAGTTGACCGAAGCGGCCATGAAGTTAATGGAGAACGGCGAGTACAGTATGTGTTTCTTTCTTGTTTAAATATTTGGTTATTTTGATATTTCTTTTATTCTTCCATCTGCGACTTATTCTCTGCTCCGTATATTTTGCTGTAGATGTTTATTCAGATGATCAGGAAACCTTCGAACGCGAGGCTGGTTAGTTATTTTTTTTCTTTCTTCCTAGCATGTTGAAAATTCCTTTTCATGATCTCTTTAATTTTAGTTTTAACGTTTCTTTACGAGTATTATCTCTTGCACAGATGCATGCCTAATTTGTCTTTTGATTCCTTGACATTATTTGAGCAAAGAAACATGCAAAACAAGGTTATGCATGATTAAGGCTATCTCTGCTTTCCCCCCCAATTGAACCAGACTCACCATGTTGCTATGGTTAATGTGTGATATGCGCTGCAGTCGCTCGATTATGTGTTTAGCATTGTCGTGTATCCCAGAAGTTAGCACCACTATGCATAACTTGATTGAAGATGTTTAGTAGTCAACCATTATATTGCAATGTTTAAAAAAATTGACAAAAATCATGTATGAACAACACATAAAGTTATAGCTTCAACGATTCAGTTTCAAGTCCATCCTAGATGTCAAGAATCAAGAGAAGCAGCTAATCTGTGAAATATTGTAACATGTTGGGTTAACTATATTTTGGCTAAAGGGGACACCCCACCCCACCCCCCACCCCCACACCCACAAAATCACACCAAAGAACAATGAATTATTGTTATGCTTTTTCACTGTCTTACAATGAGCCATACCTTAAAATTGTCTTGTCAGGATATCTGCCTGATATTTTCCCCCTCCTTTTGCCTTTGCCAGTGGGGTATGAACGTTTGGCACGTGCTCGACTTGGATTGCCGGAAATTAAAGAAGAAGATGTCTCTGCAGACACAAAAGATAAGCAGACACCATCCTCCATACTGGAAATGGACCAATCATCATCCATACTGGAAATGGACCTTGGTGCTTCAACTGCCAATATATCCACAGCTACTGTTGCGTTTAATGATGACAGTAACCTTGACATGTTTGGTGATGATGACAATGATGGCGTCAGTCGTAACTCGGATGTCAATACTGTAAGTTCAGATTCAAATCCTGGGCCAGTCCCTCAGGGTGCTCTGGGAACCTCAGGTGTGGAGATTAAGTTCTAATCTCTTGTTCTATTCCTTTTTCTTTGGAAAGCTATTACACGTGTCTCCTCTTCTTTCTCACAACTGTTGCTTTTTGTTTCTAAAATTCAGAAATCTTGTTTCACTGTTCTTGCAGAAGCCGACAATGGAGGCGTGAACTCAGACTATGTCTATGATGCTTCTTCGGGGTAGGTTATAGTTGGTTCTATGCTGCATTTCGTCGATTGTTATGTTTGAAAATAATTAAACGGAGACACTGACTATTGTAATGTTTAGACATCTTGCATGTGTTTGACTGTATTCCACTTTTCGTGCAGTTACTACTATAGCAGTAGCACAGGCTATTACTATGATCCTAACTCTGGATATTATGGCTCTGCGTCTACAGGAACCTGGTAACTTCAATCAATACCATGCTATTACTATGATTTTTTTTCAGCATCAATTGTTTTCTTCTGAATGCAAGTATGCAACATAGCTTGGGCTGCATGGTTTCCTCTTTGTTTATTACTTTGCTGTGAACTACATGATGAACAGTAGAGGGTATAATTGATATGGACCAACTGTTTTACGAAGAACCTAAAATGTGTCATTGCCAGTTATATTATTTGCTACGAATAATGCTCTCAGAGTGGTTCCTTGTTCGCAACAGGACTAGCACTTAGCTTACAGCTGCTGTTAGTTGTCAGCCTTTGTAGAAATAGATAGATAGTCATTATGGTCTTACTCTATTGCCAAGGAAGACGCTCTTGTGTTCCAACTGTCCAGAAGGGTAAAGACTGCATATTTTTGAAAGTGTACAAATGTCCCTGTATCCATGAGCATCCCTCTTAGCCTCCTTTGATGTGTGGTTATGCAACTTATCAAAGAGCAATGAATTTGATTTTCCATGACTTGCTTGGTGTTATCCTAGAAGTCTATATTGATGATATTGTTGTCAAATCGGCTGGATTAAATTCTCACTTGGCTGATTTGCGTCTTGCTTTTGAAAGAATACGTCGATATGGTTTAAAGATGAACCTATTGAAATGCGCTTTTGGTGTATCGGCTGGAAGGTTTTTAGACTTCATGGTGCATGAAAGAGGCATAGAGATAGATCCTAAGAAAATAGGTGTTATTGAAAAGATTAAAGCGCCTACTTGCAAGCATGATTTGCAGAAATTCTTGGGCAAAGTTAATTACTTGAGGCGGTTTATTTCTAACTTGTCCGGGAAAGTTAGTGCTTTTACTCCTATACTTCGGTTAAAGAATGAAGCCGATTTCACTTGGGGGGCAAAGCAGCAAGAGGCCTTTGAAGAAATTAAGAAATATTTGTCTCCGCCGCCTGTGCTCAAAGCGCCTATCAATGGGGTGCCATTTTAGGTTTTATATTGCGGCTGAAGATAATGTTATTAGAGCTGTTTTGACTCAAGAGACAAATGGCAAGGAGCATATTATTAATTATTTGAATCGACGGCTTTTGGATGCAGAAACAAGGTATAAACCTATTAAAAAATTATGCTTGTACAAAATTGAGGCATTAATTGTTATCTAGTACTTGCATTGTGGCATGCCAAGCCGATGTTATTAAGTATATGTTGCATAGACCGATTTTGAGTGGTAGGATCGGTAAGTGGGCATATGCTCTTATTGAATATGATTTGGCTTGTGAACCTTTGAAATCTATGAAAGGCCAAATTGTAGCTGATTTTATTGTTGAACATCGGATTACTGATGAGCATAATTTAAAAGTTGACTACATGACTTTTACTCCATGGAAATTGTATTTTGATGGATCGGTTTGCAAGAATGGATGTGGCATTGGAATTGTTCTTGTTTCTCCTAATGGAGCTGTTTTTGAAGCTCTTAGCCGATTAGAAGATGAGTGCACAAATAATCAAGCCGAATATGAAGCTCTATTATTCGGGCTAGAGATTTTGCATGACATGGGAGTAAAACATGTTGAAACTTTTGGTGACTCATTGTTAGTTGTACAGCAAGTATCCAAGGTTTGTCAATGCTTGAAAGGTTCATTGAATGTTTATCTTGACAAGTGCCTTGATATTATATCATTTTTCAATGAGTTCACTATATATCATGTACCAAGATGTGAAAATCCTAGAGCTAATGCTTTGGCACAGCAAGCA
>CM014271.1:32479912-32505543 GCA_004135705.1 Alloteropsis semialata
TATTCACCAACCGAAAGCTTATTTTGTTAAGCAAGTCTATAAGCGTCCAGATTTATCTCAACAGGCAACCTGACCATTGACCTGAGCATAGTATGGAGATGAATTGAGCAATTTGATCTTATACATATCGGCAAAAACTCGCACTTCTTTAGACATAAAAGATGTGCCTTGATCCGTAGTTAAAGTTTGCGGAATGCCGAATCTATGAATAATATGTTCAGTAATAAACTCAATTACCTCCTTATGAGTCATATTCTTGAGAGGAACGACTTCGGTCCATTTAGTGAAGTAATCTGTAGCAACCAACACGAAGTGATGACCCTTTGAAGAAGAAGGATGTATCTCTCCAATAAAATCCAATCCCCATCCACGAAAAGGCCATGGTTTAATATTAGGATGAAGTAATGCAGCAGGTACCATCTGAATATTACCAAATTTCTGACATTCTTCACATCCTTTATAGTAACGAAAACAATCGGCCATCATAGTAGGCCAATAGAATGCAGCTCTCCTAAGCAACCACTTCATCTTAGGAGCCGATTGATGCGTTCCATAAATTCCTCCATAAACTTCACCCATGGCCACTCTAGCTTGATCAGCACCCAAGCATTTTAGCAACAAATCATCGGCAGTGCGACGATGCAACTCATCGTCAACCAAAGTATATTTGAAAGCCAAACGCCGAATCTTCCTGTCTGTTCCAGAACTGGGATTTCTCAAATATCTAATAATGGGTGCTCTCCAATCATCCACTTCGGCCTTTTTATTTGGAGAATTTTTTACAGCCGAATTTGGACCAGGAGACGGCGGACCGGTCTGACCGGTCTCTGAATCGGTCTGACCGGTTCCTGGACCGGTCTGACCGGTCTGCGCAGCGGTCTGACCGGTCAGGTCTGGAACTGCTGCAAGCGTTAGAGCTTCACTATTGGCAATAACAATCAACGGCCTTTTCTTATGAAAATATTTCTTCTGAATATTATAGCCGATGCTTGCTGTGCCAAAGCATTAGCTCTAGGATTTTCACATCTTGGTACATGATATATAGTGAACTCATTGAAAAATGATATAATATCAAGGCACTTGTCAAGATAAACATTCAATGAACCTTTCAAGCATTGACAAACCTTGGATACTTGCTGTACAACTAACAATGAGTCACCAAAAGTTTCAACATGTTTTACTCCCATGTCATGCAAAATCTCTAGCCCGAATAATAGAGCTTCATATTCGGCTTGATTATTTGTGCACTCATCTTCTAATCGGCTAAGAGCTTCAAAAACAGCTCCATTAGGAGAAACAAGAACAATTCCAATGCCACATCCATTCTTGCAAACCGATCCATCAAAATACAATTTCCATGGAGTAAAAGTCATGTAGTCAACTTTTAAATTATGCTCATCAGTAATCCGATGTTCAACAATAAAATCAGCTACAGTTTGGCCTTTCATATATTTCAAAGGCTCACAAGCCAAATCATATTCAATAAGAGCATATTGCCCACTTACCGATCCTACCACTCAAAATCGGTCTATGCAACATATACTTAATAACATCGGCTTGACATGCCACAATGCAAGTACTAGACAACAAGTAATGCCTCAATTTTGTACAAGCATAATTTCTCAATAGGTTTATACCTTGTTTCTGCATCCAAAAGCTGTCGACTCAAATAGGTAATAATATGCTCCTTGCCATTCGTCTCTTGAGTCAAAACAGCTCAATAACATTATCTTCGGCCGCAATATAAAGCCTAAATGGCACCCCATTCTTAGGCGCTTTGAGCACAGGCGGCGAAGACAAATATTTCTTAATTTCTTCAAAGGCCTCTTGCTGCTTTGCCCCCCAAGTAAAATCGGCTTCATTCTTTAACCGAAGTATAGAGGTAAAAGCACTAACTTTCCCAGACAAGTTAGAAATAAACCGCCCCAAATAATTAACTTTGCCCAAGAATTTCTGCAAATCATGCTTGCAAGTAGGCGCTTTAATCTTTTCAATAACACCTATTTTCTTAGGATCTATCTCTATGCCTCTTTCATGCACCATGAAGCCTAAAAATCTTTCAGCCGATATACCAAAGCATTTCAATGGTTCATCTTTAAACCATATCGACGTATTCTTTCAAAAGCAAGACGCAAATCAGCCAAGTGAGAATTTAATCCAGCCGATTTGACAACAGTATCATCAATATAGACTTCTAGGATAACACCAAGCAAGTCATGGAAAATCAAATTCATTGCTCTTTGATAAGTTGCGCCGGTATTCTTTATACCAAAACTCATCACAACCCATTCAAATAAACCAACAAAGCCGGGACATTTAAAGGCCATTTTGTATACGCCTTCCTCGGCCATAAAAATTTGATTATATCCCGCATTGCCATCAAGAAAGCTTATAACCTTATGACCAGAAGCATCATTAATAAGCATATCAGCTATAGGCATAGGATATTCATCTTTGAGAGTTGCTCTATTAAGATCTCTAAAATCAATGCAAACTCTAATTTTATTAGTCCCCTTTTTCTCAACAGACACAATATTAGAGATCCATTCAGCATAACGACACGGCCAAATGAACTTAGCTTCAAACAAACGATTAACCTCTCCTTTTATTCGATCATAAAACAGAGGATTGAATCGTCTATTGCCTTGTTTATATGGCCTAAAACAGGGTTTGATTGGCAACCGATGTTCAACTAACTCACGGCTTAAACCAGGCATCTCATAATACTCCCAAGCAAAGCAATGAGAATACTCCTTCAACAACTCGATTAATTCAGCTTTATAATCGGCTTTCAGGTTTTTATTACAAAAGTCGGCCTTGGTACAGAACCATCACCTATATCTACCTTTTCTAAAGGATCAGTCGACGTAAATCCTTGTCCTAGCTTCTCTACTTCTTCAAAATCATTAATGGCTTCACATGCATCGTTCATGTTTGACCGATAATGCTCCACCCTTTCCTTTAGCCACTTCTCGCTTGCATCCATCTACTCTTCATTATCTGAATCAACCGATCTTTGAACCGGCCTTAGAGCAGCGGACACAAAACCATCCTTAGTACAAGCAAGGAACTCAAAGTCCGAAATATCAATTCCGGTCAAACACTTGACATTATCATGAGTCCCCAATATGGATGCATCGGCCATAGCAACACATGCCGAAGAATCCACATGATTCACCTCAACTTCGTCACCAACCCATTGAATCAAGCATTGATGCAAGGTAGAAGACACACATTGATTTGCATGAATCCAATTGCGCCCCAAGATCATGCTAAAGTTACCTTGCACCTCCGTGAGAAGAAAGCGGTCGCCAATGTCTTGCTCCCAATAGTAAGCTCCAATGATGCAACTCTCTTGGCACTCATCGGATCTCCTCCTCCAACGTCGCTGATCGTCATGCTAGTCTTGATGAGCTTGCTGTCCAAACCCCCCAATTTTTTGTACAATGAATATGACATGAGGTTCACAATAGCACCACCATCAACAAGCATCCTAGAAATCGGCCTCCCTTTAATGTGACCCTTCACATAAAGAGCTTTTAAGTGGTTGTCCGATTCTAAGGGTTTCTGAAACACAGCATTCTTGGGAGCAAAATCAACTTGAGCCACCCTCTCATCATCTCCGACAAAGCAATAGTCGGCGTTCATATAGATAACATTGATTTCCATGTCCGTTCTGCTGGGTGAAGGCTCAAAGTCAACACCTTCATCATCATTGCCCGTCTGAACATCTGAAACAGCAGTGGGCGGGATCAAGACTCTAGCCGAAGAAGAAAATGCATCGCCTACAGACTCTCCAGGCGAGACCGGTCTAACTGGCTCCAGTTGCCAGAACTGGAACAAGGGCTAACTGGTCTGACCGGTCAAGGACACCGGTCTGACCGGTCTCAGCCATGTTAGCCGATTTTGCTGTAGACGGCTCGGCTTTTTCAGGTTCTTTAGCTTGAACATCTTGAACACCAGAACCATCCTTGGAACTCTGATCAGACGGCGGAATCATCGGCTTAGCCTCATTGAACCACTCCTCCCTCTTTTTTGCTTATTCTTCCTCCCTTTGCTTTTGGGTACGCAACCACTGCAATCTCCTCTTCTGAGAATGAGATAAGCCAGGAGGACACCACCTCGGCTGCGTGTACTGAGCCAGCGGCGCATTTTTCACGGCCGAAGTACCAATAACATTAGGTCCGTCAACCATTGATGGATTAATAGCCATAGAGCCAATTTGAATCACACTATTCACAACTGGCTTTGGAATAACAGGTGCAGGCTCTTCCTTCTTCTGAACGAGACGATATTCTTGCTTAGCCAGCTCTTTACCCAGCATACGTTGGAAACCAGTCGGACCGGTCTGGGTAACTGGTCTGACCGGTCTGTGCTGCTGAGGCACAGACATCTGTCTTGGTTGAAAATTTGTAGGCCTAGGCTGTGGTGGATTCATTCTAGTATGTATAGGAGCCTCATGCCGTGGTTGATTCGGTGCAGGATAGTAAGGCACGTACATTATACCATCTCTCCTAGGTTAAGGAGAGGGAGGTTGAAACGTCCTCCATGGCCTAGAAAGACCAGCACCGTTGAATGAGCTTGGACCCTGATCCCAATGTCCTTTTGGTGCCTTCATCACACCAGAATTCCTTGGCGGCGATCTTGGTCTCTTTTTTAGCGACCGATCTTGTTGAATGGCCACGTTTTGCATATGCTTAGCCATAACTTGATCAAAGGTCGCCTTTGGCTTGAAAGTCTTCCCCTGATCTTTATCTTTATTGGTCTTCCAAGTGCCAACTTCGGGACGCTTGGGAATGAATGTTCGGACCGGCCTCTAGAGCGGACCGGTCTGACCGGTCAGGCGAACCGGTCTGACCGGTTTGTCCTGGGTACCAGGAACAACCGGCCTTTGATCCCGCGCTTGAGAGCTTGCCCAACTTCAGAAGTCTTCACTGTAATAGTCAAAATCTTCTTTCCACCAGGAGCTTGCTTAAGGACCACCTCTTTCCCAAGCACTTTGTCATGTTCCATCACCTTCCTTGGTTCTCCAATCACAACATTCTTGCCTCCTGCTGCATTGGCATTGTCTGGCTGAACCTACATCTTGGCATCCTGAAGATCCATGGTATTGACCACCATGTTGTTGACTGGAAACGGGCGCTTATCAACTTGCATCTCATTCAAACTCAATCGTCCATCATTTACAGCCGATTGAATCTGTCGACGAAAGAAATTGCAATCGTTAGTCGCATGAGAAAAAGAATTATGAAACTTGCAATAAGCACACTGTTTTAACTTCTCGGGTGACGGAATAGTAAAAGAGCATTTGATATATCCATTCTTATGCAATTCATCAAAAATTTTATCACACTTGAATACATCAAAAGTGAACTTTATCTTCTCTTGCCGATTCCTATGAGTCGGCTTAAGAGATGTGCAAGTAAAAGCTTTGTTAGATGTTGGCCATACAAATTCAGCAGCCAACACATCATGAGACTCTTTATCAGAACTGCTAGAATCACATTCAAGACTATGCATATTAGCCCCATGAGTTCTATGGCTTTCTTTTAAATCTTTGCTTCGGCTTTCAGCAACCAAAGCTCTTTGATGCACTTGGTTTACATTAAAGAATTTGAAACCCTCTAATTTTTCCTTAATATGAGACCGTAAACCATTTAAAGCCAAATCAGTAAGATTTTTTTGGCAATATTAACACCAAAGCAACGGTTTTTAGTATCACGGAAACGTTTAATATAATCATTAACAATTTCATCACATGATTGCCTAACCGATGTAAGATGTGATAATTTAAACTCATTGTTGCCCGAAAAGAAGTGATCATAAAATTTTTGCTCTAACTATTCCCATGAAGTAATAGAATTAGCAGACAATGATGCAAACTATGAGAAAGAAGTAACAGTTAGAGACAAAGAAAATAAACGCACTTTCAAAGCCTCACTAGAGCTAGAATCACCTAGTTGTGCCATGTATTGACTTATATGCTCAAAAGTGCTTTTAGTATCCTCCCCATTAAACTTGATAAAATCAGGAAGTCTAAAACCAGTGGGGAAAGGAACCAAATCAAATCTAGAAACATAAGGCTTTTGGTATAACCTAGCCTTATCCCTGACATCTACTCCCAAATTTTCTTTAAGAGCTGAAGCCAAATCAAGTTTGTACTTAGAAAATATCTTATCTAAATACTCTAACGAATTATCTTGTGAATTTGGCTGTTGAATATTTTGAACGGGAGTAGGAAATAAATTCCCCAAGTCTGTCCCCCCAGGACTGGTCTGACCGGTTCCACAGACCGGTCTGACCGGTTGGTGCAGGCCGAGTTGATTGGCCAGCACTTGTCCCTGTATTTGCTGGCCGAATCTTTCGAAAAGTTTGTAAGGTACTGGGCCTTGTGAAAATAAATTTTGTACTGGTGGGGGCGCAGAATATCCATAATTTGGATTTTGCGAGGTAAAATTCGCAACTCTATTATTAATTCGACCATAACCAGCCGAATTAGAAGAAGCTACTAATGGCTGAGATGCGGCATGCCGAGTAGGTGTTGGGTTGGATGGTGTGACAGATTGGCCTTTAAAATAATTCATCGGCATGCCATATGTAGGTTGTTCTATGGGTTTTGCTGCCGATGTTTTAAGATCAGACACAATAGGAATTTTAGGAATCAAAATACTAGGATCGACGGCAGGTTGTTCAGCCATGGGCTGTTTGCTTTCTGATTCTAACCGCTTGTTCATCATCCAATTAACCAATTTGACATTATTCTCAGCCATCTTATCCTCCATGTACTTTAGAAAGACTTTGTGAGAGTTTGCATCAGATAGTACCTTGAGAGGTGCCGCTGAAGATGAGGCAGATGGATCTACCTCCTTGATCTTGGTGACCACGTCCTTGCGGTCCTTCTTGAAGTGCAAGAGGTAATAGAGGCAATCTTCTTCTGCCTTCTTCTTCATGTACTCCTCGAGCCCTTGGCGATCTTCAGCAGAAAGTTCATCGTCCTTCACGACGATAATGTTGTTGAGATCGAACTCGATGTTAGAACCCATCTGGCTGGAATTAGATAGATCGGCTGCAATGACCAGATCTCCAATTCCCCAGCGGAGTCGCCAAAAATATGTTGACGTAGAATTAGGTCAACACACGAGAGCGCTAGATCGCGCAGCACGCAAACGAGCTGCTCGTGGCCTCCCTGCGCAGACCGGTCAGACCGGTCCTGGTAACCGGTCAGACCGGTTCCTCCAGGGAAAACAGGAGCGAGCCCTAAGAACGCCTCTCGGAAGGATCCGTCAGGGAGAACGCGCTCAGGGGTGCCTTAGGGTCGGCAGGCCACCTAAGACGCCTTCAAACGTCGCGGAGACGCAGGAAGAACAGCAAGTAGAGGTTGGAAAAGCTAAGGTTTGAAGATAATACAAAAAAGTAAAGGTAAAAATAGTAGATTTGATTGAATCGATTGGGTGTGTCCTCAATCGGCCGAATCCCCTTATATTTATAGGGAGGGTAGGTCTTGTCCCGCAAAGAAACCAAGTTGCAACTCGTTACAATCTCGGAATCCTAAACCTAGTCGAACTCCAGGGCAAACCGGTCTGACCGGTTCCCCAAACCGGTCAGACCGGTCTGGGCGCAGATGCACCAATCTTCTTGTCTTGCTTCTTGTATCCACTTGTCCTGTGCCAATTTCGGTTGTCAACAGGCCTATTCTCAAGAAAAAGAAAAAAGAAATAACGACAACAGGTCCGCTCCTGATTTCATCCAAGCATCTGCCTCCATTTTTATTTTCGCAAGGAGAGAAATTACTGATGTCTCCGTTTTACCGAAGATGCTTGAGTTCCTCTTTTTCCAAACTTCCCAAATGCCTAGCAGGGTTAGGCTCTGAATCGCCTTTCGCGGTAGCCTTGCGTTGTTTGTGAGTTGAGACCACCATGAGAGTGCACTGTAGGATTGGCGCCACTCGGTCGGTTTGAGTTCCGACTGGCCGGTCCAGTCAGCCACTAGACTCCAAATTCTCTCCTTGTGAGTCTGCATTCGGCGAGCAAGTGGTGGCTTTCGGCGAGCATAATACATACTCCCTCCATATCACAAATACAAGCCGCTTAGGACAGGAAAACGCATATCAAGGAGTGATTAATTGAGGTAGAATTTTCCCTGTTTACCCTTATTAAATAGGGTCACGGGTACTCCCATACCACAAGTAAATGCCTCTCCAACTGGTTAGCAGAACGAAACCCGAAGCAAGTGGTCGCGGGATCGACTCCTGGCGCCCTCAATTTTTGCTGTTCGCTTTAGAATTTTGCATGGTACTGTGGACAGGCTTGCATGGCGGTCGTGCGCGCGCGCTGGGGCTCTTTTTTTCTCATGCGCGCGCTGGGCTCGTTCGTTTTCTCGTTCGCGCGCTTGTGCTCGACGTTTCTACCGTGCGCGCGCGCTGGGGCTCGTTTTTTGGCTCGTGCGCGTGCTGGGGCTTGGTTTATTTTCGCTGCGCTTTCTTTCGGTCGCTGCCCATTTTTTGCCGCGCCCTTTTTTCTCCCTTGGCGCGTGCGTGCCGCTTCGGATGCCGCTGCTGTATTTAACGACCACCACCGAGACTTCCCATCCAGCACTTCCAACACATTCCAGTGCAACACATGGATCTCAACATTCCTTTAGAGGAAGAAGAAAACGGCAATGGTAGGTTTGATCTTAACATTCCCATACTGGACGATGAGCACGTCAATGGTAATCCATGCATTCTCTTATTAGTTTCCTTTTGCATTTGATTTGTTTTAGCTTCCTTTCACACATGTCATCGTTTTTCTATAGGATTTGGCACCCCTGTACTGCAAGCTGGTGAAGACGATCTTGTACTGGAGGACGCCGATGACGCCGTAGACCTCAACGCCCCTGCTGTGCTGGAAGATGGTGAAGACGCCCCTGTATTGGAGGACGATGAATACGGCCTCGACCTCAACCTTCCACTAGATGAGTTCGGCGCGGTGGATTTTGATTTCTTCGAAAACAATCTTGGTAAGTACTCCAGTCATCTTTTTTTTTGCAAGTAACAAAAACGTGCAAGTAACAAAAACGTGCTGTTTTTTTTGTTGAAATAGAGCAAGCCGTGGAAGCTCCTGTTCAAGCAAACAACCTTACTGATGCTCCTGTTCAATCAAACAACCGAAGAAAAGATATGACAGATGAGCTTCGAAAACAAGTTTATCAAACTTTGTTAGCTAGAAGCAAGAATGGGAAACTAGGCAAGAAAGATACAAGTGTTGTTGCTGAGCATTTTGGGCTACACATTCAGGCTGTCCAACGTTTGTGGAAGAGAGGTAAAACAAATCTTGCAAATTTTATTCCGGTTGAGGTTAGCAGTAGAAAGAAGGGTAGAAGTGGTCGTAAGGCAGTCCCTATTGATTTGGAAGCATTGCGCAGCATTCCTCTCAAGGATAGAACTACCATAGAAGATGTGTGTAGGGCGCTTAACATGAGCAAATCGAAGGTTCAAAGGTTACTGAGAAAAGGTTTACTTAGGCGCCACTCTAGTAGCATCAAACCATACCTCACTGATGCTAACAAAAAGGCTCGGTTAAAGTGGTGTGTTGATATGATTGACAAGGAATTACTTGATGATCCAAGATTTAAGGATTTGTTTGACATTGTGTTCATTGACGAAAAATGGTTTTACATCTCTAAAAAATCAGAGAAATATTACTTGCTACCTGAAGAAGATGATCCCCATCGCACATGTAAGAACAAGAATTACATTCCTAGGCTCATGTTCTTGTGTGTTTGTGCTCGACCAAGGTTTAGGGATGGAGAGTGTATCTTTGATGGTAAAATTGGTTGTTTTCCACTTGTTACTTATGAACCGGCTCAAAGAAGAAATGGGAGAACCAGCCGTGTCCGTGGAGACTTGATGGTAAAGCCTATAACTTCAATCACAAGAGATGTGATTAGGGAGTTCATGCTCAACAAAGTGTTACCGGCAATTCGAGCCAAATGGCCAAGAGAGGATGTGGGCAAACCAATCTACATTCAACAAGATAATGCACCTTCCCATATAAAATTGGATGATCCAATTTTTTGTGAGGCTGCAAGGCAAAATGGATTTGACATTCGCCTAATTTGTCAACCACCTAATTCTCCGGATTTAAACATTCTTGATTTGGGATTTTTTCGAGCTATTCAAGCCATTCAATACAAGAAAAATGCCAAAACAGTTGAAGCTCTAATTCCAGTAGTACAAGAGGTAAATTCATCAATTCTCTTCATTTTAACATTCTTGATTTGTGATTTATACTAACTGAATTTTTTCAACACATGTAGGCATTCATGGAGTACTGTCCATACAAGGCAAATAGAATATTTGTAACACTTCAAACTGTTTTGGTGGAAATCTTGAAGATTAAAGGATGCAACAAGTACAAAATTCTTCATATGCAAAAGGAAAAATTAGAGAGAGAACAACGGCTGCCCTTGCAGATTCCTTGTGATCCATCGTTGCTAGCAGAAGCCATGGAGACTCTAGATGCATGGAATAGTTAGAACTCGATTAGTACTAGATAATATGCAATGGTTGAACAAAAACTCTATGAGCAATGTAATCTTACTATTTTCGTCTTGCTGTTTCTTCATTCTCCTACTTGTTGTTCTTCTTCTCCCACTCCGCTTGCTTTTCATCCATCTTGCGCTTCACTTCCAGTGCAGCCGCGCAGTCGAAGTCATCTCTGCGAATCGTGGTCACCATCCAGTAATCTAGGTGGATGAGGCCGCAACGCCCGCACGGCACCAACATCGAGTGTGCACGGTCCCATGATGCACGGTCTTCATGAACAAGATGGCAGCTACGACATAGGAATGCACCCGGCGACAAGGAGTCCGGCACCGTCGTCTCCGAGCCCGGCGGCAAGGAGTCCGGCACCGTCGTCTCCGAGCCCGGCGGCAAGGAGTCTGGCGCGAGCACCTCCTGGAAGTCTTGCGTGAGCACGTCCTGGAAGTCTTGCGTAAGCACGTCCTGGAAGTCTTGCGTGAGCACGTCCTGGAAGTCTTGCATGAGCACGTCCTGGCACTCAGGCGCGATGTCGTCCTCGGAGTCCGGCACGATCACGTCCTCGGAGTCCGGCGCGAGCACCTCGCCGGACTCCGGCGCGAGCACCTCCTCTGACTCCTGCATCCACTCCATGGCGCGAGATGGAAAGGACTCCGGCGTGGCGCAGATGGAAGCTAGGAGGCGGCGAGGCACAGATGGAAAGGAGGCAGCGTAGTAGTAACGAGGCGACGCAGATGGGAACTCGCTCATTTTGACTCCGGCGCGCGCGGACGGGAGTCGAGGCGTGACGGGAAACGAGACGAGGGCGGCTGCAGTAATTGAAGGGCAACGGCGTCCAAAACTCACTAGCCCAGCCAGAACGGCGTTTTTTTGTGCTGCCCTCCACAACGGCTAGAACGGCTTGTATTTGTGATATGGAGGGAGTATGCTTGATGACACATTCCAATATTAATTTCTCAAACCAGACAAAGATAATGTATCATACCATTCATCAAACCAAACACCTTACAAGTGCACGACCCAGCTCCGAAACCATCGTTTCAAACAATAATTGTGGATCCAGGGCCGCGGCCCTGGCGGAAGGTTAGAAAATCAATGGAGTTCCATGAAGAATTCTACAGAAATTGATGGTGCATAACACTTGAGCTTCTATTAAGTTTGGATCAGCCCCCTTCCTAATCCTAGCCAACATTCTGGGTCCACCCCGGGTTGCAAACTTGCAATTTGTGAAGTAGCTAGGAATTGAAATCCTCTTCCCTGTTCACTATAATCCATTGGAGCTAGGTGGCCTCCTTTAACGCCAGCTCATGGAATAAATTCAAACACGGCCAACTCTAGTTGTCACAGTGCTTGATGACCCTGACGGTGTCATATTTTGCAAGCTTCACTCCTTAGCCTGACAAATCTATATGAGAGAGGCGAGACGATATGAATATATGATGGAGCTGCCGAGGGTCCCGCCCGACCACCATGAGCTTCTAGCCTTCTACGTCGTCGGATCCCCGTATATGGGCCGGGCGGGTTGTTAGTTCTTTTTGTGGGCCGAGCTCACAACAAACGTGTGGCGATCATATGGGCCTCATGCTGGCAGCCGGGTCCGTACATTGCTAGATTCTTTGTTTTTTCTAGAGTAAAGTCCACCAATAGTCCTTAAACTTGTCACGCTGTGTCATCCCGGTCCTTAACCTCACAAATTGTATATTTCGGTCTCTAAAGTTAGTTTTGGGTGTCATCCTGGTCCCTAAACTTACAAATTATAGATTTAGCCCCCCAAACTCAGCTTCGGGTGTCATCTCGATCCCCAAACTTACAAATATGTATTTTCAAAGTATATTGATACATATTTAACCTATATAAGTTCAATGAAAATACTTGTGTAATTGTTTTCATACTGATTACTTGGATAAGGCCAAATGTGTGATAAGTTGTGAAGTTCCATCACGTAGCTACGTAGTTTTGATAACTTAATTCTTTAATTTGGTTAATAATAACAAAATTATTATGCATTGCCTAGAAAAGTTGAATTCGAATATCTATTTAAAAAAGAGTGGCTAACGGAATGGAGATAAGAAACTATCTAATTTTTAATCCCCCATGTTAAATAATATTCTGAATATTGAGACATATACCTGAGCTAAAATCTTCCATCAATTGCTGTTTTTTTCATCGCAAGTCATGATGGTACTAATTTTGCAAGGGAAATAGATATTAGGAGACATTCTGCAGGTATACAACTATTACTCCACATGTGTTAATTTATGATGTAACCATGTTTGCAAGTTCGGGGGCCAGGATGACACCCAAAGCTGAGTTTGAGGGGCTACATCTGAAATTTGCAAGTTTATGGACAGGGATGACACTCGAAGCTAACTTTAGGGACCCAAATATGCAATTTGTGAGTTCGGGGACCGGGATGATATAGCGTGACAAGTTAGAGGACCGCTGGTGCACTTTACTCTTTTTTCTATCTCAAAAAGATTCTTTGTTTTTTTTCTGATTTTCTGAAAAAGGAAATTAGTGTGCCGGGATTACCATTTACCGGTGGAGGGATTTTCCATAGTTTGCCTTGGGTTGGGCGTGCAAAGTCGGATATGCGTCATGCTTAGGATGATGGATGGTGCCTCATCAAGTTGTGTATATATCGGGTTTCTTAAAGGGAGCTGGCTCTTCATTGCCTCTCCGCGCTTCACGGGTGTACGGCGACTCCATGCGTCCGTCGTATAGTTGAGCAATAGAAGCTACCGTTTCCTTACAACCACTCATTATGAGGCCCCATTGAGCCGTGTTTAGATCCACTAGTTTAGTTTTGCTACAGTAAATTCGAATGTTTGGATACTAATTAGGAGTATTAAATGTGGATAACTGACAAAACCCATTTTACAACTTGGGTAACTTCGCGAGACGAATCTAATGAGCCTAATTAGGCCATGATTAGACAACGTCGTGCTACAGTAAACAATTTCTAATGATGAATTAATTAGGCTTAATAGATTCCTCTCGCGATTTTCCGTCCATCCGTGTAATTAGTTTTATAATTAGATCATGTTTAGTCCTTCTAATCTTCGATTTAGTTTTGCTACTGTAAATTTCGCAAAATTTCTAGTGAATTTAAACACGCCCTTATCTATTTGAGTTTTCCAATGTTTGAACAACTGCTACATACAGTAGCTAACTCTCTCCTTTTTAGGTGGTTATCTGATCCATGGAGATAATTGATACAAGCTACAAGCTACCTATACCAAATAAATATCATACTTTTTCACTATGTATTCAAAACATTTTTTGCCAATATTTATTCGGTTCTCTTCTCCACCCGCACAGTGTTTGGAGCAGCTGCCATCTGTGTTCTGGTCAATCATACTTGCATGTCATTGTACGTGATGTACGTTGGATTCAAATAATGTGAATGAACACAACAATTGCTGGCATTGATTTGTCACAATTTGTAATATAGACATCCTGCTTGCTTAGAGTACAAATGTTTTTCTTAACCTTTATAACTTTGCTTTAGCATTCTATGCAATGGTGGGAGCAAGAAATCTTTTGCATTGTAAATGCACAGTAAGCTTTTTTGGCTGGAAGCAGTATGGTCTAATGCGCAACATGAACACTTAAGAATCCCAAAATATTGACGGATCAGTTTTCTACATTGGGTGATTCTATTTCAGCTCTTGCTATAAAAAAAAGTCATATACCCTACAGGTAATTAGTGCTATCCATATAAAGTGCATGATGATTGATTCATAGCTTGGGATCAGATGTTTTGTCTTAAAACTATTGCTTGGTGTTCTAAATTTTCTTATTTGGCGCTCTAACATTTTAAGTGTGTGGTATTTGGATTCCTAATTTTATTTTCTTCTTATTTTAACTTTGAGTTCTTGAGCCTTGTTGCAATACTCACAAAGACCAATTGTCATTGTTTATTAGAAGCATTTAGACATTTAGAGTTGTAGATACATCTGCACAGACGACCTTCATTGGCGCTGACACGAAAACCTAATTCATGCCGATGATTGGATTGGCACTATGAAGCCGATGCAAATGGGGATGGCTATTCATGCCAGCGTCGATGCGGGCACGTATAATAGTTATTTGTGCCGACAGGAAATGACACTTACATCATTATTCGAACTGGTGCTAATTCATGCCGGCAATGATAGTTAGGATAGAAATGTATTAATAAAAATACAAAAAATAATTATGAGATGCAATAGCCCAGTAGATAGAGACAATTTGCAGGATTGGAATGTCAAGCACCTCGTGAAATTAAGCATGGTTTAGTTTGGTTAGGTTCCTTGTGGTGGAACCTGTCCACCCGGGTTCGAGTCTTCGACTCAGCACGGGTGTCACATTTTCCTGAATTTATTCCATGATTTACCGGCGCTATTCTTTCAGTGGTAGGCGACGTACCCGTCGATAGCGAGGCATCTGTGGTGATTTCGTCAATCTCAAGATCGGAACAGCCGGCCCAGTCTCTCGGAGGTGCTCATAGGGGTAGGGTTTACATGCGTGTATTCATCGGGGTGAGTGTGCGTGCGTGTGAGCGTCTGCGTCTGTACTGGTCTTACGCAAAAAAAAATGTCAAGAGTGGGTTGTGGAAAGAAACCAAAATGAATTAATGTCCCAAAAGAAAGAGGTCGAGGATATCATAATGACAAACAAGTTTCTTTAACTCACTTCTTGGATATGTGGTCACCATGTTCTTTGTCGAATGGGTTAACGTAGACCATTTGCTATAAAATCTAACAGTGTATACTTTTTTCGATTACGTGAGAATTTCTAGGTCCTCTCGTAAACATGTAAACATATATAGTGACTTCTTCTAACACTATTGTATTTTTTTCTTAACACTATTGTATTAAGATAATAGATAGATTCAGCAGCTTTGGCGTGAGATCACAACTTCAAATTTAAGTATAGTATCAATAGGGCGCGCAAAGCGCGCTAAATGTTCTAGTCATAATAAACGTCCAAAGACTAGATTTTGATTAGGGCATGTACAACCCACAGACAGCTGTTGTCTTTTTGGTGCCACGTAGACACAAAACTCCTACGTGGACAGCATTTACTGAGGAAAGAGACGGAAGCCGTCGTCTCGTTCATCTACGGCGCGGACTCATGCTCCTAGACGAGCAGACGGCTCGCGCCGCGCGTTGTACGGCCCCCTCTCGCTCGTCGTCGTCGCAAGATGATCCATTGCGCGTGCGAGCAATTTTCCCCTCCCGCGGCAAATCTTCTCTTCCAACGATGGCGTCAAATCTTTCTCCCCGCAGCTCTCTTCCCTCCCCGCGGCTCTCTTCCTTCCCAAAAATCCCCCGCGGCAGAAACTTTCCAATCCCCATCAAAAATTTTCCCAGATCCACGGCCTGGAGCACCATGTGGCAGGACGAGAAGTTGGCGGCGGCAGCGGTGCATCAGCAACTCGATGCGGCCGCGGCATGGGAGCGGAAGAGAGTCGCGGCGCGTGCACGGAAGGGGGCGGCGCTAGCGTTGGCAGGGAAGGGCTCGTCGGCGGCTGTCTCTGGAGGAGGAATCGGCGCATCGAAGTCAGCCATCGTTGATTCAATGCATCGAATTGGGAAGGATTGGGGCAGCAGGTAATACATGCAGAGTTGTTGCTGTTCTGTTATTCGTGTTGCATCTGCTTGCTTTGGTTCTGACCGTGATATCCCGATGATTGTTGTCTGTTCAGAGAATGGAATGCTCAAGCATGCGATTGTTGTAGGACGCATGAAATTAAAATGCTGCATTTCCAGATGGTAACAGGTCACGCTATTATAAGTTGATTGCCGCAATACTATGTGCATCCGTCCATTTTATCGTGAAAAGGACAATGAAACTGAAGATTGGTTATTGTAGAAATGACAACAGTGCATGTGCCTAAACTACAATGGTTTCAATCTTGAAATGTATGCCTGTTAGACTATCATGATATTGCACAATTTCTTCTTGCAGTTGTGAACTCGAAGGAGGAATATAGGAGGTGTGAAAGAACCTGAATCAAGCTGGAGATAGCTGTTCTAGGGATAATGCAAATACCTCCAGGAGCCAGAATAAGAAAAGGCAGTATGTTTCAGATCATACTCAAGTGAGAGTGTCAAAGAGTTTAGAGTTGAATGCACTCTAAGTTGCAGCCTTGTTTAATTGTTTGTGCACTTTGTCACTGCTCATGCAAAAAAAATTGTCATATTTCTCATGTTTAGACTGCCAATTTGTATCGTTACAGGAGGCTTTCAAAGTTTCCATTGAATCAAGTGAGGATATGGCCAATCATATAGCTTTGAAACTTCTCAATCTATATCTCTTGTGAACTGCTAAACTGAACTGCTGTTGTTAATATCCTTGTGTGTGAACTGAGTGGTTCAGTTTACCAGTTTCACATACAGAAGGCCATGATGGACTACAAAGATGGTTTAGTGTGTACATGGATGAATTTAATTATGCAAGCACAAAATAGGCTACAAAGATCAAATTATACTTGATCAACATGGTTTAGTGTGTGCATAGATGAATTAATTAGTTCGCAAACGGCCAAATAGACAGCTCACTGTACAAGCTGTCTATTTAGCTGTCTGTTCGTGATATGGTAAATCAAATAGACAGCAGCCGTCTAGACAGTTGTACATGCTCTTAGGTAGCTGCCACGTGAGGATACTTGACGTTCCTATCGTTAGGCAGCGCACACGCAAGACGGCAAGAGCTGCATGCGCCGCCGGAGACGATAATGGAGCGTCCACTAGCTAGCTCTCTTCGCTTTTGGCATGCAACTTGCACGCGTGGGGCAGGGCGTACGAGGAAAACTCTTTGTGTGCGAGGTAAAAGCAGCGCGCGCACGTGTCAAAGAATTGAGACAGAGACATAGATTTCTGAATAAGCGCTCGGTCCCTTTTTTTTTAAATCTGTCTCTCTCTGCTAAATTACCATTCGTAGTTGTTTTTTAACAATATTGGACCATTTGTCTTATCAGAAAATTTAGTCTAAATGTATAAAAAGATAAACATGCTCAAAGCCTTTCCAAGGTGCATCCGTGCATGTGCACCGATTTCAATCACAAATAACATGATTGATTAAGGGCACCTATAGGTCATTTTCCCACAATTACAAATTAGTGGGGAAAATCTATCAAATATGAATCCTCTGTGCAACTTTTGGTATAGTATAAGCAAACGTATAATTTTTGTTAATTGTTACTGTTATAAGGAAACGATTATAGGCCTGACAATATCCAGATCCTAATATACCCAATAAAACATAGCAAAAGTATATGCCCTCATATAAAACTATTTTGGAGATAAATCTACCCGTATTTTGGAGACAGATCTACCCGTATTGTTTCCAAACATTCGTAATAAATACATGCATAATGTATTTGTAATCCAAATATGAAACAATTGACAGCATGTCCACGTACAATCCCAAAACAAGACTTGTTTGTGATTAGAGTGTATGGAAAGATAATACTCCCTCCGTCTTGGAATATAAGTCATTCAAGGGTTCAAAGTTTGTCCTAAAATACAAGGTATTCTAAGACTTTTAGATAAGTACTAAAGAACATCATTTAATCTTTCTTGTGTCTCACTACATACTTGCCTTTTATATCCCTTCCTCTGCTGCTTAATCTTAGAAACAACTTTTCTTTATAGCTGCAAAACAGGAAGGTCTCAGATGGCATATGCGTCTTTTGTTCTTGCTCTTAATCTGTCTTAAAATTGGTAGAATGCCTTGTATTACAAGACGGAGGGAGTAGGTTGTTATTCGTTAACATGCATGCAAATTAAGGTGTGTTTGGGGTTCCGATTTTCCAGCGACTACAATGCTAATCATACCGCTTTTCCATCTGCTCCGATGAACTTGCGTTGTGCGCGCGCGTGCAGTAACTAGAGATCCATAGCTCTCATTTTGCTTATGTGGACTCATACACGGCTGTTGTCTAGATATTGTACGTGCCCTTAGGCTATTCTCAATGGTGTCTCATAGAGAGTTTAATGAGCATTTAATTCAATGCCACATAAACGTATTTGCTGACTTGGCGAGGAGAGAAAAGGGAGGAATTTCATCAAAGAGAGAGGAGTTTGATCCTATGAAACTCGGTAGACACGGTTACTTAGTTTTCAATCTTTGGTAACCATGTAATGAATTCCTACAATGAGACTGGCCTTAGGGGCACCTAGGTTAGTCAGAAAATCTAATAGATATGAATCCTCCAATCCAATACAACTTTTTGTACAGTAAGCACACGTAAAGTTTGGTTAACTCTTACTACTTGTTACTACTGCAAGGAATATATTGTAGGTCTGACAATTTCTAAATCCTAATATGCCCTATAAAACATAAGAGTATTTATAAAACACAACAAAAGTATATGTACTTATATAATTTTTTTTTGGGAGACAGATCTACCCGTGTTGTTTCGAAACATTCATAATAAACACATGCAAAATGTATTTGTGTAATCCAAACACGAAACAATTGACAGCATGCCCACGTACAATCTCAAAAGCACACTTATATGTGATTAGAGTCTATGGAAAGATAAGATAAGTCTTAGGTCTTTATTCCGTTATTCGTTAACATGCATGCAAATGTGCCACTTGGGTTTGGGGTACCGAATTTCCAGCGACTATAATCCTAATCATACCGCTTTACATGTGTTCCGACGAACTTGCATTGTGCGCGCGCGTGCGTAACTAGAGATCCTTAGCTCTGCGGTCCGATGGACGTGCACGGCGGCGGCCGCCCGCCGCGGAAACCGCGGGCGGTGGAACGAGAAACAACGGCCGCAAAGAAGAGGGCTAACAACGGTACGTGTGCTCGCGGGGGCCACCTATCAGCCGGACAGCAAGGCGCTATATATACCGGGGGAGCCAACCATCTCAGCTCATCAGAGCGAGCGAGCAGCAGTCACCTCTGCTACTGAACTGATCATCGAGTAGCTATAGCTAGCCGGCCAGCAATGCATCAATCCGCGCTCCTCCTCCTCGTCCTCACCGTGGCGGCAGCCGCAGGCGTGCATGGCCGCGCGGTCCCCGTCGAGGGCACTCCGGCAGCCAAATTCTGGGAGCAGGCCCTCCCGGGCTCGCCCATGCCGGAGGCCATCGCCGAACTCGTCCAGAAAGGCATCGACCACTCGCCGCTGGCGCAGAACAGCTCCGGTGCCCCCTACATTGGGGAAGGTCAGTGGTCGTGCAGTTTCGCGTACAGCTACGAGTGCCACTTCAAAGTGGCGGCGGGTGAAGCGGCGACGGGCGTCTTCTTCCGCGAGGAAGAAGCCCGCGTGGGCACCACCATGGAGGTCTACCTCCCGTCGGCGGGGGCGTGGCCGGGCATCCTCCCGCGCGACGCCGCGGCCAGGGCCCCGTTCGGCGACCTGGCGGCCGTCCTCGCGCGGTTCGGCATCGCGCCTGGCTCCGCCCAGGCCGCCGAGGTCGGGCGCACGCTGCGCCTGTGCCGGGACCCGCCGCTCCGCGGGGAGCAGCAGGCCTGCGCCACCTCCCTGGAGGCCACCGTGGGCGCCGCGACGCGCATGCTGGCCGCCAGTACCGACGCGCCAGGCCGCGCGGTGCCGGCGGTGTGGACGGCCGCGTCGGCGGTGCCCCGCGACGGGCTCCCGCGGCAGGCGTACGCGGTCACCAAGGTCGCCGCGCTCGACGGCGACCGCCACGTGGCCTGCCACGACGTGCCGTTCCCGTACGCCGTCTACCAGTGCCACATGACGGGGCCGTCGTCGACCAGGGCGTTCGTGCTCACGCTCCGGGGCCTCGACCGCGCAGTGCCGGAGGCGGTCGCCATGGCGGCCGTCTGCCACCTCGACACCTCCGGCTGGAACCCGGAGCACCCGGCCTTCGAGGTTCTGCACACCAAGCCCGGCGGCGCGCCGGTGTGCCACTTCATGCCGTACGCCCACCTGGTGTTTGGGGTGAAGGCTACTCAACCATGAAACCTGCTGGGTACAGCAACTACCTGGTGCGCGCGCGCTACCGATAGCAACACGCTATATATAGGTATAGTCACGAAACGGTCGATCGATAGGTCGATACTCTCGTGCGGGGTCCGTCCTCTGGCAGGTTTGGTTTGGTAAGAATAAGCTAGAGCTAGCTCTTTGTGTGTGTGTTTGCAAATCCAGCTTTGTGTCCCTGTTGTGGTGTAGCGACGCTCATGTCGTATATATGAAGTTATGACATGTTTGAAGATATATTGTGTGCCTTCTCGTCTATTGAATCCATTTACAACTAATTTCATTGGTTAGCATGCATACTACATGCATGCAAAATGATAAAAGGTGACGGATAAATTAAAGATCCATAAAAATGACGGGCATCACTGCATATGCTGTCACTAATAAGTATTCCCTCCGTTCTAAATTATACTTCACTGTTGATTTTTTAAATACACATTTGACCATTGGTCTTATTCAAAATATTTACATTAGTACCATTTATTTATTATTACTTGTTTTATTATCAAAGGTAATTTAAATACGACTCACTTTTTTATCTGTTTACACTAATTTTTTGAATAATACGAAGGGTCAAAATTATATTTTAAAAGTCAATTGTGAACTATAATTTGGAATGTAGAAAGTAATATATAACTCGTAAAAGGAAATACACTAGATCATGGCAATGGCAACCTTCGAGGCGTGGGAATTTGCGTCAAAAACATCAGAAAAGGACGGGACACCTGAATCAGTGATGCAGATTTTAGTAACGTGGAAATTTACTGTTACTAATTACTGTGCTTCTAGAGTCGTCACTAATGTGAATTTCTGGTGTAGTATATGCTGGCCGTTTGTGCGTGAAGAGTGGCGGCGGAGCCTCTACAACACAGGCGGAGCTACATGTTGGCCAAGGTGGGCCATGGCCCCCCCTTGGCCCAACAAAATTTCCATGAATTTGATGATAATTTTTATGAGGAATTAAGATGGTTTGCTACTTTTCTTATCCATGCTTAGCTCGATGCGCTAGCTAGTCAGTTTCTTGATGTTGGTGTAAGACAGTATGAGTGCATGAATGGTGTTTGACGACGAATTGCCTGTTTGTGAGTTGTCACGATAGTGTTCCTCATGAACAGCTGAGCCAACATCAAACTGTATATAATTACTGTAGCAACCGGCCCCCTCTTAGGTTGATTCCTAGCTCCGCCACTGCTCTACAACTACAAGGACATAAGCGAGAAGCTCAAGCTGTGGGCAAAGGCCGTCCGTGTGGCCAGGGAGACCAAGTCACCAAGGGCGTGCGTGTCTATACAGTATGTATGGTATGTACTAGTATCATACGTGTACAAGTAGGGCCAGCCGAGCGAACGGAGCGGACGCAGCGTCAAGTCAGAAGTCACGCATCTTCTCGCCTGCATAATCGTGTCCGCTGTTTACCTGTTTGCATCTGATCCTCTTCTCTTTCTTTCGGCGTGATTGATGGATGCGGGCAGGTAGTGGGCCGCTCGAAAACGAGCCTGTCACGGCTCGACGAAGGGGATAGATCGAGATTCAAGATGCAACCTGGGTGGCTAGATTCAGATCCAACGGTTGAAGGTATTGACTGATTTTTTTCCTTTCTTTTTTCATGCGATAAATAGCAAGTCTCTTAATTATTTATGACTTGTATTGTTCGCGAGTGTCGGTAACTGCTAGAATACAGAACGACTGTATTTCAGTTCGGAATATTGTAGTTGGGTTTGCTTAAAGATTCGTGACGCAAATCATCTTCGATGTGACGCTCTGTTGACACTCTGGAGGCACAACGGTGGTGGTAGCAAGACTCTGGCGATGTGACGCTGCCGCCGATCCATGTCCGTTCCCGGCATCCCAACAATCCCCTTCCTCGCGCCATCTCCTAAGTCCTAAGCAAACCGTAGCATGGACGTATGCAGAGTCATGCTCCGTGGTTTAGTGTTGCGCTCTGATGGCATTTGGTGTTTTTCTTGTCATGTTTTATCCACATTTTTGTGCAAAGTACTGCATATTGTAAATCTGAATGTATACACATGCACCTATTCATTTTATATTTTATATTTATGATTTTACTTTCTGTCACTGAGAGAATGTCTATAATTTCATCTTTGTTAATTCGTCATGAATTACAAACATAGCACTTCTGCATTATGGCCTACAGTAAAAAAATCTAAATTACCAGTATTACCCCCCTTCAGAACATGTACACTGCAAACAGGCAAGCTATTCCTGCTTTTGCAGAAATACTACATATACTCACCCGCAAAAAAGAAGAAGAAGAAATACTACATATACAACATCTATATAATCCATCTCCACTGTAGTTTCTTCCTTGGATGTCTCTGCAGGATCTGAAAATGTCCCCACAACACCTTTGCCAGCTTCTGAGTCTCGCTCTTTTCTCGACGGCCTTCAACACGCTCTGTGCAGACTCTTCATAAGCAGGGTACTGCAGCTTCATGTTAACGATCCTGTTCGCTACCAATGTTTGGTGCTGATGCTCCATCCTCTCCTCTAGGAAGTAACTGAAGAACCTGAAAAACATCTAGTGGCAAGGCACAAGGGTGAGGGTCACAACAATGACAAGCACCAATCACTCAATAAGGCTATTGACATCTTGGTTGTAGATGCAAACATAAATTTCATGTTATAGATGCAAATATGAACTCTAACTCGCCATGGAAACACAACGAGATCTTTCAGTGGTCACACCATTACACGCCTCAAGGACTGTTAAGATATCCACCTTATAAAGAAAGAAAAAAAGAAGAAAGAGAACAGATCGCTCTAAAGTAGTCTAACCAATTACCATATGCACAAAGCGACTGCCTATGCTAACTCATCATGGTGAGCCAATACTGGGCAATATTTAAGTAACAGCACTGTATAGGCAAATAGTTTGGTTATACAAAGGTCCAGTTATATGAAGTTAATGCTTTAGATAAAATGAAGCTTTTTCTCAGATTTAACTAACTGTATTACTTACTATGGTGCTATCTGTACTGTCCCAACTGTCAGTGAATAAGTCTCAAAAAAAAAAACTGTCAGTGAATAAAGCTCCTACAATTTCTACACTAATTTCCTACTGAAACTAAGTACTGTAAAAATTGATGTAATCAAATCAAATGAAATGAATCAATATTTACCTAAACTGAAAAGAATAATAACATGATATGAGAAATGCACCACTGGGCGTATTTTCTTGTACAAGCTATAAGTTAATACAGGAGGGAACGTCGGAAGCACATTGCCGATTGCATCACTCTGCACACCAATATCTTGTAAAAATTGTACCTGAAACAGATGTGTTTGCATATAGGTAGAAAAGTCACACTACCATACTTCAGAACATTCAACATTCAGAGCTAGAAATCTTAGAACATTAAACACTAGATCTTCAGATAAACCTTAAGTCTAATCTTGCAGGGGCAGGGATTAAGATGTCCTAGGCTCCCGGCACATTGGTCTCAAAGGGACCTGTCCCAGTGGCAGAGCTAGGGCCTGGGCTGCCCGTTCTCCAGCCCTAGCTCATGGTCTAAAAATTCATGAAACTTAGTTGACTTTGCTTAGAAATATAAGAGTCATAAGAGATTCTCAGTCTATTTGAACTGGCTCAGCCCGGGACGTGGCTGATTTCTGCTCCGCCCCTGACCTGTCCCAACACATGCAGTGTTACACCCTACATTTTTTTTTCTCGAAATACACCCTACATGTATAAAAAAGATAACTTGGCCAAAGTCATAGGAACCAAAACATTGCACCGACCTCGTACGGATTCAGTAAGTAGATCACTTTGGCTTCTTCTCCAACGCGCAGGCTGCGCGCCAGCCACTCCCGAGCCTTTGCTTTTTCATCCTCAGAATCCCAAGCCTTGAGATGATGGCCTCACCTCATAGCCATTTCTCTGGCCTTTTAGCATTGAATACCATAACAGCAAAGTGGTAACTGAAACCTGAAAAATTAATCTTCTTATGATTGGAAAAACCACATGGCATCAAAGCACGGCAGAAGTTTTATGTCAAGACTGCACTGCATACTTTTTTTGTTGACGACCGTGCCTTAGCACGTTTTTCATTAAGCAGAAAGCAGTTACAGACACAATCTCAATGAGGCCAAGCAGAGCTTGGCCAACACGAGAGCACAAAGGAGAAAAGAAAGAGAAACACTGAAAGAAACACCACAACCACCACGCGACACGAAGCAGCGGAAAACAAACGCACTCAACCCACAAACCCAGACACAGCCGCACTCCTGAACCTACAAAAAAGATACAACCTCGACAAGGGGGCGAAAGGTCCCAGGACCTCCAAGGTGGCAAAGCATCCACCCAGGCAGCAGAAACACGGTGACGAAGAAACGCCCCGACCATCACGACAAGGTGGCAAAGCATCCACCCGGGACGAAACAGCAACCAACAATGGCGGCAAAGCATCCACCAAAGCACAAGGGGGCGGCAAAGCGTCCGCCAGACGACAATGACCAAAGCAGCCCAAGTGAGGTGAACGAGATGAAGCCGAAGCAGGTGCAGGAGAAGAAACCTTCCACAGGAGAGCAGGCGACCACCACGAGGGCCCCGACCGCCCGAGGGGGAGCTATCAGCCTCGATCCAAAAGAGACGACAACAAGAAACCGCAGAGCTTCCAAAACGACGCCTCCAGGGAGGGTGCGACGGCACAGGCGCCGTCGTCGTCCGACCAACCGGTCAAGGTTTTCACCCGGAAAGCTCACAGGAGGGGAAAGAAGAGGGGGAAATGACGCCTTCAACAAGGTAAGCGGCGCTGGGGGCATCGCCGTCATCGCCTCGCAAGCAGGCAAGGCTTTCGCCTACCCCCGTTTCCTTCCCCGAAACTCATCGCCGCCACCAGAAGAACAGGGACCGCAGGGCGCCAGGGAGCCCAAGAACAGATGGCCAGACCGAGATGACAGGCAGCCCCTCGACCGGACGAAGGGGAGGCGGCGACCCGCCCACCGACAGCGGAAGGGGAAGGGGACGCCCCGCATCGGAGACGCGCGGATCCGGCCTCGGAGGATGGCGTGTCACCCTCGGCCTCGCCGGCGCGCCGGCCGCCGTCAACTTCCTGGGTGCGCACCTCCACACCCGCGCGCCGTCGAGGCCGCGCGCCAGAACGAGGACGGCGAGCACCGCCGCACTGCCGTGGCACC
>CM014271.1:32508751-32544779 GCA_004135705.1 Alloteropsis semialata
CCCAGGCCAGCGCGCCCGTGAGGCCAGCAGGGCGCCTCCAAGCCGCCGCGTCGCCTCCAACTCGTCCCCTCGCCGTCCGTGGAAGCAGCAGGTAAAAGCCTCTCTTCTTCCTGTCTAGTAATTTCATTGCTGGCATATATGTGATGTATGCATATGTGCTGAGCATGCGGTGTTGTTCATCTGTAGGATGGACGCCGGCTTGGGTAGTGAGCCTCCTGACATTTCACAGTGGGAAATTGGTACTGGGCAATCAGTTGAACTAAGTATAGGAGAATATAGCCTTACTAAATCTGCAGATAGTGAATCTCTTGCTAACCCAAACCCATCCAATGAGCATGTGGGTGTTAATGATGAATGCTTGTATATTGACATTGGTCCTGAACATCCAGCACCTCCCACTAGTCAATCTGAACCAGACACATTGTTAGATGATGAAGTAGAGGAAGATGAAGTAGATGAAGTAGAGGAAGATGAATCTTTGTCTGATGATGAAATAGAGGAAGATGACATTGTTACAGATAGAGAACCTGCACAGAAACCTGATGCAAACTATGACAAGAATGATCCTCCTATGGCAGTAGGCACTATATATTCAGACATGAATGCTTTTAAGTTGGCTTTAGCTACACATGCTACCAAATATGAGTTCCAATATAACATTGAAAAGAGTGATAAAACTCGGTACAAGGTGTATTGCAGTGGTAAGAATGTGGGCTGTAGGTGGAGAATTCATACCACTACTTTGAGTAATGAAGTCACCGTGAAGGTAAATAACACCCTTATTTGCATTTTTGTAACACTTTATATGGATTTTTTGGTACTAAATAACCATTGATGTCTACATTGGCAGATCACAAGGAACCCATACTGTCATGAGAATTGTCACAGCACTAGGAGGGCAGGCACTTGTGTAGGAGTGACACAGTTTTGGGTGTGTGAACAAGTGATTGATTGGTTGAAGGAAGATGGAAAATTGGGTGCCAAAGAGCTGAGAAGGAGGTTGAAGGAGAGCCACAAAATTGATGTGACCTACAGGAAAGTTTATCTAGGTAAGCAACTTGCTATGGATAAACTTTATGGACCTTGGGGTGAGAGTTTTGACAACCTGTACAGATTTAAGGCTCAAATAGAGAATACTAGTCCTGGATCCTATGTTGTAATTGATCACCATACCATTAACAACAAAATAAGGTTTAATAGGCTGTTTTTTGCTTTGAAAGCTTGTGTTGATGGTTTCCTACAAGGTTGTAGGCCATATCTTGCAGTAGATAGTACATTTTTGAATGGAAGGTTCAGGGGCCAGTTGTGTGTAGCTTGTGCAGTTGATGGTCACAACTGGATGTACCCTGTAGCTGTAGGTGTCATTGACTCAGAAATAAATGAGAATTGGGTGTGGTTTATGGAGAGGTTGAAAGAAGCTATATGCACCCCAGTAGGTCTTACATTCAGCACTGAATGTGGGCAACCAGTGATGCATGGGGTGAGTGAGGTTTTTCCATTTGCTGAACATAGAGAGTGTATGTACCATCTAGTACAGAATTTCAAGAAGAAACATAGTGGACAGATTTTTGATGATCACCTGTGGACATCTGCATATTCTTGGAGCCCTTATATGTTTGAGAAACATTATCAAGCCATGGCTGCAGCCAAACCAGAGGCTATGAAATGGCTTCAGGAAAATCACAAGAAACTGTGGACTAGGAGCCAGTTTTCCACATTGTCAAAAGTGGATTATATTACCAATAACTTGGCTGAGGCATTCAATAAATGGGTAAGCTTACATTGGTTAACATTTTATTTGCATTGATTTCCTTTTTATTCCATGTTTACTAAAAATTGGATTACTATGTTGGCAGGTAAAGGATCAGAAGGGCCTACATGTGGATGACTTGATGGATACCATTAGACAGATGATCTTGATTAAATGGAATAATAGAAAAAGGGTTGCCCAAAAGTTTGAAGGAAAGATCTTGCCTCATATAGTGCAGAAGTTGAGAGAAGCTAGTTATAACCTTGACATTGAAGTAATCACAAGCTCACCTGATGGAATTGCAGAAGTTTCTGCTAAGGGAAGTTCTGCTAGTAGCTTCAGGTTTGTAGTGAACATAACTGAGAGGACATGTTCCTGCAGAGCTTGGCAAGGGTCAGGAATACCATGCAAACATGCCATTGCCTACATCACATCAATTCCTGGGGCCAAACTTGAAGACTATGTGGATGAGTGCTATTCAGTTGAGAAATTCAAAATTGCATATGAAGGTTCTGTGCCCTCTATTCCTGACAAGTCCATGTGGCCCAAACCCACCCATGGCTTCTTCATGCATCCTCCATTGCTTAAGTCAACTGCAGAAGGAAGGAGGAAGAACAGGATGAAATCAGCTTTGGAGGGAGGTAGTAGTAGGAAGAAATCAGGCACTGAGGGAGGTACTGGCAAAAGGCAACATGAATGCCCAATATGCCACCAGTTAGGGCACCATTGGTACACATGTAAGAATGGCAATCCAGATGACATAGCTGCATTTGAGGCTGAGAGGTACACTTTCTAGACATAGCTACACAATGACAACACTTAATGTTTACCTATGCAAAATAACAGTTTCCCATACTTTATTTCAGGGGTCCACCAAAGAAAAAGCTGAAGAAAGCATCTTCCAGTAACACAGTGACTAGCATTGTTGTGGCCACTCCTGGATCAGGCATGGTATTCCCACACAATGAGGCGGTGGCCAGTGCTACACATCAGCCAAAGAGAGTGAAAAAAGCCGCCAAAAAGAAGGGGCCACCACCAACAACAAGTACTAGCAGGTATGATCTTTCATTTTTCCAGATCTTGTCATTTACAACCTCACTGATCTCTTTTTCTTGCTTTCACACAAGGTCTGCAACTGGATCCAATGACCCCTTTCCTCTCCAAATTGAGCACCCTCCACCTGTTCATGAAGACATTGTATCCTATGAAGTCTCTCCACAGACAGTGCAGACACCAAGGAAGAAGCAAGCCGTCATGAAGAAGTGTACACCAAGGAGGGCTCCAGTTGAAGTGGCCAACCCATCCAGCCCAGCTTCTAATACCAGAAGCAAGAAGAAACTTTTGATGTAATTTAAGACATGTATGGTTTGGTGTGATGAAAACTAGTGAACTAGTACTTTTTATGTGTGGACTTAGTGTGATGAAAACTAGTGAACTTATTTGCTTAAATGTTGGTGATATGAACTTGTTGCTATGCAATGCAATGGTCATGCCCTTGTTTTTTTTCCATGTGATATGTAGTTATTTGTTGGTATGCAATGGTCATGCACCTGTTTTAAAAAACTATTTCTGATTTTTGCTGATTTTTTTCAAGCATATTCTATTTTTTCCCACATTTTTCCCAATTTTTTCTGGATTTTTAAACATTTTAAAATTTATTTCCACTTTTTCTGATTTTTTTTACCTTTTCAAAATTATTTTCCATTTTTCTTGAATTTTAAAACGTTTTTAAAATTATTTTCCATTTTTCCAGATTTTTAACGCCTTTTCAGAATTCTTTTTCAATTTTTTGATTTTTTAAACCCATTATTGTACACAAGGGCAAAAGAGTCTTTACACAGCCTCTAACACCTCTGTTAAGTCTCCATCCATCCGGAATGGCATACAGGTAAACGAAAGTTGGGCTCATGGCATGCAGGTGTTTGTAAACTTTTTTGTGGCGCACAGGTAAGCGTGAACTTTCTTAATGGTATAGAGGTAAAAGACTCAAAAAATTAATGGCACCAACTAGGAGGCAGATAAGTTTTGCAGTAGCTATCGCAGCTTCTCCTGAGGTATATGTCAGTTCATTATCGACATAATAGAAAGTATACCTCAGAAGCCAAATGCTCAAGCAAGCTCTTCGTTTATCTATGAAGTTGAAAAAAATGCAAAATAGTAAGTAAAATGCTGATTTGAACATGATCTACTGACTGCTGCACAAATGAAGCACAACACAAAACTAGAATAGTCTGAAAACTGAAAGCTGTATATTATCTCACAAAGAAAGATACCAATTTATTTACTTTGGAATGAACAAATTATGCTCCGAAAGCCCTATTCTTGTAACAGCTAGCATCTCCTCCTCACTAACACCATTTCAAGATCAGATTGATATCCATCACCATGCACATCTAGTCTAGTCAATGCAGACACAATTAGCAGCAGAATCTCTCTGCTCGTGGTTGCTGTATAGTATTGCAATGACAGTAGCACTGCATAAAGTACTACTGATTTTGAACTTAGCAAATTCTGGAACCTGGATAAAAAGACAACCATCATATGCAATAATGAACCTGGATAAAAAGTCAACCATCATATGCAATAACGTCAGTCACAATGCTACTGGCAACCATGAGTCCAGTAAAATTCCAAGAGACCTATGGATTATTCATTCTACTTTAGATAATTTGTAGCATTGAACCGGAAATGTTTTCCTCACAAGATAGTGGAGAGTGTTTGAAAGAGGGTGGTGGTGGCCGTCCGTCCTCAAATCGGCCAGAGAACAGTGATCCACAAAAAAAAATTACAAATGGGCAAGACTCTGTTTTGCGTTTGCCCGATGGAGAGGTAGCCAAAGCCCAAAGGAACATGGTGCAGACTATGGACGATGAACATGGAAGCACACCTTCCTCTGTACGATGTGGCAGCAGCTACAAGCAGCAAGCAACCAGATGCAATTGCAAAACAAAAGCGACCCGTCGTCGTCCTCTCCTCCGGCGTCTTCACCCACCGTCCTCCTCCGGTACCTCTTCCACCACAGCCCCTACCCCCGCGCAGACGCCGGAGCCGCGGCTACCCACCGTACCCCCTCTTCCAGCCTTCCTCTTCTTCCATCAGGGTCAGCGGCACCCGGCCGCCCCCGCAGACCCGCGCCGTCGACCGTCGTCGCGCCGCACCACCTCCCACCCCTGACCTCTGCAGCGGTGGATGAAATGTGGTCTCCTTTGACCGTAAAACTAGAACCGACCAGCTACAAACTGAAGAAAATTACAAAAAGAAACGCAAATTGGAGGGAATCGACCCCCAAACGCAAGAAATTTCATAGCAATCGGAATAAAAATGCAAACTTGGAATAAAAAAACCATACCTTCGGACAAGACGAAGCTCCATTATGGTTGAAAAAGCTAACGCCCGGAGCGGTCGCCGGACTCCGTCCTCCGGCGAGCAGGTCGGCTTTGTAGACCGCTGACGCTCGTTGCGAATCGCGTGGTCCTGCTGCTGTGCTTCGTCTTCGAGAGACCGCTGAATTTCATTTTTTCAACCCCGTCCAAATTGGCCCCACGGAGCACGAATCTTAACGCGCAATCTAACGGCCAGCCCTAAAAGCAGCTGACGTGAGCGCTTTTCGCGGATCTAGCAAACGTCAGCGCGCACTGACAGACCCTGCCATTGTCGGCATACCGGAAGGGTGTTCGTTTGGGGATAAAAAAATTGATCAAAAAATTGATCTCCATTAAATGCACCTTTGACCATTAATTAAGGGTATTAAATAAAGCCAGTTTACAAAACTACCTCCACAACCCCCTGTCAAATTCGCGAGACGAATCTAATGAGGCCTTTGACCGCACGATTAGAGGATGATTACTGTAGCATTACTGTAGCAAATCATGGATTAATTAGGTGCAGTAGATTCGTCGCGCAAAGTTGCACTCATCTGTGAAAAGGTTTTGCAAATAAACTTCGTTTAGGGCTTCATGCGGGCGACAGTAATCCGGATCAATTTTTTGATCCGGCCAAACGAACACGGACGCGGTCCACAACGCTGCTAGGCTATATCCCCCGTCACCAGGACGGAGCGGAGGCCCGCACACCAGGTCCACCGGTGCACGACCCCTTCCCGTTCCTCGCATGCAGTTATACTATGCGAGTATGCGACGGATATGGCACGGCTCGTGAAATTTTATTTGTACAAGATAGGTTCGTGCCCGTGCGTTGCTACGGGAAGAAAACAAAATTATAGAAATGATAAAATTTTAATAAAAAAAATCATCTTTATTGAGAGCGCTAAATATGCATGACAAGACACACATAGAGACACGTATATTTTATAATTCAAACGAATAAAAAATAATATGAATAAATTGGACAACATGATTCAAATAAATCATCAACAATTAAAAATAGTTCAAAATAATAGAACAGCTAAACAAATCAGTTTTCAATCACAGTTGCATCTTCTCCCATGTGACAATATACATAGATCCGCACAAGCAAGGGCGAGCCAAATTGCATCCGCTTGAAATCATAAAAAATAAGAGAGAATTCATTTTATGCCATCAAAAATTTAACCCGTCCCTTCTATATCATTGAAATTTAGACCACTCTTTGTATGTCATTGTGTTTCTATTTTTCATCCCCTCTATTCCATTCTGTCAACATTTGCCGCTACCATCGAGGGAGGCTGTCCTTGACCCCACAGGTCAGTGGGAGAAGGAATTAAAAAACTCGTTTTGCTTTTTCCTTTTGCCGTTACCACCGAATGGACGGCAGGCAGCCTGGGCAACACGGATGGCTAGGTGGCACTCGCAGCAAGGCTGCAGGCAGGGCCGGACCGCCGGGTGGCCAGCAGCCTCAGCAACGCGGTGGCCGCACGCGCCCGTAGCAGCGCTGCGCAGCATGCGCTCGAGGTGGCGTCACTTGTGCCGGCTCACGGCAGGACGACCGGCCTGATACAAGAATAAGAATAAGGCTATCAGTCTTAATGAGCATACTAAATCCAAGAGTAGTATGGTAACATATTTATATTGCTACTTTGTTAGTAAATTCGGAACTAATTGAATTCTAGAGCATCCGGGCTGTGATATCTGTTAACGAAAATAAGTATTTGCAGTAGTTAGTTTTTCCATAAATTCCCAATCACCATTAACACAGTTTGTCATATTCAAGCAACAGGGTAAAAGGAACTCAATATTGCTTTCAATTATTCATTCATTCTTAAATCTCTGGTAATATAGAAAGAGGGAGGGAGGCAGGAAGATTCAGTCTTACCGTGATCAAGTCGCGGTGTGTGACTTGTCTCTTAATCTCCAATCTCCATTCCAGGTCTAGGAGCTTTCACTGATTCAAAACAAAACTTCCAGATTCACCAGCAAAAGTGCCATGCCGAACACTGTCCAGACTGCACAAAACCACTGTAAACTACAGTAATAATAATCAGCTTATAAGAATTCAGCTTAAACAATAAAAAAATAAGAATCAGCAACCTACAGATAAGTCAGACTCTCGAGCTTGAGAAATGAACATGGAATGGTTCCATTTAACTTACAGATAAGCATTCCTGTACAAGAACCAAAAGGTTACATATCTGACCACCTTCTAAAAAAGTGTATCCAACCACCAGAGATGTCATAAAACTTCAACAACCAGAGTGAGAACAGCATACCGCATTGATGAGCTGCTACGTAAAACATCCGAGGCACATACAGTTTCTAAACGCCAAGGAGGTGTGCTTCCCATGGTGGTCGGAATAATCAGGTTGTAGGCATGAACAGAAAGCTCCCATAATCCAAGGAAACCTCAGAGAGGAGTTCCTTAAGGAGAACTCCTCGAGTCCAAACCCCCGTTCACCAAATGCTCAAAGGCAGACAACTGATGTGCAATCCAAGTGCGCCCTTAAAAATCTGAAATCAATTGCTGCTGAGGGACCTCCGAATGAAGCAACTGCTTGTCGTTTCAGTCCACATTCACGCAAAAATATCTGAAATTGACCACAAATTTTTCATCTTCCTGATTTTGGGACTTGGACAAAGCTTCAGCTACATGAGCACCAAAATCCCGTCCCCATAATCTCAATCAAACAATATTGTGACCAAATATACAGTTCAAACTCGTAGCATAACGACAAAATCCGTCCCATTTGACGCAACCAAAAAAAAGGAAAATCATCAGGTCGGCTGCACCCCTGTCGATTCTATCAACCAAATAGCTAATCATATCACTGAGGATCGACGGAATCTCGCCTCCTACCCACGAGCTATAGTATCCCAATAAAGATGTAGTTCAGATAAGAAACTCGATACAATACCCCGTAATCGCAAATTGCAAGAGTCTTCATAACAACAAGATCATAGTTGTCCAGAAAGGGAACAAAAACAATGTCCCCAAAAAATTCTGCCTCCTTTCTCAACTCCACATTCACTTCCTTTCTGCCATGCTGGAGTCAAGAAAGTCCTTCAGCTCAAGTGCATAAAACAAATGATGACCATTTTGGGTTCACATTAAAGGGTTTACCAGTGCGACAAAAAAACGAGCCACCATGTTCCTTGACTTGTGGACAGTAGACATCCATGTCTTCCTCACACCCATCCGCTCAGCAAAATGATTGGCAGATGACTTGATGCCAATGAAAATATCGACTGGCTCGTCAGGCAGAGGAGGGGCCTGCCAAACAGGAGAAAACTCCAGATAATTTTGTGGTGCAAAGCTCGGGTGTGTGCAGGGCAAAGAGCCTGCAAAAACTGAATGCACATCAAGATCCCCATTCAGAAACAAGCCTGTGGCGTCCTCAAGCACAAACCCCCGCAAGAGAGACAAGAAACATAAATTAATTGCACAGGCAGGCCAAACCCAAAACCTCAACTATACCCAACAACAAATTCTTTGAACTCCTACAATACACAGGCCCTGTTTAATTCACGTCACTTTCCTACCTCGTACTACATCGAGAACCGTGTTAGTTCATTTCTTCTCTCTGTGCACGCAACCCAATGCATACACTTTTCACTCTTTCACACGAATTAAACAGGCCCACAATGCACATCAGTTGGCTAGCCCTCCAAAGTCCCCACCATTTTTTTGCTGCAGAGTACAAGAAGGGAAAGAACATACTATGCACTTACAGTGCGGTAAGGAAACGAAGTCACATGTCGCCCATCGACGCTGACATGGTAACCCTCCAACCCAGCGCTAAGAGTAAGAACAAACATCCGGCCCTCCACGAAAGGATATGGGCAATCGAAATTGCCCCATCAGCCGATTCAGCCACGACCCTGTCTTCGATTCTTCAGACTGCTCGTCGTCATCCCGAATCCACTTCTCGCACTTCACCAGCCCATCCACTACACATCAACAAGTCATTCGCTCAGCATGTCTGAACAACAAGACACATATGAGGTCAAATATAATTGAAAATGATGAACTGACAGGGGTCCCCAACCAGTCTCCTCATCGGGGCGCGACCTCCATCCCTCGCAGCGCTGCGCGGCGGCCCAGTTCACCCGGTAGCACGTGTTCTGCTCAATGACGGGCCTGCCGCTCCAGTCCCCGCGGAGGCGCGGGTTGAAGTGGAGCACGCGGGGCGGGTCCTCGCCGTCGACGGCCCGGAGCCCCTGCAGCTCGACCATGAACTGCGACACCATCGCCGGTTGCTCGTCCTCCTTGAGGACCGCGATCGCAGGGTCCCGCTCCTCGTGCGCCGCCCGGGGCGTCGCGGCCACCGTGATGTGCGAGCCAAGCGCGAGCCCGCAGGGCAGCTCCACCACGCGGCCCCGCGCGCGGACCTCCTCCGCGGAGAGCGCAATCGACTGCGGGCACCTGCTGGCAGAGACCTTCGTCTCCGCCTCGCCATCGCCGGAGGGCGGCGCGAGGGCGGCGGCGTCGAGGCCGTCGAGGTTGACAACCATGCGGGCGCCCGCCGCGACGGCGTCGGATATCTGCCCCCGGCCCCGGTCCTGGCGCCGCCCGAGAGCGAGGGCGAGATCCGAGGGCATGAGAGGCGATCCGAGAGAGAAGAGAATGCGAGAGAGGAAGGGAGTCCGCAGATTGCGCGAGGCTGTTGTCGCGGATCGCACGAGGATACGAAATTCAAAACGATCGTCGGTGGGGGCGGACGAAAACGGTGTTGCGGAAGGGACTACGAAGGACGGGAAACGACGACAATCCGTTCTTTTTAGGTGTAATAAGATGTATAAGATAAGAAAGATAAGAAGAGAACAGAAGAGATAGAGAAAGAGAAGAGAATCCGGAGTCCCCTCGCACATCCCTCTCGTTCCCCTTATCTGCAAAACCTAGCTCACGCCCGGCGTCCGCCGCCGCCGCCGCCGCCGCCACCTCAATACGCCGTCGACGCCGCACTTGCAGAGCCTAGCGCGACGCGTTTTGTCCTTCTCCGGCGAGCTCTTTGCCGCGCCCAGGGAGTTTACCAGGCGCCCGCACCGCGCGTCGGCCGCCGGCGGATCGGGCGTGCCGGCACCCCCATGACTACATGGCTGGGGAGGCGCGCTGGCGTACGGCGAGGGGGCGCGTCTTGACGCCCTCTGGCGAGCTCCTTGCCCTCCAACTGGCTTTACCAGTTAGCGTTGCCGGGCGTCGGTCGCCGGTGGAGCTGGCACGCCGCCACCCCCTGCTCTTCCATGGCTGGGCAGGGGCGCTGGCCATAGCCCGAGGGGCCTGACCCGTTCTACGGAGCGAGTTTGACCGGCCCCTGCGCTGCGTCACGCCCGCCGGTAGATCGGACGCTCCGGCCCTCGGCCCACTAACATGGCTGGGAGGCGCGCCGGAACAGCCCGTGAAGACGCGTTTTTGACGCGCTCCGGCTATATCGTATCTGCTACGAGCTGCCGAGAGTGGGGAGGTGCGTTGAGTCGACGGCCGGCCGCCGCTTTTGAGGTACTAAGTCCCGATTCATGAGTTGATTTGTCTGTCAGTGGAAGGCGCCGTGGTCTTCTCTGATCTATTGTTTTAAGCCTATTTCAACGCTTCCGGTGATGAAATCCTGACTGATCCTTTGTTCCTATGGCTTATCCTCAGTAGATCTGCAGAGGAGAGGTTCTCGACAGTCTATTCCGTGGGTCAACAGGACTCTGTAGAACCATGTATGGCCCTGTCGAGCTTTACTTGTTGGCAAGGCCCCTACATCTACGGTGGTGCTGCAGACGTTGACTCTGGCTGGGATATGCTGATCTAAACATTACAGAAGGGAAAATTTGTTGCCAGCAGTTGTAGCTGCCCTTGTGTTGCAAATGTTTGGATTCTCACTGCCCAGCTTTCTGTTGTGATGAAAGCCCAGAAGAGAGCCTAGTGTTTTGGCAAATGGACTCCATGGCCGTATGAAGAATAACCGTGCCGCTTTGGTGGATGATCTACCCCATTGCCACCTCCCAAGTTGAGGATTAGCAGTATTGGCGGCTCGGGCTGTTGTTGGCTTCTCATGTGGCCACATGTCCATGGGTCATTGAAGCGATGTGTGATAAAGGTATGCCAGTGCTCTATTCAGTTGATATGTGATGCTTGTGGTTGAGCCTGCCCCCTCTATCCCTATTTTATCAGACTAATATTCTGGTCGTTGTGCAGATATACGGCATCATCCTTGACAAATTGTCTGACTATTTGTGTGTAGAGGTATGGGTTCAATTGCTCCCTTCAGTTTGCATTTTAGTCTTTAATCTGGCTAAGTTAAGTTGGTTAGATAGCTTGGCTTTGCTGTTTTTGTTGTCTCGCTAAACTTCTGAGTTTTAACATTTGGTAACCATTGAGTGCATGACAACTACGGTATAATCGGAGAAGTGGGAGTAGGATTTTTTTTTTGAATTTTGCTTTTAAACTATATATACACTGATGTTACCTAGACACCTGATATGTCAGATCCTGACATGTGTCAGATTCCAGGTGGCATATGGTGTGTCCCCCAATCAAACACCTGCGGTCAGATGTGACTCTCGGACATGTGTACATATGTAGCACTGCATTGTGCTAATAACCCCTCTTTTGGTTTGGCTGATATCGTGTGGGCAATCTGCAAAAAAACTCTTATGGATTCTAGGGCATCACCTCCTCTAGGCATTCTAGGATGACTATCAATTACCTTTAGAATCTTTCTTTGGGAGTTTGTGTGGTTTATTTCCCAGCCCACCCTCTAAACTATTTTGGCAGAGCAACCATTTGAACCCAAATTCTTTGACCTGAAAACTTGAAAGGATTGGGGCTCATATCAAGGGCGATCCTAGTACCTGTTGTATCCTTATTTCCTTACACAGCTTGATTTCTCTCAAAAGGACAAGATCAGCTTGATTTCCCTCTAAAGGGCAATGACAGCTTGATTTCCCTAAAAAGTAAAAGACATCCAGCTTGACTATATTTTTGGAACTAGAAATGGATAACTAGGATCGGTGACAATTCTATAAAAATGTTGGTAGAGGCATTCTGTACACAAAATATAATCACTGGTGAACAGTACATATCAAAGTGCAATAAGATGGTGACACGCTAACAAGCATCAACAACAACAACATCATAGCCTTTCAGTCCCAAGCAAATTGGGGTAGGCTAACACACTAACAAGCATATTGGTTAGAATCCAAATCAGAGCAGTTTAACATGCGAAGAAGCAAATATAATAATCATGTCTGCAACTAAATGATCGCAACCAGAAATTTTAATCTGACAATAACAAAGCCTTTCAATCCCATGCAAAGTAGGCTGAGAGGAAGAGCCACCGTAAAGAGAAAACTTAGTAAATATATAAAAGTATAGATCCTGAGCATGAAGAAACTGATCAAAACTTGCATGTTACTGTTACTCTTCTTATCACTATTAAATTGAGCGCATGAATATCTAGATGTTTGAAGGAATTTGTGTATTTCAAATTTTTATTCTATGCTACAGTGTTCCTCTCATACTGAAGTATCAAGAAGTAAAAATACTCACATAAAAGAATATATGTAGCATATAGAACCTGAGCGTGAAGGAAGTAATCAAAACTTGCATATAACTGTTACTTTTCTTGCATGAATATGATAGCTGTTTGAAGCAATCTGTACAATTCAAGAATTTTATTCTATGCTACAGGGTTCCTCTCATACCGAGGAGTATCTATTTTGCTAGTTTACTAAGATATTGCTTGCATTTTTTTTACCATAAATAAACTATCATGCAATTCATAGTTGTGTATTACCATTTTGCTGTTTATCCTAGATGAAACATGAATAATGGAAGAAATTAGTAATAAGGTCATTAATATGCCACCATGCATCTTCCAATTAACCTGCCACAGCAATAATCTAATTAAAATGTGGCTGCTATAAGCAGCAACCTGCAGCATTAGTACCAATTCTGTCCTTAGCGGCAGAAATTAGCAATAAGGTAATTAATATGCCACCACGCATCTTCAATTAACCTGCCGCAACAATAATCTAAGTAAAATGTGGCTGCTATAAGCAGCAATCTGCAGCATTAGTACCAATTCTCTCCTTATAATTTCTCAAGGAAGATAAGATTCTCTGATCAGTTTACGGATACAGAACAAAAGTGATTGCAGGAACTTAGTCTCTCCTTACCATTTCTTAAGGCGGATATGATCTAATCAGTTTACGAGTACAAAACTAAAGTAATGTTTCGGGGACTTTCTATTGACTCCTAACTCATGATGGGTGGTTCTGGTGACTCCAGTTGAGAACCTGTCAAAAGAAAAAAAAATGTGTCAATCAACAAGTCCATGCTAAAAGTAATTTGAAACAGCTAAGGCAGAGGAAGTAGAACATAAAATTGCTATAGCTCCAAGCCTTTTGGTGCATACATAAGTAGTGCTAAATTAACCATAAAGTTGATATGTTTTTGGGATAATATAATAAACCCGACTGCAAAAATGAGAAATATTCATCCTGTTATGTGTATTGTGCCTATATATGACTGTTTTCAATCGTTAAATTGAGTTTATTGCTGTGGTATTGAGACTAGGCATCAATTAATCACGATTAGTTCTGGTATTATCGACGGTTGCCACTTTGAGGCAGAGTACCTGCATCTGCAGGTATAAAGTTGGGAAATACACGCTCAACAGACCAAGCTAGATAAACTAGATCTCCCATCTGCTCATGCTCAGCGATTAGCAGCGCAGACTGGGCTATGTCTAACATCAACCAGATGTGCTGTGGGATTGCCTGCTGGGCCACTACTACTGAGTTGAAGCCCAAGTTACACGCGCCAGAGCTAGTTGATCGACTAGACATGCCTGATACTTATGACTAATCATCGACCATTGCCTGATCAGTTGACTAGGTAATATGATCAAATCAAATTGCCTGATTGATGTCTTAAGAATAATCAAGTGATTTCAAAACACTCCATGAAATGGATTATACAAATATATGCATCCTGTTTATGATTTTAACTTTAAAGTGTACATTGCATAGAACATTGATGCATTTGTTTAGATTCTAGTACTAATTGCGACAAAATTTGAGAAAGGAATGATTGGAGCAATCAAGCTGCAGTACCAAAAGTGCAACCACAAATCCATTTAAATAACTTAAAAATGAAATTGCAATGGCCAGGGGCGGAACATAGTGGAGGCCAAACTGGGCTCCAACCACAAAACACCCCCCCTTCTCTTTCCTCTTCGTTTCTATGCAATTTTCCCTTGCATGCATGCAGTAAAAACTGACTGATTTCAATTGACAAGTAGGCATAGCACTGGATTGGCTCCTTGATTTTAAGTCATGGTCTGCCACTGGCAATGGCAGTTGTGCTACTTAGACTTCAACACATTTACTTCAGTTTTCTTGGACAGATTATAATATCTGGTTTGGTTCTGCAAGACCTTTTCATGTGTGTGATTGAGCAATCAGATCCATGCACTCGTTACTTCATTCAGGTAACTGATCTGACTATTCGATTAGGTTGTCTACACAAAGTTAAAGGAAAAATCACGTTTCCCCATTTTTTCAGGGCTTTACTGAACCATGGCTGATTTTTGTTAATATGGACCGAGTAAGAGAATATCCCGCTAAAAAATATTTTATGGTTCCTGAAAGACTAGTATTGTGAAATCAAGAAATTTCATTAGCTTGATTGACGGTGTGGAGCAGAGTACCCTCTATGTTGCAAAGTTCCAAGAAATCTTATTTCGTTGTTCAACAAATCGTGCTACCTAAACTTGAAATTAAAGAACTCGCAGAGTTAGAAGCCATTTATCAGCAATACTACACTAACATGGCCCTGCATCTGTATTAGAATTGCTGACACTTCATCTATATTACAGTAGCCCCTTTTTTGTCTGAAGAAAATGCATACTATTGTACTACAAATTTGTTAAACATCATCTGAGGTTGTGTACTAGCTGTAACTGAACTAGGCTTATGATTGGAATATATTGTCATTTGCATATTTTTCCATGAAATTCAGAAATTGCCATATTAAATTAATTGATCTGTACTGAACCAACCTTGCGGTGGCAGTTGAACTCTCAATCAGTTCAGTTATTGTTTCTGGCCTTTGACATTAAGTTTGTGGAACAGGTACATGGAATTTTTGGACATTTGAACAGAGCGAAGTGGCTATTAAACACTAAGCATGTTCCAAGATTACCAACCAGCACAAGGAGATTTGGAAAAACTATCTAAACAACTGGCCAAATATTCATAAATTTTTTTTGTTAGATTTAGCAAGCCGTGTTCAGTTAGGCGGATCTCTCAGCACTGTGCCTGTCCTTGGCGTCCCTATTGGACCAGAGCAGATTCAGAGAAAGAGTAGTGCGTGGAGTGAATGAATACCTTGTAGCCTTGAGGTTCTAGTTGCGCGCTTTTATCTCCCTTGCGCGTCCCTGCCCCTTCCGGGCTGCCTCCTTGCGCGCCCGCTCCTCCTTGGCCGCCTTCTCGGCCGCCTCGTCCTTCTCCCTCTCGCTGGCCGCGGTGTGCGCGTAGCCCTCCTGCAGGGAGGGGAAGTGCAGGATCTGGTGGCAGATCCAGCACTCCCACGGCGGAAGGCCCGCCGCGGCGGCGACGGCGCCTGCTCCGAGCACGTCGTCGGCGCGGGCTCGTGGGCTGACAGGTGGAGAAGGTGGGGTTTGGGGTTTTCGGTTGGGGGTCCGATCTCGTCGGCGATTCGGAATTGCGGAGCGAGAGCGTCGTTCTGGCTTGGGGGAGTTTTGGAAGCCGATCTGTTGATCTGATGGGGTGGGACTGGAGACAGCTGTAGTTGGGCCATTCTTGTTTGTTTAGATGGGCTGGATTGTTGGATCGGTTGAAGGTTTTTTTTTTTTGGAAAAAGTCCTTTCGTCGTCCCTCAAGTTATGCGGTTGTCCGAGTTTCGTCCCTCTTGTTTAAAACCGGATGTTTTCCATCCCTTAACTCTTAATCCCGTTTGTAGCGGGTCCCGCGGCTGTTTTCTGGGCGGTTTGTGCCAACGTGGCGACACCGTGGCGTTTACGTGGACAGCGAGCTCGCTTTCATAAAGGCCATCGGTCGGGCCCAAACGGCCAAAACCTAGATCGAGCCGCCGCATCCAGCCACCGTGCCCTGCCGCCGGCGCTGGCCCTCCCCGGCAAGACCCGCGCACTTCCCGGCCGCTCGCCATCCCCGCCACCTCCACCACGAATTCGCCGCCGCGGACGACTCACGCTATTCCCCGCCGCCTCCCCCCGCCATTCATCGACACCGACGCACGCCATTGCCGCCGCCGCGATGTCCTCAGAAGGTAGCTCGTATCGTAGTTCATGGAGTGGCTTGACTGGGGTGCGGAAGTCCCCTATCCCCTACAGGACGCGGCCGCTTGACTACGAGCCGGCAGTAGAATGCTACTGTGGGAGGAAGGCCGCGCTCTGGATTTCATGGTCGGATAGCAATCCTGGGCGCAGGTATTTGAAGTGTTTTCGAGCTCGGGTGTAGAATGTTGCAATTTGAATAGACATTTGCTTGTGTATTTTGTTCGGAGCCTTTGTCTGAAATGGTGATGAAATTTGTGATGCAGAACGGGGGATGTGAGTTCATCGGCTGGTATGAAGGACCCTAGCATCCTTTCGTCGCGTCTCTTCTGGTTGATCTGCGTGATGCGGTGTGGTCTTTGAAGGAAGCCAACATGGATTTGAAGCAGACTCTTTCTGATGTTTCCATGGAGCTGGAGCAGCAACAAAAACAGGTTGCTGCATTGAAGGTGGAGCTGCAGAGGAAAGAGAAGGAAGCTGCAGCCATCAAGCTGCGTGATAGGTGTCTGATGGGTGCCATGTTTGTGGCAGTTGGTGCTGCTTGTTTCTGGATGAGGCTGCAGTAGTAGGATTTGCCTATTAGGAGTACCAACTACATGGCAATTTAGATGTCCTGTTGTTCTAGCTGTGGTGTTGTGATGTGTTGTTCTGGATGTTAGATGTAGTTGGTAATTGTATTAGACCTGAAACTGCAGTGGTGTGGTATTTTGGATGCTTAAGCTAAGTATGTGATAACTATGTTCAATTTGCTGTGATATGTGATAACTGTGTTGTGATCCACATGGTTTGACAGAATTAACACAATTTGTTCTAACATAGTTTGGCACATGGGCAATGCTCATGACATAAGCTGATACAGTTTGTTCTCAGTTCTCACAAATACGCATGACAGAAACATGACACATAGTTTGACACGAAATGATAGAAACTGATACATAGTTCGACACCAAATGAAGGCTACTGACACATAGTTTGACACGAAATGACAGAAACTGATACATAGTTCGACACTAAATGACACCAAACTTGATTTGGAACCCAGCTTCATAGCCTGTCTGTAGCCCAGGGAGGGAGTAAAAGCACTGGCCCTGGTGTTGGTTGGTTTGGCTTGCTTTTCTTTGGATTTGAAGCAGATGTGGATGCTGAAACCTTGGCTGTTGCTTCCCCAGACGTGATGTTGATCTTGACTGTTGAAGTTGCCTGTGGTGTTGGTACCTTTGCCACCAAATGAAGGCTTGCATTGCCTCCAGGCCCTGTAGCAACCTTAGCTTTAGCACTTGTGCTGACCTGTACAAAGCACAAGGTTATGGTGAGGATTCATGACAACATTGCCAAGTGGTAATTAAGTACTATACCTTTCTCATTTTAAGTGGCCCTGTTGCTGGAGCCTTTCTCTTCCTTGAAGCTGTTGCACTGGTTTGATGGGTAGTGGACAGAGCCACATTGGCAATAGACTGAGAGCCACTAGTGCCTGGATTTGGAGCAGCAGTCTGAGAACCACCAGTGCTTGGATTTGGAGCAGCAGTCTGAGAACCACCAGTGCCTGAGTTAGCAGTTGCATGCTTCTCACATGTTGATTTGTTGTGGCCAACCTGTTTACACTTGCAGCATCTACTGACAGTTCCTATCTTTGACATCCTAGTGCCCTTTGGTGCTTCAGTGGCTTCCCTTCTCCTCTCTTTCTTTGGCCTTCCTGGCATTCTGACATAACCAGGGGCCTTCAGCTTAGGCCTATCAGACACAGGCCAGCTATTCATCCCCTCCACTGGTTGGAGGCAGTAGCTGTAGGTTTTCTTGAAGTCTTCCACAGAATAGCAGTTGGCAATGTAATCTTCTAGGGAGTTTGTCTTGAAAAAAATACAGGCTATAGCATGGGGGCAGGGTAAACCAGACAATTGCCAATATCTGCAGCTACATTCCTTTGTTTCCAGGTCCACTGAGAATCTATTGTCAAAGTGCTTCACTTCATATTTTGATGCCCCATTGCATATGGCATGGCATTTGGCAGATAGAGTAATATAGTGATTGGACTTTTTTAGTATGTTTGGGCATATCCTAGTCACCCACCTAGCTGACTTGGTAATGTTGTCATGAATCCTGATCATAACCTTCCTTCTAATTATCTCTAGCATGGTTATAATAGGGAAAAGCCTAGCTTCTAGTATCCACTTGTTGAAATACTCACAGAGATTGTTATCTACAGAGTCACAGTTAGAGCCTAACCTGAACCAAGCTCTACTCCAATGCTGTGGATGTGTATTCAAAATTGCTTGAGCACCTGCAACTGTCTCCCTAGCCAACCTAGCTCTAGCAAGGTTGAACAGCATCTGACATGGAGCTTTGGCAAATGCCCAGAACTTCTTTTGATACTCCTTTTCACCAAAGTGTTTCTTCCAATTTGCATAAATGTGTTTGGCACAGTTCCTGTGTTCAGCTGCAGGAGCCCATTTCTCTACTGCATTGAGTACTCCCTACAAAGCACAAGGCAAGGCAAGGCAATTAGTACAGTTACATAACACTAAGTCAAGGCAATTAGTGCAGTTACATAACACTAAATCAAGGCAATTAGTACAGTTACATAACACTCATACCTTTTGCTGGTCCGAAATGAACACCCAGCCAGTCCCATCACCAATATGTAAATCTTTGCACAATAAATCTAGAAACCAGTCCCATGACTCATTGGTCTCCTTGTCAACCACCGCCCATGCTACTGAATACATTTGGTTATTAGCATCTCTGCCTATGGCACATAAAAGTTCACCAGTAGTGGCTCCTTTAAAAAAATATCCATCCAAACCAATCACTTTTCTGCACCCAGCAATGAATCCCTTTTTCAGTGCATCAAGGCATATGTACATTCTGTAAAATGTGGGTGGGTCCACATCCACCTCCTTATGCACTATAATAGTACTACCTGGGTTACTTCTGAGAAGTTCTAATTGGTAGTCATATAGCCTTTGGTATTGACCTTTCATAGCATCTAAGGCTTTCAACATGACCATGCCTTTAGCTCTTTTCAGCTTGGAAACACTGACATCAGCAAACATCTCCTCCTGGACTGTCTGCTTCATGCTTGCAAAGCTCCAACTAGGATTAGCAATTATGAAGTTTTCATATTTCTCTGCAATCTTCCTAGCTGTCACTAGCTTGTTATCTCTTCTAGGAGGGCAGGTGTGAAACTCATGGAAGGTTACAATCTGCCAACTCTCACTCCTACTGTTATTTGACAACAAGCAGACCCATGGGCAATGCTCCCAGTCACATTTAGCCCTAACCCTCTTTGTGTCATCCTTCACAAAATTTATCACTCTTCTCTCAGCTAGGCCATACCTTATAACTGCTTTCTTGAACTGTTTTTTGCTTCTAAACTTCATTCCAAGTTGAAACTGTGGCATTGCATTCTTCTTGTACCTTACACAGAAATCTTGCTTCCTACCAATCTCTCCGTCAGAGCCCATGTCATCATATGAATCTTCATCATCACTGGTATCTGCATATGGGGTTTCATTGTCATCATCTTCAAAGGGGGGTAATGCTGCCATGCCATGCTTAGCCCCCCTCTAAAACTACATCATCCAATGTGGCCATATAACCAGCTCTCATCTTCTTCTTGAATTCCTTAAATTTCTTCAATATCTGGACAGCCTCCTCATCTTCTTCTGAAGAACAGTCATCTCCAGGCAGGTAGTCACTATCAGAGCTAGAGCCATTTTCTTCAACATTTACTTGTTCCTTCCCTTTTCCTTCTTCCTTACTTTTCTTGGTTGGGCTTCTGTAAAATAGTTGAAGCTTGTTTATGTCCCTCAGTACCTCTTCCCTGCTTTGAGACTGAGCAACCACAACCTGTTGCTCTCCCTCTTGAGCATCCTCCATATGACCATCTGAGCCTGCATCATCCATGGCTTCTAGTTCATCCTCGAAATTGCTAGCTTCATCATCTTCACATGCCTTCTCAACATATATATCAGCCACCCCTCCTTCAACAATGGCATCCGACATGTCTTGACAGGCCTTGTCATCCACTAAAACACGCAAGCCATTGTTAAGATCTTTTCCTGGAAGCAACCAGTGTAACAAGGTCCCTTCTTCAACTGTGCAATGATCCTTTAGATGTCCAACAATCTCAGGCAATGATACTTTATCTCGCTCCACATATGATAATTCCTCCCTTCCACCAACGTAGTGCACATTTTTCCCATCATTTATGAACTCTCCATCAAAATAGAACCTCACTGTAAGAGTGTCCAGCAAATCCATTGCAACTGACAGAGCTGCCAAAGAAAAAAAATAAATCTTCAGTCCTTAAACTTATCATTCAGGTCTCAAACAAATCCCTCTGGTCTAACACTGGCACACATCTTTCTCTTAAAATGACACTAAACAATGACTGGCACAACTCTTTCTCTAATCCCGACAATGAACAATTGGATGCCTTAAACAAATCAATCAAATCCTTTTTTATTCCTAGATCTAGCGCATCATTCGTCTGGATCAAAGTATAACACATACAAATACACTATTTTATGGCTCAGAGCACCTCACCTTGAGCAAATTCTTCAATTCGCCGTGTACACTCTTGGGGATTGCGCCTGTCTCCCCCTCCTGAGCGTAGCCTCCAAGGCCAGTCCACCACAGCACAAAGTCTACGGGGCTTCAGATCTGGAGACGCGCGAGAACGGCTCCAGCTGAGCGGGGATGGCGTCCGGCGACGACGGTTTAGGATGGGAGGCGGCGGCGGCGGGACTCGAGTGCGGCTCCAGCGGCGGCAATACACGGCCTCCAGCAGGGTAATGGTCCCGGCCGACTGTTTTAACCCGCGAGCTCGCTGTCCACATAAACGCCACGGTGTCGCCACGTTGGCACAAACCGCCTAGAAAACAGCCGCGGGACCCGCTACAAACGGGATTAAGAGTTAAGGGATGGAAAACATCCGGTTTTAAACAAGAGGGACGAAAGTCGGACAACCGCATAACTTGAGGGACGACGAAAGGACTTTTTCCTTTTTTCTTTCGTTTTCAGCCCGAGCGAGATTAAACCTGCGCGTTGTCATGCTGGGAGCCTGGTGGGCTGGTGGCGACTGAACAATTCGCGTTCTTTGCCGATGTTGGCCTTGTTTAGTTTCTACAAGTTTCTGCAATTCAACCAAAAGCAACGCATTGGAAAACGTGTCCTCCCTCTTTGCGACATATTTTTCAATGCACTTTTTCTACAGGAAATTCAACCAACTAAACAAGGACTTTGCGCCCTTTTTTTTTCCCAATAGAAACACTACATGTATTACCCTTATCAATGCACAAATAAACCTTACCCCCAGCTCCAATAGCATGATCCGGAAGATCTTACGATTAGACCTGATCATGAGTCACCCGAACCAACCTGACCCGACCATGCAATGGGTCGAGCTTGGGCCAAAAGATCTGACCCAACGGTCGACACAGGCCGAAATGTTTTACCCAAAATGGCCCGATCCAAACCGACAAATGATCAGGTCTTCTTACAATTGACCAAGGTACCATATGTATGTGGCTGGTCCTCTAGTAGCACTGTTAATTTCTAGAATAAATCTAAAAATGTTAACACCTATGCCAAGTTGAGAACTCAAATATAGATGGGTAGGTACTACAGACTTAACTGAGTCGTGATTTTGCCACTTTTACAATCCTCCATGCACATATGAACACGGTTGGGCTGAAATAATTTTCTAGAATTTGTAATGAATTTATATGATGATCAAAGTTAATTTTTGGGTTTTATATATTCTTAGCCAAAGAGTTGATGCAAGAGATCAGGCATAGAAATTCTAACTAAGGTTGTTTTTTTCCAAACAAAAAGGGAAAAGACTTAATTTTTGGATAAAAAGCAAAAAACCTATGTTTTAGGATGGTTTCGAGCATGTGTACTACGTGGATAGGCTTAGAGTCATGCAAGGAGGCTCTAGTTTTCGGTGGGTAGGCGTGCGGTGTTGATAGAAATGCTTGGCGGCAAATCGTTTCTGACAAAAAGTTAGAAAACAACAGAAAATATAAAGTGCATTACAAGATGGACGAACAAAACAAAATACTTCCCTTCTTTTGATCATTCCATTTCTAGAATAAATTTTCTTTTTTTTATAGTCCTAATTGGGTTCTAGTATCAGATCGGTCATAAATGGCTATTTTGGTTCCAGAGAAGAGTAACTCCTCAGGTGAAATGACTGGTGCATGCATATAAAAACATCAATGATGAGAAGTTTTCGCAGAAAAACGAGGAGTGTTTGATAACCTGATTAATTAGATGATAAGCAAAGTTTTCTTCCCTTTGGTCATTGTGAAATGGAATGGATAAAAAAAATCTCCGCAAATCCTTTTTGAAACCTCGTCATTATTGTGGTTCACTGAACACGAATCTTCGCATGATAAACTTGACAAACTTAAGATGACTAGATAAGTCATTTAATAATAGACATAATGCCTAAGAATACACTGTAGGTTAGCAGATCGGCATCATCAAGAACTTAGTAGAGCAACGATCCCCAAGATAGGAAGCAGGATTTCGCAAAGCTGTAGTCCCACGTCCCATGTCGTAAACGTAGAGTCCTTTGTCATTGGGCATGAAGTAGTAGATGCAATCTCCTTTCAAGCCGGCTTCCTGCGGATCGAGGGATGCTCCATACTGATGATGAACAAGAAACACCCTGCCGCGGATCGACTCTACTCTCACCCAGGATTGTGCCGATAGATCGAGCTTAAAAACTGCAATGCCCACGACGAAACGCCCCTGCAAATCTGAATGGCCGATGCGGACGCAGAACAGGTCCCCGTCTGATTCTACAAATTCAGCTGCTGGACGGCCGTTACACGGCGGCCTGCATGCCATGTTCATGTCCGCAGGGATCACAGTGAAGATGGGTTCCGGCAAGAAATCGAGCGTCACAACCTTGTCGAATTGGTTCATGAAGAACTTACCACCCACCGACGTTAGTCTCCCCATGTGCCAGAGTACGCCGCGAAGGGTCTCGCCGCCGGCCGCCGAGAACTCGTACTCGTGCTTCAGCCACCGGTCGTCTCCTCCGGCCCCAAGGCGGCAGTACCAGAGCACCGTCTCCGCGAGGTCGACGACCAGGACGAGGCAGCTTGGATCGGCGGCGACGGGCTTGCGCGAAAGAAGGCATCTCTTAGGGCCGTCGCCCCTGAGGAAACCCTCGCCGTCGGGCGGCAGGCTGATCCTTGATCTGGTGAACGGGTCCCAGAGGAATGTCGTCGCCGCCGAGCTGCGGGTTGCCATGACGAGCCAGCCCTGCGGCGTAGTCCAGTACCGATGATCCACCATCTCATCCACCCTCTTGTGCAGCACTTGCTTAGTTGGGATGCTGTAGAAGAAGAACGTGGCGTCCCTTGCCTGCCTCCCGTCGCCGGTCGCCTTGCAGTCGTAGTCGAACAGGAACAGCGGAGCATGCCGAAGATCCAGTGGAGATGCGTCAGCTTCCTCTCCGGCCGCCGCCTCCATCTCCGTCCCCATGTGGAAGGCACTCATCGTTGTTTATGTTAGATCTACACAACTCATCGCTCGTGCCGCCCCTGAAATATGCCGTGCCCGTGCGACGCCCGGCCCCATGCTGACAATTTGACGTGTCGTGCTGGCTGCGGCTGCGGTTGCGAAAGGGACCGAGTCCCGTTACTTCTGTTCTGTGGGACCGGTGGATTTTGGGAAGCTGGATGCTCCCTGACTCTTCAACCGTATCACGTCTGGACTCTGATGGCAAAAGTAACAGGATCAGCTGCGATGGCCAATGGAACACCAACGTCACGAGGTGGCAGAAAATTATTCTAACGTACACTCTTGATCCCGTGACGTCCATATCTATTCTATCTATCTATACTATAAAAAAATCAAACACAATTAAAACATTTCTCTCCCGTTTTAGGAGCATCTCCAACAATAGCCCCTTACTTCGGACTCCCCTACTTCAACAGAGACCTGATTTTTTTAAGCCAACTCCAGCAACATTCCCTGGAATCTAGCCCCTACATTTTAATATGGCATTTTGGCCCATTTGTCGGTGTCTTATATTTATTTTTTCCTTTTTTGATAGGTGGGGTCTGCTCGTCAGGGGTCATCTCTTCTTTCCCCTTCCTCTTCTCTGTTCTATCTTGTTTCCTTCTCCACACCACCGGAGGTTCGAGTTCTGCACCGCCGCTCGGAGGGCCGAGCTCGTCGGCCCTCGGCTCGCTGCCCCGCCCCTGCCCCAAGGGCGGCGGGCATGCTGCAGCTGTTTGCAAATAAATATCGCAATACACAAATAATAATAGAGGTCTACATATATAGATAGAGTACAATACATAGGTATGATAGGTAATCAGTGTCTCGCATTATCTCACAAATTAACTATTCGATTACATAAAATAGGTGGTGCATTACAACGAGTCGCATAGTTCAATGAGTCTCATAACCGTCATAAGGTTACATAAACGGCCTAGAAGGGGCCATATGGATCTCTCGCGAAGTACGGTGGGAACTCATCAAGGAGGTGGTAGTTGTGTGACCCGGTGTCATCCGGGTTCTTCAGATGAGTGAGAGCTTTCAGATGAGTGAGAGCTTCATGCTCGGGGCCAAGTAACATCTCCACCATCCACTCCATATGTGCAATGCGGCGAACACGTAGTCCAATGAAAATGCGAGGTTGCATGTTTGCTGGTTGAGGAATATGATAGCCCGACAAATGGGGATGGCGATACTCCAACAGTGCCATCTCATGTGGTGTGTGATTATTGGGTCCATAGAGCACGTTTGGAGGGACATGACCCTTGCGCACATAGGGCTCAATGGCATATTGGAGCCCGTTGAAACGACACCTTCTCTCTGCTAACTCGCCTTGGATGCAACGGAGGCTCCGGTCTTGTGCCACCACCAACTCGGACATATGCCTCCCATACAATGTAGCATTCATCATGCCCACCTCAAACTCATTTATCCCTTGAAGTAGACCGTGCCTTGGACAATTGATGATGGTTGACGCTCAAGCTCAATGATCTCTTGGCGAAGGATTGTCTTGGCTTTGTATGCTACTTCTTGAATTGCCATCTCCACCAAAGTTCCATGGGCTGAAATTTGGTGCTCATGGTGCACCACTTCTGCCAAGCGCCTCGGGATGGTGATGGTGGCAATGTAGCCTACCATTCCCAGTCCAACTCCCCTTGCAAACTTAGTACTCTGGCCTATAGGAGAAGTTTCTCCTCCAAAGCATGTCATCCAAAAGGGGTGGGAAGCCCCCCGCATCCCTTCCCTAGGTGGTGAAAACCAAACACCCAAAGTTCCCGTTCAGATATGGCAAAAAAAGGCAAGTTAGTCAACAAATTAAAAGAATTAATGTGCAGCCATAAGAAAGATTAGCTCTATGATAGATAAGGGTTACATAGCACAATACAAAGCAATATGACCTTAGTGAACCAAAATTTGAAAACATGTGAATTTAGATCATTAGATGATCACCACACTATTTCTACCATGGCTCACACAATTTTTAAGTGAAAATTATGTACAAAAATGCAACACGGCTCTAAACCACCCAAATTAAACCTATTTAATCGAGCGTCGTCCATTTGCCAACCCAATTAAAGAGGCATAATCTGGTAGTCCTTGAGATGTGTCATGAGCAAGCCCAGGATTTATACACACCTCACTATCACAATATAATGAAACATTATCACACAAGTGCATTCCATACACAAGTACAACATACATAAAAGGGGCTCAAATTATTACATAACCAATTTCAAGAGTTTTGCAGCGGAAAGGCTAAATCATTCTCATACGATAGCAAAAGCAACCTAAGAAGAGTCCACACTATATGCCGATAATGTCCCCTCCACTAAGCCACTGGCCGTCACTCCCTACCCGTGCCTCCGTCTGTGGGGTAAAAGAAGCCAAACACGGCCTCCAGCTATGCATTACATGCATCAGCTTAACGACAGCATCGTGAGTACAAAAGGTACTCCATAGGGCTTATCCACATATGGTATATGTACCCGACACCAAGGAGCATGCATATGGATAAGTATCAAGGTTTGGTGATTAATTAAATTTTGCATAAAGACTCTACTTCCATGAACTCTTATTCGATAACTTATGTCGACGTGAACCTCATAGAGCGTGCTCAATGACTGAGAGTGCATTTATTAATTGCAATAGATTAGAAACCCTGCAGGTGTGTACAATCGGACCATCACGGGAAAATACTTTCCGCCGTACCCTAGGTCAAGGATAAGCATCATTCCATGCTCCAACCTTTCATATACCCATCCCAACTGCCCGTACCAGCTCCCGGTTTAGGGTTGATGTATCGGTAATGGATTGATGTTCCACCATACCAGTAATGGTATGTCCTAGAGTCCGCTAGCTACAACTCATCACACTCCGGACATACCAGACGGGTGATCCAGGCGACTTATACTACTTGGCTTACAATCCCATTCTAAGCATGTGGTTTGTATGAATAAATGCTCAAGAGACCAATGACAATCAATATCATTAATCGACTCAAGCAGGTCTCCATTATGTTCCTTTGGACAAACTGAAGGTCAGGACCAAACGTAAGGAGTGTAAACGGTCTTTGGTATGTGCCCCACTCCTGCTTGTTCTTAGTTTTGTTGGGTTAGCATTATTTGAATGAACTAGAAATAAATACTTCATGGTTTATTAGGGATTCACACGCTGATTCATCTTATATTGTTATCCCAGAAATCATACAAACGGCCAGATCAACAATTTTGCGCTCGTATTGGTTCAATTGAACCGCGTTTTGGTACGGCTTGCACCATGGATTCAAGTGGAGCAGTTGTGGGTCCAAGCACAGTCAAAGATGACATACATGCTGCACTGCAGGATTTGACAAGTATGGGCAAAATGGAAGACATGCTGAAGTATGCAAAACTACTGAATAATCATCATCATCTGGATGTGTTTTGGGCTCACGGTGGCCCTGGACAGAATATGGAACAAAAGATAAGTTACCTCAATGAGGCATCAGGATTCGGTACCCCATACGTACCACTAACTTTAGGGGTGCAGGAAACCAGAGTGGTTGTTGCAGAGTTTAAAAAGGCTGCACTAAATTTTATGATAGCTAATAGGGTTGCTAGCAATACATTTTCTAATCATGACCTCTTTGTTAGTTCATATTTACTGGAAGATAAAGTGATTCGGGATGTGTTTGGGGCTTATGAAACCTATCCAGAAAGGAGACAGTTGCTCCAGGGTCTGATAAAACAAGTGCATGAGAGAGTGCTGGGGGCACCATCTTCTTGCCAGTTGTCTGAGGCATCTATCAGTGCGTGAAGTGTTGCAACCTGTTCCAGGAAATGAATGTTAAGTGAGACACCTCGGTAGTGTTCATGTCCTTAGTGTTTTTCCTTTTGTGATGTAAGCCTGTGAACTGTAGTATGAACTGTAGTATAAACTGATTAGTCTGTGGTACTGTTTAATATGATTGAAGCACTCTTAATTATCAGAATTGAGGCAAGTAGGTTCAGACTATAGGGGCTACTTACTGACACGGTCAGACCTATAGTTGAACCCAAGGCGACGATCGCCTTCCTGTTGCGGGCAGCCCACTAACTTGGCAGCCCACTAACCAGCCCACTAACAGGCAGCAAGCAGGGGCACGCGCAAGCAGCAACGCAGCGCAGCCGCCGGCACGCGCGCCCGTCGCCGCAATTGAGGGAGTAGCTACGCCAGTTCGTCCCTTCCTCACCGCGCCCGCACGCCCCCTGACGGCAGCAACTCGCACCCATCCCGGCCGAACTCCACTGCTGGACTCGATCAGATGTCCAGTCACGCCATTGTTCCATAGATGCATGTCATAGGCATATTATCTCAAGTCTTAAGTGAAATAACTCATAATGATGTAGAAGCACGTCATAGGCATATTACCCTGGTACGAATACTAAGAGTAGTCTCTGGATTGTTGGATGCTAAGCTAGCTACTGTACATTAACACGAGCAATGCCCTCTCACGCCATCTGATTCATGGAGAGAAAAATAAAGCCAGATCGCACACAGGAACAGCTGGTCCTTTGGGGCAGCTTGGATGCGAAGGACAATCACTGAAGCAGCAACGACGAGGAGAAGATGCAGCCACACTTTGCATTCAGGTCTGACCGTGACTCCAGCTTACCACTTGCACACCCTGCCCAACATTTCAACAAATAATAGTAAAAATCAGTACGCAGGACTGAAAGAAGATCAATTTCTTTGAAATTTTGCAGCAATTTGTTGAGCTCTCCATTGATAATTAGTTCAAACCCCGGGCGTTTCTGTGGAATTTACAAAAAGTGGAAAGTGGAAATAAATGTCAAACTATAGGAAATATCAACAATAATGAAACATGGAGTTTGTACTGGCTCCATGCTACTTGTTTGCATGATGAAAAAAATCGGATCTTTCCCATTTGATTATCTTTACCGCCTTGAAAAAGAAAGTGAGTCCAATGATCCTATGTTTAACATGGGACTCTTATTGTAACACTGACAGTAAACCTGCAAGTTGAAACAAAAGCTCCAAATTGCTGCTATATCACGGGCTGGGTTGAAACAGAACTTGACTTTTTTTAGTGTAAACAGAACTTGATTTGTGCAGATCAATCAAAACTTTCCTGAACGGTAACCAACTACTTTAGGACTTAAAACAGCATAAATTCCTGCCTCCACGGCAGCACCGAGGGCACCATAAACATTGAGGTCACAAATTTAATCAGAAAACGGAGATCAATCAAAACTTTCCTGAACGGTAACCAACTACTTTAGGACTTAAAACAGCATAAATTCCTGCCTCCACGGCAGCACCGAGGGCACCATAAACATTGAGGTCACAAATTTAATCAGAAAACGGATTAATTAGCACCTAATGACCTTTAGGAGAGGTATTTAAGCTAGTGGTGGCGATGTGGAGGCCTGTGCTTGCAGAAAATGGGATGACAAACAAGTTTAGATAGATACAAGAAGCAACCAAGCAGCAACTTACTTGTCCCCGTAGCTTCCTCAAGAAGGCGATCTTATCAGGCACGGATGGCAGCTTGGAGTAACTTTCGAGAATAACAGGGTCCCTAAGTAGGTTAACAGCACTGATATAATCATCATTGAGTTGTTCCACACCCGACTCCACAAGTTCGTTCAAAAGCTTCATAGTTTGTTGCACGCCCGATGATGCCCCCTGATTTACCGTCAGTGACTCTGTTCGTTCATATCCGCGGTCCACTGTAGTTGATTTGCTGCTGCTGGATCCATTGCTTACAAATTTCCAAATTATTTCTTTAGGTGGATCCTCCATGTGACTAAATATAATCTCTAGATGCTCCATGTGCGGAACACATTTTCGGAACATCATGTATTTTTCCTTTTTAGCATCAGTCTGTGACAGACAGAGTCAGTATCAGTCCAATATTAAAAAATACTGCACGAGCTGAATACAAGATCTTTGAGGGTCAATAAATTGTTTTTTCAAATGAACAAGAGTTGTCTAAATCACCTAAAGGATAGCATCGATATACACTACATAAATCACCCCAGCAGACCAAATTTTTCTTACTATTACCCTGCCAGATAGATCTTTCTTTTTTTTGGTTAACTATTACTGTTTGAAGCCAAAAGGATATAGACATCAAGTAGAAAGGGAGAAGAGTACCAGACTAGCCCACCATTCCTTGGGAGCATCGAAAGTAAGCGTCTCTGGGTTAAAACATGATCCTTGCTCAAACTTCAAGTTGTTATATCTGTTCCAAATGTCCAGATATGTGTAGAATTTGTATTTCACACTCGCCAAAGGGACATTGCAAGAGCCTCTCTCAACCATTTTTTTATGGATATCCCCAAAAGCAAGTCTGCGGAACCTATTTTTTGTAAATCCTCTGTTTTCCGCTAACTTCACAGCTGCTTCAATAAAATCATTTGTCTCTTTGACCGTCCACTTGTGCCGCTTCACAACCACTTCAATAAAATCATGCCTGTCCCCCATCCGTGTCCGCAATCTCTGAAAGGAAAAAAATGGAATCAATCCCGATCCCGAAATAAATCCACCCCAGCCGAACAAGGCCTAAATGAGCTGGTGGCTAAATGCGACGGAAGAAGCATGAAGATGGGAGAGGAAGGGGAAGAGAGCACCTTATGTCCGCGGGTGATGCCGGTTTTCCACCGCCGCCGGGGGTCGACAGTGCTGGAGCAAACGCTTGAGCAGTGGGAGGAGCCTGATGAGCGAGCTAGTGCCATCGGATGCTGAACTAGTGCTCCCTAGTAATGGCTGAGGCGCAGGCGGCGCGAGGCAGGCGGAGACGCAAGCGGCGCGGATTCGCAAGCGGCGCGGTTTCGGTGGCGGAGTCCGCCGCTGAGCTATTATTACTCAGTGGTGTAGTCTGCGGCACTCAGTGGGAAATAACAACCGCGGTGCAGGAGAAATTTACGCCTTGGCCTGCTACACTTCACCTGCACCAATGCAACCAACCGGAGACTTTGGCCTTAACCGGCTTCAATGCCTTAACCGGAATACAATGCCTTAACCGGCTTCAATTCCCTTACTCCGCTTCAATCCCTTAACTGGATTCAATAGCCTTGTGATGTTGCTGGCCGGTTACTGATAACAGGAACTTGTGATGTTACGGAGTCCGGTTAAGGGCTCTGATGCCGGTTAAGGGGCTGAGTCCGGTTAAGGGCGCTGATGCCGGTTAAGGGCTCTGATGCCGGTTAACCGGCATACAGTCCCTTAACCAGACTCAGCCTCTTAACCGGCATACAGTCCCTTAACCGGACTCAGCCCCTTAACCGGCATCAGCGCCCTTAACCGGCATACAGTCCCTTAACCGGACTCAGCGCCCTTAACCGGCATACAGTCCCTTAACCGGACTCAGCCTCTTAATCGGCATACAAAATGCTGCACAAACCCGAACAGTCTCGCAGCTCTGCGTCCTGCGCCAGAACGGACTAGACCTAAATCTCCACCGCCGCCATTGTTCCGCCTTGCCGCTTTGCCGCCCCCCGTTGCCGCAGCAAAATGCTGCACAAACCCGAACAGTCTCTCGCAGATGAAGTGCTATCATGGTCAGTTCACGATATGTTGAGCCAGAAGCCACCCCCTTTTATGGTAATGAGGCTCTCCCAGCAGGCAAGATTCCTATTTTGTACCTGATTGATGACTGTTTGTAAATATTGCTATGTTCATATAGGTGGAGACGATCCCCACGGAATTCAAAACAGTAGTCGACTACTCAAAAGCATTCTATAACTTAATTCTATTGGAGATTTGGGATAACATCTGCTCAGCCATGGATGACATCTCCAGTGGCATGTATGTAGAGGTTAGTGAGAATAGGAGTGTGAGTGGGTTCACAATCAATCTCCCTGTGGCAAAGGGTAAGGATTGTCCAAATAGAGGCGATATCATGTTACTTTCATCAAGGGAGTCAAAATCTAGAGACCAAATTCTCAAGGAAGGCTTATGCACCATCATAGTGGTTAAGAAGACTTCTTTCTGGTGTAAGCAGAGCGATAACTCTAAGAGATGTTGTATGATTGCCTCTCGTTCAAAGTTGCCACATGGTGGAAATCCTAAGGAAGGCTTACATCAGGTTATGCACTTGGAAAATCTGAATACTTATGAATGTTGTTGGAATGTCATGATGAATGGCTTCAAATGCAGTTCTACATTAATCAATCTCATATTGAGTAAAAATAATATTGGTGTAAGTACCAGCCTCTCTCTCTATAAGTAGAGTATCTTTTTGCATTCTTTTATTCTGCACTAAAGTGGAGTTTATGCTGCAGGCTGATGGGAAATGTGGACAATGCGAAGATAGTGGACAATGCCAAGATATAGAATTAAATTGTGTGAAAAATTTTGGACTGAATCGTTCGCAGGCTCATGCAGTGAATAGGTGCATTTCAGCATGTCAATGTCCTCATAGGTCTTCTGCACAACTAATTTGGGGCCCACCTGGCACAGGTAAAACTAAAACAGTTTCAGTAATGCTACATGGGCTCCTGAATTTGATGCCCGATGCCAGAATTCTTGTATGTGCTCCAACAAACACCGCCATCTTGCAATTGGCTTCTTATCTTGTTCTTCTAGTTTGGGAGTATGCTCACTACAAAAACCTAATCAATGCCATAATTCTGTTTGGGAGTATGGAACGCATGAAGCAGAAAGCTGATAATAATGAAAAATTGTCAAAACTATTTGAGAGCAATTGTGTTACTTCGGAAGCATCAAGAACAAAATGCGCAAGACTTGTATTTTGCACTCCCTATAGGTCAAGTTTGTTGGAATCAGAAATTCGACATCTTGGTTGTTGATGAGGCAGCAAACTTAAAAGAGTGTGAATCAATGATCCCTCTTGCAACTAGTGGGATAAAAAAAGTGGTGCTTATTGGGGATGACAAACAACTACCATCAGTGGTAAAGAGCACGGTATGTCTTCATTATATGATCATTTGAGTGTATCCATGATTCCTTGTGTTACTTTTGATTATTTCTCGACTGCTAATACATTCTCGTTGCTGGTAATTTCCTAACTATTAGATTGCTAGAGAGAAGGAGTTTGGGCGAAGCCTCTTTGAGAGATTAAGTGAACTTGATTTCCCAAAGCACATGCTAAATATTCAATATAGAATGCACCCTTCCATCAGCAAGTTTCCAAATCAAAAGTTTTATGAAGGAAAAATTATAGATGGTCCCAACGTTAGCAACTATAACAACACTTATCTCGATGGCCATATGTATGGTCCTTATTCATTCATCCATGTTGAAGATGGTTTCGAAGAAAACAGTAATCAGGGATTCAAAAATATTGTTGAAGCTGCTGTGGTAGCCAATATTGTTGGCAGACTTGCTGAAGGTATGTCTAGCATTTGAGCTTATAAAGAACATTAAGTTTCATATTTCATTAAAGCTGATATGTTTAAGTGTCATCCATGTTTCTTTGTTCTAAAACCACTGCAGCATGCGCCAAGCAGATGAAGAAAACCAGTGTCGGTATAGTATCAGCATATGCAGGCCAAGTAATTGCTTTGCAAGAAAGAGTTCAAAGTTATAAGAAGCACGCCTTCCTTTCTGTTGAAGTATGCACTGTTGATTCTTGTCAAGGAAGTGAGAAGGACATATTTATCCTTTCAACAGTTAGACACAATCATGGTGGGAATATAGGCTTTCTCAATTCTGATAAGAGAACTAATGTGGCCTTGACAAGAGCTAAGTATGTTAACTTTTTCTTTTTGTTGGCAAAGGATCAGCCTTCAGATACTTAGTCAATTCAATATCCCAGTACATATTCATCTAAATAACTATTTTTCACACAGGAACTGCCTCTGGATCCTTGGACATGAACTGACTCTCCTTGACAGTAAATCAATATGGTCTGGTTTAGTCAAAGACGCGCAGGATCGTAAATGTTTCTTTAAAGCTCGCGATGATGATTCTCTTGCTAGAACAATGGATCAGTTTCGACTTATGCAGAACTCACAGGCGACAGACAGTGTTTTGCGATTGAACAATGAATGTCAGTGTGCTCCAGATGTACAACTCGCAGGTGACAACCATGCCACAAGACCAGACAAGGCACAGGTTGTAGAGCCTGCATATGCAGAGCAGGTGCCTGTGCAGGCAGAAGGGGCTGCAGAGAAGACATGTCAGGCGCGTCTTGATCAGCTCTCGCCCAATCTTTCAAAGAAGAGGATCCATTCTTTGCATGAGGACCTGCCTGCCGGTCAGTTTGCTTCAGGTGAACAACTCACAGATGAAGAGGTTGTAGAGTCTGCGCATACAAAGTCTCCCAGTCCTTCAAGGAAGAGGGCCCGTCTCAGTCAGTTTGCTCCAGGTGCTCTTCCACTCACTGCACTAGAGGAAGAAGACTCTCCTAATATTGACTTTCTGGATGGTTTGCCCCAACATGCTGAGGCTGTAGCCATGACGCCTGTGAGGTACGAAAAATCAAAAAGGAAGAAGTCTTCGAAATTGGTTAAATGCTTATATGAACAGGACAGATCTGCAAGTGATGAGCGTTTTTGGTCCATTGAGCATATGGTTTTATACAACAATATTTTTAGCAAGAAGCAATGTGCTGATAACAAATGGATTGATTGGAAAAATATAAGAGATTTACCGGCGATGCCATATGTTGAGGAAGCATGTCGTGACGTTGGTCTTCATGAATTGATGGCTATAAAACAGAACTGGCATGAAGAGCTGATCAAACAGTTCTACTCCACATTGTCCATAAATGAAAGTAGGACCTCGCTGACATGGATGACAGGCAGAAATAAGAAGATTACTGTCACTAAGAGATTTTGTCAGAAGGTTCTACTTGTTCCGTCTGAGCACGTTACTAAGATTAAGCATTTGACTGATGCACAAGAAGAAGAGTTGAAGAGTGCAGATGGTAATCAAGTGAATTCATTAAACCGGATTATTAGAAAGACTATCCATCCTGTGATTGGAGATAAAGGTTCGATGCACGCATCAATTAGGGCCCTAGAGTATCATATTTTGTTCAAGAAGCCTTTTGACATTGTAGACATGATGTTCGAGGAGATGGGAAACAATCACAGGCACTGTACAAAGAGAATGCCATATGCCCCATACATCATGTTACTAATTAACAGTGCAACTAAGAATAAATTTGTACCTGAGAGTGGAGGAAATGAATGTGTAGAGCACAAAAAGTACAAAATGGAGTTTAGTTTGGACAAACAGCCAAAGGACCATAGAGCTTCAAAGTCCAAATCGATGTGTGTACCATCGAAAAAGTCCAAATCGATGCGTGTACCAAAGATGAAGTCATGATCACTTGATCTGTGGAAGCCGCGAAGATGAATGGATGTCTTCCAGAGACCAAAGTCTATATAGCTTCTCTGTTCTTTTCATTTGCACACCCAGGAGGTGGAGCACTTTTGCGGAGAAGTCGGCAGGGAGAAGAAGCCCCTCATAGTCGGACTCGATGAGGAATGTTATCCGACTAGTAGAAACGGCGTGCCCCTGTGCACCGAGTCAGAACATACATCGGTTCACATCATTGGAAGGTATATTTTTTTAGGGATGCAATGGGCCGAAATGGGGCTGTAATACTACCATGATGAGGTTAATCCATACTAAAACACACCATCATGATGATAAAATTACTATGCGTTTTAATGGTGATAAAACGGAGGGCACGTTGTGCAGTTTCTAAGTTGTTGCGTTATACATCTTCAGGTTCTGCTATACATCTTCAGGTTCTGCTGGGACTTCTGGGACTGCTGCTGGGACTGCTGCTGGGAGCTGGAATCTGTGATGTTGCTGGAACTTTTTTTTATCTTTTTAAAGACTTGTATTGTGTAATTATGTGTTGCTGCTGAACTGTGTGGTGAACTTGAACTTGAACTGTGTGGTGAACTGTGGCATGGCTGCACCTGGATGACTTGGCTAACGCCCTTTGGTTTTGACGATCAATTTGCCTGCATTTTACTCTATTACACCACTCTACCCGGTTAAGGCAGCTGGTCCGTTTTGGGAGCTGGTCCGTTTTGGGAGCTGGTCCGTTTTGGCTGGTGAGGAGCTAGTCCACCCGCGCAGCCAGCCCAGCATCGCAGTTGGCCCAGGGGACG
>CM014271.1:32545779-32567465 GCA_004135705.1 Alloteropsis semialata
AGGTATCTGTTGAGCAGAGAGGCCTTCAACTCCAATGATGTATTTGGTGGTGGATGCTCTGTTAATGCTAAAGGGAGTACTGTTCCTGGATGTTGTGTTGATGAATTATTGTTACCGGCATGCAGCAGGTACTGAAGGTTTTGACAAGCAAAAATAGTTTACACCGAATGCAATGTGTATTCGTCATTAAAGTTGTTTTCTCTGCAGCATCAACGGAAATCATTTGATGATAACGGATGATGAAGTATTTGGCTGCTTTGCGGATGATGCTGTCAGCGAACAGTGAGTGAATAAACCTACTATATCATTACATTTCATAGTAAATTGTTCAGTTCAGGATGATGTAATTTTATTCATGCAGCCATGATGCAAATATTAGTTGTCCCTGGGATCTGAATGTGGTCCCTTCCACGAGCAATTGTGTCAATTCAAGTGTACAGCCTACTCAGGAGAATGGACTTCTTGTTGTACCAGCAGATCAGGGGGAGGTGTGCAGCAAAATGACAAATGTTCCGTGGAAAACAAGGTGAATAGTTCATTCTTATATAAGACGTCATGGCCTAGCAGAATATCAATGTGTAATACAGAAAATATGTAAAGGAACTGATTTCAATATGTCTATGCTTTGGTTGTCCATCTCTATTTTTGTCTGTTTGTTTGCATATCAACATTAACACATATATTTGAATCTTGTAGGAACCGCAGCACCAGCGGGCCAGATCACAGGGAACCTGTTTTGGGTAGGATCAATGCGCTTGAGCAAGCGATGATGAAGTTTGCTGACCGGGACTCAGATTACATAATCATTCCACATGTTGGAACAGAATTTGACGATTGTGATGAGGCATACCAGTATTATAACCTGTATTCCTGGGAATGTGGCTTTGGGATAAGGAGTGGAAAGAAGCGGTATTCTGACAACCAAGAGAACAGGAAATTACCACAAGAAAAGCGTTACCAGCTTAGCCAAGAATTTAACTGCAGCTGCAGTGTACGTACATCTATTTTTGCTGTTTTTGTCCATTGAGGTTTTGGTGTAGTTTGTTTATGTCATGTTAATATTAATACGTGGTACATAATCAATTGTGCAGGGTAGACCAGATCGAAACTTGAAAACAGCATCAGCTAGGACGAACTGCCCTGCAAGGTTACGTTTAGGAAGAACCAGTGACCATGGATGGATAGTTGTTGAACATGTTGCTGAGCACAACCATGAGATGTCTGAAACATGTGGCGAGAATAAGCAGTGGCCATCACATCATCACCTAGACAAGTACAGCAGGGACCTGGTACGTATGCTTAGGCAAAACAACATTGGTATCACTAAGCTATACAGTATCCTAGGTACCTTCTTTGGAAAAATGGCTAATGTCCCAACAACCAAGAGGTCTTTGAAGAATCTTTGTCAGAAAATCAATAGGGAGCAGTCATTAGATGACATGAAGAAAACTCTTGATTTATTTAGTGAGCTACGGAAGGATGACCCGGGGTTCATGTATAGTTTCGATCCTGATGAAGACGGTACAATGAAGACCCTTATGTGGACAAACAGTAGGAGTAGAATGCAGTTTGAGAACTTTGGAGATGCCATCACATTTGATACAACTTACAAGACCAACATGTATGATATGCCTTTTGGACTATTTATTGGTGTGAACAATCATTTCCAGAGTGTACTCCTAGGAGGTGTTCTTCTTACAGATGAAACAATAGAGAGCTTCCAATGGGTTTTCAAAGAGTTTGCCAGGCTAATGGGCGGCAAAGAGCCGTTGACAATACTTACTGGTAATGTACCTAAAAAAATGTATTGCTGTCTAATTTGTTTTTTGGTTTTTGAATCTGTAGGTAACAGACATTGATTTTTTTTTGCTGCAGATCAGTGTAGGGCAATGGAAGTGGCGATTGGTCTTGAGTGGAAGAACACTACACATCGTTGGTGCAAGTGGCATGTCCTCAAGAGAGTATGTGAGTGCATAGGAAGTACGTACACACAGAATAGGGATTTCAGGGATATGTTTCACAAGTTGTTGAACGAAATGTTGACAATTGAAGAGTTTGAAAAGGGCTGGGACGATCTGCTGAACACGTATGGGTTGCAGAACAATACATTCCTGAAGCAAATCTATGAAACAAGGGCTAAGTGGGTGAAGAGCTTCTTCAAGGGTGTATTTTGTGCAAGGATGACCAGCACCCAGCGCAGCGAGAGTGCTAATATGATGCTGAAGAACATAGTGCCTCCAAATAGCACGCTCCACAACTTTGTTGATCAGTACACGAAGCTCCAGTACATTAGGGATGAGGAAGAAAATTACCAGGAGAAGAAATCTAAGAGTGTAAGTGTTGATCAGCAAAGTCATTTGCTTTTTTGTTGCTGGCGTGCGATTTGTAACCGAGCAAATATTATGTTGTAGGAATCGAAGAAAAAGAAGTCTGGTGGCCCTCTGGTTGTCCATGCAGGAAAGGTGTACACACCTAATGTCTTTGCTCTCTTCTGTGAGTTGAAGGATGAATCTGAGTTCTATAGGGCAATACCGGTGGTCGATGGCTCAGAATATGTTGCAGTCCACTATGAGATGAGCCGTGTTGAGAAGTGGTGCAAGGGAAGGTACAACGTGAAGGTTTTGGATGGGGGGGATTCGTATGAGTGCGAGTGCGGGCTGCAGGAACATTTTGGTGTCCCATGCAGCCATATTCTGAGGGTGAGTTCCATTCATTTTGTAACATGTACTTCACTATGCACATTCATTTGGTGGAGGTGTACCATACTCACTATATCGACATGGATTTGAATGTACAGGTAATGATAACAAAAGGTATTAGTTGCTTGCCTGAAAGAATGGTGATGAAGAGATGGACAAGGAAGGCTAGAATTATTCTAGCACCCCACCTAAGTGTCTATAGCAGCAGAAACCCTTCTTTGATGGCACAAACCTACAGGCACTCTTCCTTGATGATCAGCTCACTAGAGTTTGTTGAGATGGGTGACAGGAATGTTGAGTGCTACAAGATTGGGCTGAAGTATTTGGAGGATGGAAAGAAAGCAATGGCAGCTGTTGTAGAAGGAACAGATGGATTAGGTCTGGCTGATCGTGCTGCAGAAGAACCGCATGTTGAGCAGGAAACTGTTGCTGACAAATTCAATCTAAGAGCACCAAAGAAGAGGAATGAACGGGGGCGTCCGTCAAACAAGAGGGATAAGCCGTCTTATGAAGGTGGGTCAAAGAGGCCACGATTTTGCAGCATCTGTCGTAGTGACAAGCACACAAAGCAGAAGTGCCCTGACCGAGACAAAACCAAAGACAAGGAGAGGACCCCACCAAAATGCTCTGGGTGTGGTGTTGTTGGTCACAATGTTAGTTCTTGTGGTGTTAGTGTGCAGCAACTTACTGCAATAGATGAGATGCTATTGTAGAGGTGGAGGTTCATTTGTAATGACCTGGTGCCGCCTGATTGCTATTGGTTCAAGTCAAATTGATGTATTGATTGACCTGAGCAATGGCTATAACTAATTAGTGGTGATTGTATTGGTTCAGCTGTACTGGATGTTAATTTTGGAACTCTATCCTTTATTAATATGATGAACAACGTGGCTGTTTGCCTTGTACTGGAATGTTTTATTCCTAGTTGATTAGCATCTTGGCTTGTCTGCTGCTCTATACAATACTATAATATACAGGCCAAGTGAAAAATTTACGAAAAGTTCACGTGCTTCAGCTGCAATTTTTTTATGTTACGCAAAACCATGAATCAAACATATAACCATATCGTGGTTAAAACTGAAAGCATTTAGGCGAATGTTTAGGTGGCATGAGGGGACCATGGCACGTTGTACAGCTATGAGTGGTTCTACACACGTGGGAAAGTTGGACCAGTGGACCAGGCGCCTGAGGATTTCAAACTTTTCACTGACGCTTTCGAGAGAGGGCAGGTGGGCCACAGCCATTTTGAACTGCTGTGCAGCTGTCCCAGAGGACCATCCGAATCTATATATATCACTATTTGAGTTCAGTGTGAATAGAATAGCGGGTGCACTACTCCCGGATAGGAACAGTACCGGCTGCTTTCCACAGAGATCTTCCTGTGACCATGTCTTCAGTTGGGTCTGGCAGCATCAGTTCTGTGGTAATGTTCTTCGCTTCACCTTGGGTTGTCAACTGTTTGGTCTCACATTTATTGTGTATTGAATGTATTATTTGATTCCCTGTACAGGGTTCCGATTTGGTGGTTGGTGAAGCAAAAGAGGAAGTTGTCGTCGCTAAACCTGATGTCAATCTTGGTTTAAAGAGAAAGAATGGAGACAACGATTCAGGGGTCGTTGAGTCGGATGATTTGGTAAGAGATATGAGCTTTACTTTGTTTGGTTTAAAGAGAAAGAATGGTGTGTGGCTGAGTTTAGATGTGTGTGCCAGGAATCAGTGAACGCTCAAATCAAAATCTTTGAGCAGGTTTCAAAGAAGACAAGGGTGCAAAATGGCGAGGTACATTGAATCTTTCACCTGTATTTTATCTGTTTGCTGGTTGATGCTTACTTGAAAGAATTCAATGAATAATATAGTAATCTGTTCCAATGAAGAATGCCGGAAAAGAGGAGGCACCGCCTGCAGCAGAAGGATCCGGGGACAGCGACGAGAAGGTGGAGGACGGGGTGGTACACGTGGGTACAGCCGATGACGAAGGGGACCGCATATCTGGAACCGGTGGAGAATTTTGCTGGACTGAAGAAGGCTGCTATCAGGACTGTGCTGACAGCAGTGCGTGATTCAGGCTCCTGCATGAATTAGCTGTAGTAATGACAAATGTATTTTGGGGTTTATTTGTAACGCGCATCAAGCAGTGATGGAGATTTAGACACTGTGTTGATGCGGCTTTTGGTTTTCGTTATTTGAGTGATTTTTTCCGAGAGGGGAAACATGAACTCAAGAAACGATGTAACTGTTCTTTTGGACAATACATGAATGGATTAGTTGCTATGAAGTTATTTGTTCGTGTGGTTGGAAAATTTTGGTCTTTATTATAATTGGTGGTGGGACCCACTGGAGTCTTCGTCGATAAGGAGCTGCTGTGCCTTTTGGTTACGCTACAAACCGGACAAAGGAGCAGACAACCCCCTTTCCGGGTACCCAGATCCGAGAGCACAGCGTCTTGCCACACCTGTACAACCTGGTGGATCTTTCCATCGGACAGCAGTACAACGGCCGGGTCACAAGGTAACCTATAGATTTCCATTGTTGAATGCCTACATTTTCCATCGATTCATTCCTATTACGACTGATTAAGGAAGGAAAAAACCAATCTTTGTTTGCCGCATTGTTTGGGATAGATGGTGGCCAGGAGGGAGCACACGGCGGGTAGGCGTGCAAGAGTAGGTGCGGAAGGTCCTGCCGGTCCTTCCCGTCGGGCGGTCACTCGGAGCGCAACCCGTCCACCGAGTAAACCTAGGGAAGAAGAGATCCAAGAACCAGGCGGAGGTGAAGGAAGCTCATCGGAATCGAGGGAAAGTTCAGGCGGCGAAGCATTTGCGGAGGAAGGCAATGCTGGTGATGGAAGTGCTGCTGAGGTTAGCCCGATGGACTTTTACCCAAACAAATTCCATGGTTGCTTTTCGTCGCAAGCAGTTGGGGCGGTTTTGTGTGGTTTCGGAGAGAAAAAAAAAGAAATCCTAAACAACATAGGCCTTGGAGGACTAGTACACCTAGATGCAGTCATGCATCATAGCCGCAATTTGGTTTTATATCTGTTGAAGAGGTTGGACACAGTTAACATGAGGATTCAGCTTCCCAATGGTTTTAATATAGACCTAACAGAAGAATCAGTGGAAAGAGTTCTTGGGATCAGATCACATGGTTTGGAAGTAGTACCTGGGCCAACTAGGCTAGGGTTTGATGTAATTTCTCGGTTGCATAAACTATTTGGCACAAAGTTAATTAGGAAGCTCCCAACTGCTGCTGAGGCTAAGAGCATTTTAACCATGGATTATGGTCAAGAGATGACAGCAGAAGAAGAGGATAGATTTGCTGTTGCGCTAGCTGGTTTCTGTTGTGCATACATGCTTGGTCCTGTAGACCGTCATGCGTCGGTACCAAGGAACATCTGGGAATTCATTTCTATAGCCGAGAACTTAAGGAAATGTAACTGGGCAAAATATGTGCTGGATGTGATTAAGGCCAATGCTCAAGATCTGCAATCAACCCTGCCAGCTGGACCCACCAAACCTGGTTCAAAGCCTTTTTCACTAAGGCTTGGTGGCTGCTGGCTGTACCTAGAGGTAACTAACCAATTCTGACAACCTCCTGTTTATGTGACTTAAGATGTTTTGGTTGGTATCACTAAAGGTACTCATTTTGCACAGCTTATGTACCTTGATACTGTTGACCTGGGTGAGCTAAATGTCCCACTCGATCTGGTGCCTAGAGTAGCAGCTTACAAAGGATACAAGCTAACAGATTTAATTTCTATGGATGAGGTCAATAAGGTCAAATTTGGAAAGCGTTCGGTGAGTTGAACCATTACCTTTGTATTGCAATAATAAAAATTACATAAACATTACTAACGTACCATGTTTGTCATGTGTGCAGCGAAGGAGGATAGGAGAAGGAGGATCTGCACAAGTACACGGCTGTACACCAAGAGCTGAGGATGGTTCTAGAACGATGGGCATGAGGGGACAGGTGGTCTATGTAGCGGTTGTACACAATAGTAAGTACGTTTAATGGTTCTGAAGTAGGAGTGATGCTTCTATCATTTGTGTTTTTTCAGAGTATCATTGGAGCGATTAAAGAACAGACGAAGAGCATGTTGGTGGATTTGGAATCCTTGGCTGTGAAGGCTCATGAAGAGAACGAACAAAATTTCAAGATGCAGAAGTCTAGGATAGAGTTATTGTTTGGAGGGATGAGGACATCATTAAGGGAGCGTGGGGCCGATTTAATCGAAGCTGTGCGTCAGATGTTAACAACAGCCAGAGGTGAAAGTCCAAATTTTGGAGGCGGTAACATGGAAGGCTCAGCAAGTGTACGTAGCCAAAGGAAAAGGACAGTAGGTAGGAATTAAAAAGTTTGGACTGAACTAGAATTGTATGTATCGTGTACGTACATAGACTGCGATCATTAACATCCCCTTGTGTCAAATGGCAGGAAAGCGTAGCTTCCGGGAAAGGTATTATTTTAACAACAGGCAAGAAGCGGAGGAAGGTGAAGGCATCAATGAATCAGAGCACGCAAATTTGGATACACCTACAGCAGGTACAATTGTAATTTGTGCTTTGCAGATGGCTTAGGATGTCAAAATGCACGAATAAGTGTACTATTCATGTTGTTGCAGGTCATAGGCCAATGGACATCCCTAACAGTTCCAAAGGTAATAATGGGCCAGAAACTGAGAACATAGATAATGTATGCGGTGCGGAGGAAGGTGAAGGCATCAGTGAATCAGAGCACGCAAATTTGGATACACCTACAGCAGGTACAATTGTAATTTGTGCTTTGCAGATGGCTTAGGATGTCAAAATGCACGAATAAGTGTACTATTCATGTTGTTGCAGGTCATAGGCCAATGGACATCCCTAACAGTTCCAAAGGTAATAATGGGCCAGAAACTGAGAACATAGATAATGTACGCGGTTTAGAAACTGAGAACATAGGTAAGCTGGTTTTGTTGAGTTGGGTTTAACTTAAATGCAGTTCATAAATTGTACGAGGAACCAAGGTTTAGGGTATTGATTGGCGAATCGTACAACAATTAATTAATCTAAAACTGAAGTTAAAGATTTGAGGATCAATAGCAGTAGATAGGAAAAGGAAAATACTAATATTCTGAGCATGAGTGTCCACTTGTTTAAATTGGCAGGAAACCAACAAGAGGAGGAAGGCCGACGTAGTGAACAATCAGTTGACGAACATTTTCATTCGACTACAGCAGGTACATTTCTTTTTTGTGATGCGGAAATGCAACGATTGTGTAAATGGACTATACTATGTTAATATGGATGTTGTGGCAGGCCAAAGCGAAATGGGCATCAATAACAGTTTTGAAGATAAGGATCGCCCACAGAACATAGAAAAGGATGATGTTGTCCCAGGACAGAGCGAAATGGACGTGAATAATTCAGAAGATAAGGATGTGCCTGAGGACATAGGTAAAATTGCTATTCTTTTTCGAACACTACCAAAAAAAATTATCATAAAATCTACGGTGCACACTCATGCAGCATATTCACAACGAGTGTTCTATACGTCCGCTATGTCACAACAAAGTCCAAACCACCAACATAGAAAGGTTTGGAATTATTTGCTTTCATGGTGCTTACCTTTCGAGAGCATTGAACAAAACTAACTTCAATATTTTGCTGGAGAAGTTGTTGAAGACCAAAATTTCCTTATCCTAATTAGGTGAACCCCAGCAGCCGCATGCTTCGGATCCCACTATGTTCGAGAAAAGACATTCCTGTTGAAAATCGCACCGTTGCAGTTAATTGTGGGGTTAATCCGGGTAGCCTGATCTGGGACCTGGACAAGTACAGCAGGGACCTGGTACGTATGCTTAGGCAAAACAACATTGGTATCACTAAGCTATACAGTATCCTAGGTACCTTCTTTGGAAAAATGGCTAATGTCCCAACAACCAAGAGGTCTTTGAAGAATCTTTGTCAGAAAATCAATAGGGAGCAGTCATTAGATGACATGAAGAAAACTCTTGATTTATTTAGTGAGCTACGGAAGGATGACCCGGGGTTCATGTATAGTTTCGATCCTGATGAAGACGGTACAATGAAGACCCTTATGTGGACAAACAGTAGGAGTAGAATGCAGTTTGAGAACTTTGGAGATGCCATCACATTTGATACAACTTACAAGACCAACATTTGTCTGTATTGCCATGGTCATGCTTTGCGCAGGGAGCAAGGAGATGACCCATCACGAAAATAACAAATGCTACTTTAAACCGATCAACCTCTGCCCTGGATGACTTATCATCGATATGCTTGGCGAGAACATGCTCTACTGACTTAAAGCTATGTTGTTCTCTAGAACACAATCCACACATGGATCTAATATAATCTATCTGTTCTTGAGAAACATCGACGCTGAGAACATCGAGGTCACCCCCTGGAATTCCAAATACAATACCCACATCCTGTTCGTGGACAAGTATACGCTGGGTGTCCGAGAAGATCAAGCAACTATCATCGGTGTCCAACTTGGACAATAACCAAGAGGATAGTTTTAGATTTACCTTGTTTATAGGTGGAAGCTCAAGGATTCCTCCAAAACCAATCTCACGGACTTTAATCTTCTTGTACTCACTGAACTTAGCAGTCACAGAGTGGATAGCCTTTGGAGAGCACCTGTTGGTGATGCTTGTTGCAGTTTTGCCCTCATCGTCGCTAGATTGCGGAGACTCAGGTGTCGGGGATGATGGTCTACGTACAGGGGCGGTCGGAGCAGAGGCAGATGGTCCGGAGGGGCGGTTGCCTATTGAACGGAAGTTGGCCATGGATTCCGCTGGACTGATACGGGCTGGGAGGCGAACGACATAAGACCGATAGAATGGTGTACCCCGATGTACCAAGGAAGTGAGGAAGTGTGTACAAGCTATAATATATAGGTTTCCATGGCCACCGCGCCGGAGTCTACACAGCAGCTAAAAGTTGTCAGATGGGCCATGTGGTTTGACAGAATCGGGTACACAAGTACAGGGTTACACGGCTTCCTACAACAACTTTATGTCTAGTCGCCGAACTTTATGTCCCATCGGCAGACCTTTATGTCATTCCGCCAGACCTTTCTCTCTGCACAATCTGTACTTTATGTCGACATTTTTCTGACCATCGCCGGAACCTCTGTACCTCCTAAACACTTTATGTCGACATTTCTCTGACCGTTGCCGGATCCGTAGTCAAACGTTCCCAGGGATTATGTCCGAAGGAACACATGGGTACAGATACGTTGAACAAGAAAAATAAATACCAGCAGAATACATCGCTAGAGGACACGCCGGCACAGATCCATAGCTTCATTCAACGGCTTCGATTCAATCCGTCGCGGTGGCCGGGTGTAGAATCGATTTTGCGTTTTTCGAGGCCTGTGCGAGCGAGATTTTTTTTCTCCTGCGAGAGAGCCAAAACGGCTCACCTGCCTGGGCAAAGCTTCTCGTTGCCCGTGTCAGCGAAGCCAGGCGAGGCGAGGAGGAGCCCGAAACCAAACGTGCCCGACAGCGACGCACCGGGGCGGGGCCCGCCCGACTCCCCTACCGCCCAAGCGCGCATCCCCACGCGACCCCACCCCTCATCCCCGTCCGCCCGTTCCTCATCCGACGGCCCCGCCTCCGCCGCCGACGCCTCGCGATTCGTGTCACGTGCTCCCTCTCCCCCCGCGTCGACACGCCGGTACCCCCGCGTCACACCCACCAGGCCACACCCTCCACCAATCGTCTTCCCGTTTCTTGTTCTCCCCCCCCCGACCTCGACCCCGTCCGAGAGACCAAGCCAAACAAGAGCCGACGAGCGCGACCGAGGAAGCGGAAACGGGAGGGAGGGGCAAAGGTCGCCGCCCGCCGCCGCCGATCGGCCGGTGAGCCCGATGCGCTGACTCCTCGGCTCGGCCGCGTGAATCTTTCGCCTCGGCGAGGCCCGATTCGAGGAGGGGGCTCACAGATTGGCCGGCCGGCCGGTAGGTTAGTTGGTTCTCTTCTTTTTCATTTCTTTTCCAAAAGGACCCGACGCTTAGTCGCCTTCACCTACCATGTGCTGGTGAGTTCGTTCGTTGGGGGCGGTGTGGAGCCGCTATTGATTTCGCTGGTCCTGGCAGCTTCCCGGGGGTTGCAGAGGCGGGGGTGTCGGAGGCCGCAATGCAGGTTTGCATCTAGCGGCGGGGTTCCAGCGGCTCGATTCGTTTGATTCTCGGCCTGTTGCGCTGAAGCTGTGCGGTTGCTTTTTCGATTCGACGATCCTGCCTGCGCGCTGGCTCTGGGCTGTATGGTAGGTACTGAATTCTTTTAATTGCCTAGTTCCTTACAGATTGCAGTTGCCTTCTGTGTGAAACTAATCAAATTATTGAGTTGTTGTGCTGAAATGCTGCTCCTGTTTCGTGGATGCATTAACCAGGGGTGTTGGCGCTAGCTGGGTAAGCTGTGGATTTCGGTGGGCTTGTTTCGGCCGAGCTGGGAATCGATGGAGCAGAAGAAAGCAAGGGCCGCGGAGGAGCCTGCCCGGTTGATGTGCGATGACGCGCTCACTGAGGTCTTCCGCAGGCTGCCTGCCCGTGCGCTCGCGGCTTGCAGGCTGGTGTGCAAGTCCTGGATGTCTGTGCTCACGGATCCGCATTTCATCCATGAGCACCTTAGCCGCTGCCAGCAGAAGCTTCTGCTCTTCGCGAACGACCGGGTGAACGATAGGTCGCTTGCCATGGTGCTCGCAGGCGACAATAAGTCCATGTACCAGGTGTCGAGGCCCGCGGCGTCACGGAGCGTCTTTGTGCACAATTCATGCAACGGCCTGCTGTGTCTAGGTGACAGCAGTGGGGCGGTGGAGGTGTTGAACCCGACGACCGGTGAATCGCTCATGTTACCAATGCCAATGTACACGGCAGGGAGCAGCCAGTTCTCGTCCTGTAATTGGCACTGCTTGGGGTTTTGCCCGGGGACAAGGGAGCACAAGATCGTGCATTTCTATCCAGGAGCTCATATTGATTCGTTCAATGTGCGCTGTGAGATATACACAATTGGAGGTGGTGTCTGGAGACAAGTTGGGAACTTTCACGGGCCTCCGACAGACAGAGGGGTGCATGTGAATGGAACGGTGTACTATCTGACAAAGTTCCGCTACATAGCCTCATCTCGCATCAACTGTTTGAATCTTGAGAGTGAAAAGTTCAATGTGATGATGCTTCCTCCACGCAAGTCTTATGGAGGGCATTGCTCTTTGACAGAGCTTGAGGGCAAGCTATGCTTGATTGTTGTGGATGGTGCACTTGAAGGCCCGCCCCGTACAATGGACATATTGATGCTCAATAGCGATGATAAGCAGAGCTGGACTCCAAGATACCATTTCTCCCTGCCTTGGTTGATGCCATCCTGTTACTTTACTCCAAAACATACACTCTCCCATGATGGGAAAATTTGGGTGCAGCTATTGGCTAGGAACCTGTACTGCTTCGATCCAAGTTCGAGTTCTGAAGAACTGACGATAGCCTGGCCAGAACTTGAGTTTCCATTTAGCACACATACTTTCATAGAAAGCATAGTTCCTCTGCGTAAAGACTACTCTATCAAGCAGATACAGTGACAGTGGTGTTCTCCTTGTTTGTCATGGTGGTTTTCAGTTTACAGCATTGTCTTATTGTTTCCTTTTTTGTTAACAAACCAAGCTGTTAGCAAGCTTAATGTAGTGTGTTACTCTGGATTCTAGTTAGTGATAGTAAATGCAATCTCCAAACATCTCTAACCAGTAACCACTCATGCTCTTCTGGCTTGTAATTGATCTATTCGTTCCTCTTAATGCTGAGAAGTTGATAAGCCAAGTTCATTGGAAAGCACTTCATCATTTCTTATTTTACAAAGTACGATTGCTTATAGTTTAGGTGATTATTGATGTAAACACTGAATCCTTTTTTTTATCAGGTGGGATGTAAATGAAAAGGTCTAATGAGCATCGGGCAATATTGTCTGCTACACTTCAATAGTTAGTTGATAGCAAGAAAATTTCTGGTTATGACTAGTAGTCAGATGCATCTGATGAATTCAGCCTTTCCATGGAAGTAATTCCATTCTAGCTACATGAAAATCAGTACCAGTAATGCTATCTGAAAAATTGCTGTGCATATACAATTCCTTGACTGTAGTTGTTTTTAGAAACATGATTTTTTTTTTCCTTTTCATAATTTATGCAGGTTTGTTCTTGTTTTCCTTTTGATCTTTTGGGTATCCATGAGTCAGATGTGCTTTGCTTATATTGCAACCTTTTCATATATTATGAATGTCGTGTATTCTGTTTCTCATAGTTCTTGTGTTGAAGAAACACTTCTGTATTTTTGGTCACATTCAGGGATAAAATGGATAAGAAGCTTGAAAAAGGTATTTCTGAGCCGAGGTATGTGATGGTCCACCAATCTACATTGGCTGATGTAGTTTTCACTGGGACGAATAAAACTGCAAGGTTACTGTGGTTAAAGAGGCCTGGTTTAGATATATACTTGTGACTTTCTGAGTCAACTGTACCTCTGCAATATACTAATGATTTTATTCTTCTTTCAGAAGCTGAAAGTCTCCTTGAAATTTAAAATGCATCTTACTTTTTTTTGCAAAACTATCTGGGACCTTCATGTTATTGTCGAGTAAACTAAATCTCCAGCTGAATTTGGAACGATGTCAATCTGGATTGCATTTTTAGGTGAAGTTCAAGGGTGACATTAATAAATTAATTGTGAGAAGTTTTGCAGATTGCTTCTTCTCATCTTGGACGATGATGGTGAAGATTGTTTAGTCTACTTGGTTTGCTTATCTCTGGGGCTTTATGAATTGTTGAACTATCCTTGCTGTTGACATACCTGGTTTGTTGAAGCATTATATGCCTCTCGGTGTGCAGATTTCTCATGACTGCTTATAAACAGAAATTCTTAGAAGAGGAAGTGATTATCTTGTTAAGAGACTGATTAGTTTTTTCTTTCTGAAAAATACCAAGAATGCAACCTGTGAATTTGGTTGAAAATGAGTTTATTCATCTAAACCTTGAATATATGAGTTGGGCCTTGCAAGCTAGGTGGCTGTGGTTAAAAAAAAGAAACTGAACCTGACCGCCCTTGGAAAGGCCTTGAGATCCCTATCCACCGCAACGCTATAGCTCTGTTTGACGTAGGGATTGCATCTCATGTTGGGCAGGGCAACAATACCCGATTTTGGACTGATCGATGGCTATTTGGATACTGCATTGGTGATCTTGCGCTTTTAGTCGTTGCTGCTGTCCCTCTGAAATTTCAGAAGCAGCACACAGTGCAAGATGCTTTGGGGACTCATTGATGGACCGCGGATATCCAAGGAGGATTGTCTATGATCGGTCTCTACGAGTTCTTCCAACTCTAGGACGCGCTGCATGATCGCCACGAATGGCGCCTTGACAAGTCGGGTATCTTTACTTCCAAATCAGCCTACCGTGGTTTCTTCAATGGATCAGTTGTCTTTGAACCTTGGCGTCGCTTATGGAAGACTTGGGCCCCTGCGAAATGCAAGGTATTTCTCTGGTTGGCAATTCGAAACAAGGTGTGGACAGCTGATCGTCTCGCTCAGCGCGGCTTATCCCACCCTGATCGTTGTGTTCTTTGTGACCAAGAAGAGGAGACCGCCCAACACCTACTCACCACCTGCGTTTTTGCTCGAGATTTCTGGTTTCGGGTTCTAGCGCCGCTAGGCTTCTTGACCAGCGCGCCGGGTCGGCGTGAGCACGTGTTCGCGGAATGGTGGAGGAAAGCTTGCAAGACAGTCGAGAAAGACAAGAGAAAGGGCTTCAACACAGTGGTTATATTGGGCGCTTGGACGCTATGGAAGCATCGGAATTCATGTGTGTTTGATGGTGCTAATCCAAATATCTCTACCATTATGCGTGAGTTTAAAAATGAACAACACCTGTGGTGCCTGGCTGGAGCTCGCTCCATGCGATTCTTGGCCAATGCAGCAACAGAAGGTTGAGTGTGTAGTTAGTTTTGGGGTCTGGCCTCACCAAAGCGTGTGTGTTTTTCATAGGATCACAACTCATATGTAACTCAGCCTCTCACAGCTCGGTTCGGAGTGGGGGGTGAAGTTTTGTACAGGACCTCTATTTTTCTCCTTAAATATAATGATAAGCAGCTCTCCTGCGTATTCGAGAAAAAAAGTTTATTCATCACCAATATAAGTCTATCTGATATTCCTTAATGTTGATTTTGGTAGAAACTATGCAGTTTTCGAGTGATTTTCTCAGTGGAAAGTATGCAAGGGTTTCAGCTTTAAGAAATCAGAATGCATCGTGAGAATTGAGATGCATTTGTTTCTGAAATTGTTGTCAATGGTGGAGGGGCACTGTTATCAGGCCATGGCGGTAGTTTAGAGAGATCCGATACGCTTGAGACGCTTAGACTGTAAAAATGCAGCTCTTCTTTATTCTTACTACTTTTTTTTTCCTAAACGAGACTTGTCTCTGCCGTCAAAATTCTGAGATGAAATTCCTCGTAGATACTCTTCTTTCCTTTTTTTTTTTGCCTTGCAGTCACACAAAAAACTTTTGACGCCAATGCTGAAATTTTCTTATCTAACCTTACCGTCTGTCAGCAATGTGAGTCCGGTCAACTGCTGGTAATCCACTACAGTTTCCTCCGTTGCTCTTTTTTATCGGTTTTTTTTTTAAAAAAAGAAAGAGTGTCCTGCTTTTTTTTATCAGCAAATAGCATGAGACCAAATGTTTTTCGCGATGAAATATGAACTCACTGAATTGCAAGTAGGTTAAGATTACTCGGCAAGTGGCCGCCTATAGTGAGTAGTAGTAGAGCCATTAGCCAGGACAGTTTGACTTCGCAGATGCTAAACTGATCGTGCAATGCGTGCAGGAATGAAGTACGAGCACTTTACCGGCTTCAGTTTCAAGGTTCACATGCGCAGACGGCAGACCCTGTGCACGAACCGTCCACTTTCTCACCTTGAATCTCTACGGCAGCTCGTCGACTCTGATGCGAATTTTTTCTGTCCTCTCTAGCAACGTTGACTCTGATTAATCACCAAAACTCCAAAAGTGATGCCAAAATGCTTCAAAGACTGCGCTTTACGGTTGCTGCATCTACAAGAATTGTACGTATTTTCATCTAGTACGTAAAACTGTGTTAGGTAGATGTGAGGTGCCAACGTTTGATTCATTGCCATTGTGGTTCCTTTATGAGCATCGAGTACTGAATGTTGCTGGGATTAGAGCGAAGGCGAAATTGCAGCACAGTCGCACAGGTCAAAAAGCTCCAACCGAAATTTGAAAGAAATTAATTCAGTACCTTAATTAACTTTTGCATCTTAGATATTACATCAAGGACACATCAGCGTCAACTGGTTAACAGGTCCACCACATCTCTAGTTTTTTGAACTAACAAACCACGTACATGCTTAGACTTGAAGCAAGATAGCATCTGTCGACTCGCAAAAATGGCCCCACTTGTAACCTTGCATCTGAAGCAAATTAGCATAACATCTCATCTCGAGGTTGTTTACAAGGGAGACCCTCAAATTGAGGATTCAATCAAATTTCGATTCAAAATACATATAGTTCAGAAAATCAGCACAGTTTACAAGAAAAATGCTCCCTCTATTTTTATCAGATGTCACATTAGGTTTGTCTTAAGTCAAACTCGTCTAACTTTGATCAAATTTATAGAAAAATATATAAACATCTGCAATGCCAAATTTGTTTCATTGAATTCACAATATGATATATTTTGATAGTGCATATATTTGGTAGTATAGAGGTTTTTATATTTTTATATAAACTGGCCAAAATTGTACAAAGTTGGACTTAGAAAAAATTAAATATGACATCTAATAAAAAGTAGAGGGAGTACAACCAATAGTTTCTATGAAGACAACATTTCAAAGAATTATAATTTTATATATGTCTTAGTTACACTAAAAATATTTTTTCCTAAATTATTTAATAATCTCACATTGTATCGTTGATCTATGTAGTTTTGCACTCCCTTTGTTCCAACACGTAAGGCGTTAAGTTTTGTCAAGTCACATTTCTTTAATTTTGACCAAACTCTATCCGCATAAGCCGAGATAAACAGAACAATAACCTGTGCTTTTGTATTGAACTCTTTTCTACCGCGTTGAAGGATTGCCTTACGGGATTAGCAATGGCTTAATAAAAGGATTAAAAAGGGCTTTTCTTAGGTCCCATACTAGATGACCACCCGGAACCAGATGTATCCGTACTAGAACATTGGTGATTATCGCACCAACATCAGATTAGTTTAATTAAATGCACCATATATATTATATATTTTATAGTATATTTTTCATAGACTTAGCCAAAAATGAAAAGAAGTTTGATCTAAGACAAAGCTAAAACTCTTAATGTCTTGGGATGGAGAGACTATGCATGAATGGTGAAAATTGTTCCCATGAACTACAAGTTATTCTAAAAAATTTGACGTTTGGTGCATGCTTTTTTTTCCCTTAAGCTAATTTTAAGCTATTTTCATTGGAAAATAGAGTTTTAGTCCATTTTTGAAAGAACCAAAAGGCCTACTCCATCGAGAAAATTCCTTATTCGCCATTGAAAATTTAGTTGCTGTCTTATTTACCACTGGAAATTTTTGGCTTCCCTATTTTCCATTGATTTAGCGTAGAACAGTGCAAAACAAGCTGCCGACATTTTGTGATCAAGGTCTTGTTTAGTTCGCGAAAGTTGTAAAAAGTAAGTTGTAAAAATTGCATTTGAAAGCGTGCCATTTTTCAATGCGCAACTTTTACAAAATTTTATAGAAACTTTGTGAACTAAACAGGGCCCAAACGTTGGCTCATGAAGCTTTGACAAGCTAAAACCTGCTAGCGTGCGTTAGAAGAAGGGGCAAAACAGACGTTTTCTCTCCCACGGCTCTGGACAGTAGAATGGATGGAGAATGGCACCAGGAATGAAAGTTAAAATCACCGGTAAATAAAAAATTCAAAAAATTTCGATGGTAAATAAGACAACAACTAATTTCTAATGACAATTAAGAAATTTTTGTCTCCATCCGTCGTCACATAAAGAGGCAGGAACCTGAAGTCACTGTCCGCGTGGACGTGGCTGACCAGCAAAACCACCGGACCAACCGCATCAAGAGTTCAGGACTCAGGGGACGCGCGGCGTCGGAGGTCGCCGGCGGCGAGGAGCCGGGGAGGAGGTCGGACCCGGACGATGGGCTGCTCCATCTCGGGGCTCAACGCCCTCTACGACGCCGCGACGGGCGGCGGCGTCGTCTGGATCAACGAGCGACGCTTCAGCGTCCTCCGCCAGATCGGCGAGGGCGGCTTCGCCTTCGTATACCTCGTCAGGGAGCATCAGCCCGCCTCCGACGCCTCTCCCGCCAGGCGCCACGACGCGCACGTCTCAGGTCCGCCGCGTCCCCCTCGCGAGATCTTGATTTCGTCTCAGTGAGTGTACTTTGGTGTGCTGGATCATGAAATTGGCCCAAAATGAATAATACTAGCATTCTTGCGTCGGTGCGTGGTTTTAGTTCCGGAATTTGTCATTTCTTGATTTCACTAATGTGTCTTGGTGCTTCTCCCACTGCGATTAACATGATGTGCTCATACGAGTGGAGGTTCTTAAATTCCACGTCTTACAGTACACACACAACTAAATATGTTCTGCTTTGTTGCTCAGATGATGGAACGTATGCCATGAAGAAGGTGCTGATACAGAGCAAGGAGCAGTTGGATCTGGTGAGGGAGGAGATCCGTGTGTCATCATTGTTCAATCACCCCAACCTGTTGCCGCTCCTTGATCATGCCATAATAGCTGTCAAGGTAATCTGTTCAGCATTGTTTTTTTGCTTTTTATATGCATAGGGATGCTACAAGCAACATGGTGATGATATGCCAAACTATGTGCACGGTTTAGGAAATAACATGTTGAATTTGACTCATTGTAATGGATAGGTAGGCATTGTAGAAGCACATCTTTCTTTCCCTTACTTTTTGAAGTTCTGAGCCATTCTTTTCCCATCTTATATATATGTGAGAGATGTTGCAAAAAAAGAAGTGGATTGCAAATGTTCTGTAATGACATATTGTCAAACAAAAAGGCTTTAGTGGTTAGGAGCTTGATGCTTTACTCAACTATTTTTTTTTCAAAAAGTTTATCTCATGTTGAGAAAGCTTGTTGTCTTGATATGTTTAGAATCCACAGGGAGATTGGAGCCATGAAGCGTACCTGCTCTTCCCAGTCCATTTGGATGGTACTTTATTTGACAACGCTAACATCATGCTGTCCAGAAAGGAATTCTATTCAACAGCTGATGTTCTGCAAATATTCCGGCAGGTCAGTCCATTAATGAAATTAGAAACTGCAGTATCATTATTCAAGTTTCTTGATGTTGCCATTACTAATTTAAATTGCTTTCATGTAATTACAATCACATTTTGTTGAGACCAATGTTCAGGAAATAAGTTACCATCTAAGTTTTTCATAATCTTTCTGAAATCAAACTCTTCGGAGGAAATTACAAAGTACAATTATCTTTGCATCTGTACTGTGTCATATTAATTTCTTTCAGGTAGTAATAAACATTACTTTCTTTATTAGCTTGCATGGTTTGTTTTTACTTGAGTAGAATCATAGCTCATTGGTAACAACATGCTTTCTGCTTCATGTACCCATGTATGGCTCACGTCATATTACTTTGGGACAGCTCTGGAAGAGAAAGTTATAAGATGTGTAGGAAATAACTGTACTCCCATTGGTTTCTTATAGGTTACTCATGTCAGAGTGAAAAATTGCCGCAATGAAATTATCTTCCTGTATTGGTACAATGGGGTATCATAACTTGCATGGAAAATTATTACTGTTGTTCTTATTTAGCCTGTATCTACTTTTTTTTATAGTGTATACTGATAGAAAGTTATTGACAGATGTGTGAAGGACTGAAGCACATGCACAGTTTTGATCCTCCATACGCCCATAATGATGTGAAGCCTGGTAATGTTCTTATAACCCGTCGTAAAGGACAAGCACCTGTTGCAACTTTAATGGATTTTGGAAGTGCAAGGCCTGCAAGAAAGCAAATTCGTTCTCGTTCTGAGGCATTACAGTTGCAGGTTAGTCAGCATGTGCTTCTGGTATTTTTTTTCCACATAAGATAACTTTAGATGAACTGTGTGTTTTCATTTTCCCATATACTCTTAAAGATGTTTCTCCATAGTCCAGACTCCAGACATCCATTTTTCTTTGGTCTTAAATGTACAAACAAGTTTATGTGATTCTGCATGACCCCCAAAAGGAAAAGGTTACTATAAGTTGTGTTCTTTCTATAAGTGAGTGACATTGCAAGGCTGAGTAATCTTGTAGACAGTTCTTACTTTAGAGCTTGGAATATTTAGTTTCTACCTAGAAGAATTTGAAATCTTGTTACATTGAAAGAAGTTGCTGTCTAAGTATTACTGACCCATATCTTTGCTCTGTATAGGAATGGGCTGCTGAGCATTGCTCTGCACCTTATCGTGCTCCTGAATTATGGGACTGCCCAAGCCATGCTGATATTGACGAGAGGACAGACATCTGGTCTCTAGGATGCACCCTTTATGCAATCATGTAAGTCTATCTGTGGTTTGCACGAGCAAATCTGATAACCCAAGATGCAGTTCCCTTGGTTGTTTATTTACATGTTAGCCTGATTTTTAATGAATTTGCCTGCTTGGGCACATAGTTCAAATTTTATCATTATTTGTTTGACTCTTTGTGATGATTTTATCATGTTCCTAGTACCCCATTGGCATATTTTCATTCTTTTTTTAAGCAACATGATAACATGTTCAAGTTAGTATGGTAAGAGGGACTATCCTATCAATAACTGAAATCAAACATTTCTAGACAGCTATCAATCATGTACCTCTGCGATACCCTTTGGGTCTGGCTGAAGTAGGATAAGTCATGTTTATGTGCGCAGCTCTAGCATTTTGCAATAGATTCAGTGACGAAGTTAATGTGATCAATTTCCGGAACTTCCATTATCATCCAGTCAGCTGACAAGATAATTCATATGTCATGTCCATAAATGTACCGGAGCTTTAAGTGCTTGTTAAATTGCTGATATCACATTGACTCTTTTTTAGGTTTAATGTTTCACCATTTGAGTATGCTCTTGATGAATCTGGAGGAAGTCTGCAACTTGCAATTGTTAATGGACAGTTGAAGTGGCCAGCAGGACCCAGCCCTCCTTATCCTGATGAACTTCGCCAGTTTATTATCTGGATGCTTCAGCCTCAACCTGCAATGCGTCCTAACATTGGCGATGTAGTTCTTCATGTTGACAAGCTCATCGCAAAATACTTGTCCTAAACTAGCTTGTCTTTGTTACACAAAGTGAATATGGTGACAAATTGGTTCATGCTTACATCATTCGATCCTTGGATAGGCACAATATTGATTCTTTGTAGAAGTTTGAGATTGTTATCAACACCCGTCTACTGTTTGACTCAGTTATCGTGTACACATATGTCAAAGTGAACAACAAAAATTGCTATATGATATATTTCATAACATCAGAAGCCTGTGATTGTGGACAAATGTCAAGTTCTATAGATTCTTCTTAATATAATTATTAATAGCTTATCTGTGTGGATAATTGGGGCAGCAAAACAGAGTCGCACAGAAATAAGAGTAAATAGTTCCATTCTTCATGTCAGGTTCATCCCAATACTTCCTTCAAAATGGATGATACACGAGTTATCAACTGACACTGAGTTGCTGTAGCAAGTTACATGATTTGAAATCAAATCAACTGTATAGTTAAGAATGAATGAACAAGCGGGTACTCAAACACAATGTCCTTTTGCTTTCATGTGGCAACTTGCACATGATCAGTGGCGGAACTCGAGCAAACAAGCAGGGGGGCAACCTTTATTAGTTGATCTACAAAACCAGTGAACAGTACCAAAACTACTGTTCATTTAGCAATTTTTCACTCGGTAGTTGGGTGGGG
>CM014271.1:32568465-32611422 GCA_004135705.1 Alloteropsis semialata
GATCTTGCGGTCACGTCGAGCTCGCCCATCACGCCGACGAGACCTTGATTTTCACGATTTCCTGGTTGTCTGTGCAGGTGGTGAAGAACTCCGCCTTCTTGGTCGAGATGGTGCTCATGCTTTCGCCTCTGCGTTAGATTTGCTTTCAAGTCATCCTCTCCTTAGATTTGCTTTCAAGTCCTCCTAAGTAAAAAAATAATGAAAAAGTTAGAACTGAATGAGAAATAAAAAACAGACATGTAACTTGCAAAGCAAGGAAACTAGTGGGATAAGGGGGAAAAGTACTCTGTCAACTGTCCCGGGTTGACTGTTTGTTGACCCGGGGACTGTCTTCTACGCCGACCTATCCTGGGTTGACTGTTTGTTGACTCGGGGACTGCCTTCTACGCTGTCCTACCCCGGGTTGACTGTTTGTTGACCCGGGGACTGGTGACCCTTCGGCTACGCGTCGACGCCTTCCGCCGCCGCGCGCTGTATTTCCCTGAGACGCGGATGGCTCTCTAGAGCAGGGGAGAAACCAAGTCGGGTCAGTTTTGCTTCCTAGGCCGAAACGAACGTGCAATCTATTTTCTGTCTAGCTTGAAAACGGGCCACGCCATTGCAGACCAAGGCCGGCAGGGCAGATCAAATGCTCGAAGAATTTCTCAAATAAAAGAAGATCAAACATGTGGGATTAGAGGAAAAGTACTCCGTCGACTACTAAGATCTCTCAAAAGTAAGGAAACAAGTGAAAGATATCGTTAAAGTAAGGAAACTAGTGGGACAAGGGGAAAAGTAATCCATCGACTACTTAGATTGTGACGAACCAGACGTCCCTACGCTCGGATCTTGCGGTCACGTCGAGCTCGCCCATCATGCCGACGAGACCTTGATTTTCACGATTTCCTGGTTGTCTGTGCAGGTGGTGAAGAACTCCACCTTCTTGGTCGAGATGGTGCTCATGCTTTCGCCTCTGCTTTAGATTTGCTTTCAAGTCATCCTCTGCTTAGATTTGCTTTCAAGTCCTCCTAAGTAAAAAAATAATGAAAAAGTTAGAACTGAATGAGAAATAAAAAACAGACATGTAACTTGCAAAGCAAGGAAACTAGTGGGATAAGGGGGAAAAGTACTCTGTCAACTGTCCCGGGTTGACTATTTGTTGACTAAGTAAATTTATATGTGTTTTATATGTGCATTGCATGCTGAAGTTTGGCCCGGTCGGCCTCTTTCTCTCTGGTTTCGGCCCAGTTTGGCTCAAGCCGGCCACCCTCTCTCCTTCTCCTCCAACTCTATGCCACGCGGGCCCCGCCCGTCAGTTCCCCGTTCGTTTTGGCGTTTCGACGCCCGGTCGAAACGGCCACAGCACCAGTTCGCCCCTAATAACGGCTCATAGGCTCGACAACCCTTGCCCCTTTTTTTGAACCCGAGTCTCCGCTCTCCAACCCTAGGTTGAGCTCCCCGGCGATTTCCTCTTCCCTCCGCCGCCTCGCTCCCCGGCGACCGCGTCGAGCTCCTCCTCCTCGCCGTCGCAGCCATCCCCTCCATCCGGAGACCGGCGCGTCGGTGGTCAGGTCCGGGCAGCGGCTGGGGAAGACGACCCTGACCAACGGCGGCTCAGCCTCAAGATTGCTCCGCTCTCCGATCTCCGGCCAACAAGGAAGACAAGGTATTCGATTCGCTGCTCCACTCCCTCATCCGAAATGATAGGGGGTGCACACTTACCATTTAACAATAGAGATTAGATTTGTACCCTAGATCGAGCCCCTCTGATAGGTCTGCTCGTCCTTCCTGTAGCTGCTAGCTGCTTTGGATGCACATGAGAACAGTTTTTGTGTTGTTGCGGAGCAGGGAGGTCTGATGCGATTTGTCAAGTTCAGTTATAATGCAGACCATCCAAACATCCAGGAAAAACCAGTCTGCAGATCACGCTTTGGTTGGTTTGCACGATTAGATAAATTAAAGCTTTGTACTGACCAATCTGTTTGCTTATATGAGGATCTGTTGCCCTGCATGACCAATTGATACTACTAGCATTATGAGCTGATTATTTGGTATTACAGTATAGATTTTTTTTAGAAGGGACGGCAAAGCTTTTGCCGCATGTTCTACAGTATAGATGCCAATATATGTTTCTATAAACTTGGCATGCCAACAATTGATTCATGAGATCAATCTTTCTGGGAGATTTGAATAGGCAACACACAAAGCATTAAAAATTGATTATCACTGGAGAAGCTATGACTTCTCTGAAAATGTCACTGAGGGAAATCTCCTATAGGGCAAGAAACAATATGAGCCAGTCCATGCACAACATGTGTTTCTGAAAGACCATACTAGTTTTTGGAAGAGTTTTTGGGTGGTTTTTGGGTGTCTTGGATGCCCAGTGAGGTGTTTGGCCTACTCTGTGTAGAACCAAGTTTTAGGTTTGGTGGCTATATGCTATGCTTATCTGAGCCCCTTGCTTTATGCATATCACATATCTATGCAAACATATTTAGGCTGTGCAGTGTGCACTAAGAGAGATGCTTCATCTTCATTTTATAGCTACTTTTACTTTTATGAGTTCATTATATCCTCATTTGATGTGCCTTTTTTCCAGGTAAAAAGATGTCTTCTTGCCATTCACACGGTTTTGATGAGGACTCAGGCAGGTGCAATCTTGACTTTGGCTTCAATGCCAAAGACGTCATGGATGCAGTGGATTTGCTTGATGATAAAGAGGTTCAGCAGATCCGGGACGATGGGTTTTCAACTTTTCTAGAACTGAAGTTGGGAGCAATCTCCGAGCGCCAGGAAACCCGTTGGTTTCTGAAAAAAGTTTCTCTTGAAGAGAAAAGGATCGTCGTGAAAATGTCGCAAGATGTAGTTCTATACATCACAGAAGAGGAGATCTATCATCTCCTTAGACTGCCCCGAGGTGGTGATCCCCCCTGGCCCCCCTTAAATACAATTCTCAACAGCACAAAGACTTCGCTAGATTGCGAAATGAATTGGGCGAGAACGACCTGTCAATTGAAAATATATTGAGGTTGATGAAAGAAGAGGACAAAAAACATTTGAAGATCAAATGTTTCTACCTCATTTTGATTTCAAAATTTCTAATGCCTACCACTCAACCCAAGGTAAACGTACATGGAGTCATGTACACACAGGACATTGCAAAAATCAAGGGCTTTGACCGGTGTACAATAGTTTACGAGAACTTTAGGTCGTCTATCAATGATTTTCAGAAAAAAAAATCCAAGTCAATGACTATAGGCGGCTGCATAATAATACTTCTGGTAAGCATTCTGGTGCTCTCTGTTTCTGTGTATAGAGCCATGTTTAGAGCCATGTTTAACTGTATATTCGGTTGGCAGGGATACATTGTTGATAACATGAAGCTGACAGAGATTGTGGACAAGAAGTGTCCTCGGATCAATCAGTTTACTATTCAGACTTTGATGGATAGTATTAAAAACACTAGGCGCCGCTATCAAATCTGAAAAAGTTTGGCATATGAGCTATCAAATCTTGGCTTCAAATCTTACATCTTCTCTTCAATTTCCCATTTCAGTTGAAACCTCTAGAGGAGACCTGCTATGCTGAATCATCAAGACTTTATATCCAGTCCCCAGCTGACTCCGAACATTCAATGTCTGCCGTGGTAACTTCTGGAGTGCTTTCTGCAGTGCAGATGCCCATGCCAATGCCACTTCTCCATCAAGTGCGTGGGCTCCTTTCTGCAGTGCAGCCATTTGCTTCAAATCTTGGAATTGACTCGGAAGAAATTGATGCATGCATAGCTGGACTTGCTCAATCTGTTGAAGCCGGTGTGAACTTGGGTGAAGAAGAGACTTCCTGCAGACCTTCTGACATAGCTGGACTTGCTCGATCAGCCGATGTGAACTTGGGTGAAGAAGAGACTTCCTGCAGACCTTCTGACATAGCTGGACTTGCTCGATTGGGTGAAGAAATGACTTCCTGCAGCCCTTCTGACATAGCTGGACTTGCTCGATCAGCCGATGTGAACTTGGGTGAAGAAGAGACTTCCTGCAGACCTTCTGACATAGCTGGACTTGCTCGATTGGGTGAAGAAATGACTTCCTGCAGCCCTTCTGACAGAGTTATTGGCAATCCCAAAGGAAGCTGCCAAGGCACAACTGAAATCAGTGGTGTTGAAGGTGATGCTGAAGTTGCCATAGCTGCCAAGAATCCTGATGGTGCCAAGAAACCTGCTGCCAAGGGAGCTGCTACGAAGAAAGCCAAGAAACCTGCTGCTAAGGGAGCTGCTATGAAGAACATAGCCGCCAAGAAATCTGATCAGGAAGGAGGCATGGAACCTCGCAGGTCCACGAGGAATAAGGTGGTCAAAAACAAAGACAACGAGGTAGTGAATGACTACAATTGTATTGATCCCCCTCTCCAATCAAGTTCTGAATTTGAAACAAGTAAGTCTCCTCCAACTAAGAAAAAAAGAGGCAATTCAAAAAAAAAAAGATGGTAATAATTCTGAAGTAACTAATAAGGGGAAAGGGGCTGCAGGTTACAAGAGGCAATCCAAAAAAAATTGATGGTGGTCTGTGATGTCTTGTATATAACACCTCCAGGAAGCTGAAGTGATGCACACCTCCAGGGCAGTAGGTTGATGGTGGCCTAGTTGTGTTCGAGTCTGAACTATGTTGGTGAAGTGATCATACTTGGATTAGTACTGAACTATGTTGGTTAGTACTGTGTGAAATTGGATTTAACTGTATGGGTCATCAACTTGAACTGTAATGCGTGTCTTTGCATGTAATGTTGGTCATCAACTTGAACTGTAATGCGTGTCTTTGGATGTAATGTTGGTCATCAACTTGAACTGCATATACATGTGCTTTCGAGTTATTGATCTCCTCTCGAACTAGTTTTAGGTTTGGTGGCAAATTGGTTTGATGCTTTTCGACTGCATGAATGCAGCCATACTCAAGGCCGAGAATGAGGAGCACAAGAAGAAGGTGGACATGATGATGTTTGCATAGATATTGTTTTGTCTAATATATAATTAGACAAAACAGATAGTCTGATCGAATCATTCACCTTGTGATTGCCTCTTTTTTTCTTAGTTGGAGGAGACTTACTTGTTTCAAATTCAGAACTTGATTGGAGAGGGGGATCAATACAATTGTAGTCATTCACTACCTCGTTGTCTTTGTTTTTGACCACCTTATTCCTCGTGGACCTGCGAGGTTCCATGCCTCCTTCCTGATCAGGTTTCTTGGCAGCTATGTTCTTCATAGCAGCTCCCTTAGCAGCAGGTTTCTTGGCTTTCTTCGTAGCAGCTCCCTTGGCAGCAGGTTTCTTGGCACCATCAGGATTCTTGGCAGCTATGGCAACTTCAGCATCACCTTCAACACCACTGATTTCAGTTGTGCCTTGGCAGCTTCCTTTGGGATTGCCAATAACTCTGTCAGAAGGGCTGCAGGAAGTCATTTCTTCACCCAATCAAGCAAGTCCAGCTATGTCAGAAGGTCTGCAGGAAGTCTCTTCTTCACCCAAGTTCACATCGGCTGATCGAGCAAGTCCAGCTATGTCAGAAGGGCTGCAGGAAGTCATTTCTTCACCCAATCGAGCAAGTCCAGCTATGTCAGAAGGTCTGCAGGAAGTCTCTTCTTCACCCAAGTTCACATCGGCTGATCGAGCAAGTCCAGCTATGTCAGAAGGTCTGCAGGAAGTCTCTTCTTCACCCAAGTTCACACCGGCTTCAACAGATTGAGCAAGTCCAGCTATGCATGCATCAATTTCTTCCGAGTCAATTCCAAGATTTGAAGCAAATGGCTGCACTGCAGAAAGGAGCCCACGCGCTTGATGGAGAAGTGGCATTGGCATGGGCATCTGCACTGCAGAAAGCACTCCAGAAGTTACCACGGCAGACATTGAATGTTCGGAGTCAGCTGGGGACTGGATATAAAGTCTTGATGATTCAGCATAGCAGGTCTCCTCTAGAGGTTTCAACTGAAATGGGAAATTGAAGAGAAGATGTAAGATTTGAAGCCAAGATTTGATAGCTCATATGCCAAACTTTTTCAGATTTGATAGCGGCGCCTAGTGTTTTTAATACTATCCATCAAAGTCTGAATAGTAAACTGATTGATCCGAGGACACTTCTTGTCCACAATCTCTGTCAGCTTCATGTTATCAACAATGTATCCCTGCCAACCGAATATACAGTTAAACATGGCTCTAAACATGGCTCTATACACAGAAACAGAGAGCACCAGAATGCTTACCAGAAGTATTATTATGCAGCCGCCTATAGTCATTGACTTGGATTTTTTTTCTGAAAATCATTGATAGACGACCTAAAGTTCTCGTAAACTATTGTACACCAGTCAAAGCCCTTGATTTTTGCAATGTCCTGTGTGTACATGACTCCATGTACGTTTACCTTGGGTTGAGTGGTAGGCATTAGAAATTTTGAAATCAAAATGAGGTAGAAACATTTGATCTTCAAATGTTTTTTGTCCTCTTCTTTCATCAACCTCAATATATTTTCAATTGACAGGTCGTTCTCGCCCAATTCATTTCGCAATCTAGCGAAGTCTTTGTGCTGTTGAGAATTGTATTTAAGGGGGGCCAGGGGGGATCACCACCTCGGGGCAGTCTAAGGAGATGATAGATCTCCTCTTCTGTGATGTATAGAACTACATCTTGCGACATTTTCACGACGATCCTTTTCTCTTCAAGAGAAACTTTTTTCAGAAACCAACGGGTTTCCTGGCGCTCGGAGATTGCTCCCAACTTCAGTTCTAGAAAAGTTGAAAACCCATCGTCCCGGATCTGCTGAACCTCTTTATCATCAAGCAAATCCACTGCATCCATGACGTCTTTGGCATTGAAGCCAAAGTCAAGATTGCACCTGCCTGAGTCCTCATCAAAACCGTGTGAATGGCAAGAAGACATCTTTTTACCTGGAAAAAAGGCACATCAAATGAGGATATAATGAACTCATAAAAGTAAAAGTAGCTATAAAATGAAGATGAAGCATCTCTCTTAGTGCACACTGCACAGCCTAAATATGTTTGCATAGATATGTGATATGCATAAAGCAAGGGGCTCAGATAAGCATAGCATATAGCCACCAAACCTAAAACTTGGTTCTACACAGAGTAGGCCAAACACCTCACTGGGCATCCAAGACACCCAAAAACCACCCAAAAACTCTTCCAAAAACTAGTATGGTCTTTCAGAAACACATGTTGTGCATGGACTGGCTCATATTGTTTCTTGCCCTATAGGAGATTTCCCTCAGTGACATTTTCAGAGAAGTCATAGCTTCTCCAGTGATAATCAATTTTTAATGCTTTGTGTGTTGCCTATTCAAATCTCCCAGAAAGATTGATCTCATGAATCAATTGTTGGCATGCCAAGTTTATAGAAACATATATTGGCATCTATACTGTAGAACATGCGGCAAAAGCTTTGCCGTCCCTTCTAAAAAAAATCTATACTGTAATACCAAATAATCAGCTCATAATGCTAGTAGTATCAATTGGTCATGCAGGGCAACAGATCCTCATATAGCAACATTTGTAAAGCAACTGATGTGCCTTTCTTTTTGTTTTGTGTATGCGAGTAAATATCCTCTATGAATTGTCATATGGAATGTCTCTCGAGTAGTATATTTTGATGGCAACATTTGGTTTGTATTTCCTTTTCTTTTTTAGGTTTGGTTAACTTCATCCACTCCTTCTGGCCATCTCTTTTTAAAGTTAAATCCTTCTTGGTTGAGTTCATCACTCCAATTATCAAGGTAGATAGCAGTTGGGTTTTATTTATGGACATTATGCATTTTCGACTTTTATTCTTGATCCTATACTAGTTTGCACCTGGGGATTTTTTTCCCTGCCAGATGTGTAATTTTGGTAAAACATCTGAGATATCTTCCCGGGGCTGGTAAAACTCAATGCATGTCCAGGGGCTGGTAAACTCAATGCATGTCCGAAAAACACAGGCAGACCAGGGAACACAAGCGCCGAGCCCATGGACGACATATCCTGGGCCTGTCCTGGGCCTCTCCAGCGTTTCGTAAGGGTTTCGTAAGCAAAGCGTCTCCTCAGCCCATCCCCATCTCACCCAACCCCACACGGTGTTGATTCCCCTCGCCGCTGAGAGCGATCCGCCGCTGACCTGCTGTCGCCGTCGCCGTCTCCCTGCTGTCGCCGTCGGCCGCGCGAGGTGGAGGCGGATCCGCGGCGCCGCGAACCGCGACTCCCCCTGGGCCGCTGCTGCTTCCTGCTTCGCCCAGCTTCGTCTTAGGGTTCGGGGTACTGACCGTGTGATTCTTTTCCTCGTATGCCTTGCCTCGTGCGCCCCCTTGCCGTGAGGACTACTCCCATATATTGATGTGTCTATAAGTGACTTCTCGTGCGTAAGCTGGTATGGTTTTTGGAGGGTATATGCCTATTTAGAGTCCTGATCAGTATGGAGTTTCAAAACGCCCGTGTCCCTACGGAAAACATCTGGTGAGCATGGCGGCAGGTGTCTACCCTCAACGTCGTTATATTCCCCATTAAGAAAGAGACAAAAAAGTTCACATGGCACCATTAGTCTCTGTTCGTATACAATATGTATTTTCCCTATCTAGTAACTGTGTCCACTATCCAGTTCGAATGGTTTTTCCTCTGTGTCCATTTTCTTTGCTAAGTTCCATTTTAGACCGAGAAAAATCCAGTAGCAATATGACATGGAGGGTGAAATTTTTTTCACCCTCCTTTGACCACTAATTAAGGGTATTAAATAAAATCAGTTTACAAAACTACTTCCACAACCCCTGGCAAATTCGCGAGACGAATCTAATGAGGCCTTTGACCACACGATTAGAGGATGATTACTGTAGCATTACTGTTGTAAATCATGGATTAATTAGGCTCATTAGATTCGTCGCGCAAAGTTGCACTCATCTGTGAAAAGGTTTCGTAAATAGACTTCATTTAGTACTTCATGCATGCGAGATTCCTTTTTGCAAAAAATTTTCAACCTCCATCTAAACACTGCTATGTCCGGTTCCAATTTAGACTGCGGAAAATCCAACAACAATCTGACACGATGTTCCAGAAATGGTAGAACATTATTTCACCAAAGGCTAGTTAATTTGACCACCTCCATTTATGGAAGACTTGTAATCCAAATTAAAGAAAACAATATCACAGATCCAGCACTAGAGTAGTCAGAAAGCATGAGACATTTGAGAAAAAAACAACTGCACAAAAAATAATAGAGACAAAAGAAGAAAAAGGGAAAAAATTGTTGTTGCACTGGACAACGAAGGGGGAATGAAGCACCAAAGATGCTGACAAGGCCTCTTAGGCGAGGAGCGGAATTATGACATGGAGGACATGGAGGAGGCAGCACCCTTCTTGGCCGCGGCTGTGGCAGTGGCCACCTCAACCGACCACGCCTCCCGAGGGGGCAGATGGCGGCCGTGGCGCCAGCGAGGAGGCTGCGCGGCTGCGGGAGGAGAACGCCATGCTCTGCGCCCGGCTTGACGACGACCTTGCTCTCCTCTGCCGCCGCTCGCCCTTGTCTGCTGCAGCTGCTGTTCCCCTAGCCAGATTGCCGCCTCCGTGGCGCGGCCTCCCCTCCCCTGCGAAGACCTGCCACAGCCGCGTGCTCCTCAGCCAGCCGCCGCCTCTGCCCCGCGCCGTCCGCCGCTCTCTAGCTGGCCAACCGATGTTGCCTGGCCAACGCGTTTGGTTGTAGGGTGAAATTTTTTTCACCCTACTACCACTAATTAGGGATATTAAATAAAGTCAGTTTACAAAACTACCTCCACAACCCCTGGCAAATTCGCGAGACGAATCTAATGAGGCCTCTGACCGCACGATTAGAGGATGATTACTGTAGCATTACTGTAGCAAATTATGGATTAATTAGGCTCGTTAGATTCGTCGTGCAAAGTTGCACTCATCTATGAAAAAATTTTGTAAATAAATTTCATTTAGTACTTCATGCATGCAAGATTCCTTGTGGGAGATAAGGTCGCGAGCCTGCTGACTGCTGAGTGAGCTGGTTGGTTGTAGCTATAGCTAGTAGGTCCAACTCCGGGTCAGAAAAGGTACTCCATGCCTGCTGTTAAGTCTCCATCAGTCGCTGGTTGGGTTCGTGTGAATGGTGTTTGGATACTTGTGCTAAAATTTAGGCCTTGTTTAGTTCACTGAACTTTTTAAATTTTTTTGAATCCGCAATTTTAAACCCAAGATTAGGAGGACTAAACATGATCTAATTATAAAACTAATTACACAGATGGACGGGAAATCGCGAGATGAATCTATTAAGTCTAATTAATCCGTCATTAGAGATTGTTTACTGTAGCACGACGTTGTCTAATCATGGCCTAATTAGGCTCATTAGATTCGTCTCGCGAAGTTACCCGGGGGTTATGGAATGGGTTTTGTCATTAACATACGTTTACTACTCCATGCATGTAAGATTCCCTTTGATGAATAGTGAAGTTTGAAGTTTGGGGTGGGAACTAAACATGGCCTTAGTCATATCACATCGAATAGTATGATGGTAATTAGGAGGACTAAATATGACCTAATTATAAAACTAATCACATAATCCTTGTCTTTTTCACGAGATGAATCTATTAAGCCTAATTAATCTAGCATTAGCAAATGGTTACTGTAGCACCACATTATCAAATCATGAACTAATTAGACTTAATAGATCTGTCTCACCATTTAGCCTCCATCTGTGCAATTAGTTTTGTAATTAGTCTACGTTTAATACTCTTAATTAGTAACAATACATCCGATGTGATAGGACTAAACTTTAGTCCTAGAGGAACCAAACACCCCTTCAATCTGGATCCAACGGTGAGGGACTGGGGGTGCACATGTTGCTGTGCTCACAAAAGGTGCTCTCATGTCTCTACCCTAAAGTTAAGTGGTGTGCATGACTACAACTTTGCACTTCAAAACAAGTCCACAATTTCATATGTTTGGATTTCTCAAAAGCGTTTTGTATGAGGTGGATCATTTTTTATGAATTCAGAACAAATTTTGAGGTCGGGAGAAAATATTCCAAGTTTTGGGATAAAATTGTTGTCAGTAAAAGTGAAAATTATCCATAAGAAAATGCTACGTCAACAAACATTGTGTAAGTGGAACAAAACATTGGCTGAACTACGGTTTAGACTTGACAAAGATGGTGCCCCTGAAAATTACAGGGCTTCAGTTGTAGGTGTATGTGAAACAAGAGCAACTCCAACGATACCCCGTAACAAGTTCTCTATTTTTTTTATAGGGTTGTCTCTACTTTTTACAGGTTTGATTTTTTTTTTCTAACTCTAACAATACCTTTTAAACAATTCTCTACATTTCGTTGCCCCGCCTACTAGTGTCCTTTGGGATAGAGGGCTCTCTAGAGAGCCCTGTGACATGTGGGTTGTGAAATGAGATATGAAGGGCTCCCTATTTTATCGACAAGTAGGGTCATGCTGGAGTTCGTATTTTGTCCCCAACCTCTAAATTAGGAGTAAATGTTTTATTTAGAGGGTTTCTTAGTCTAAGTGTAGCTTAGTTGGGTCGGTTTTTTGTGGTGGAGCCTGACCTCCCAGGGTCGAGTCCTCGAGTCGGCACGGGTGCTCATGTTTACATGGATTTATTATAGAAATTAACTGGCTTCTTTCAGTGGTAGGCGACGTGTCCATTGAAAGCAAGGTCAATGTGGTGACTTCGTCAATTTCAAGATTAGAACAGCCGGCAGGGTGGGGTGTGGGCGGAGCGGCATGGCGGTAGGCCGCTGTCAGCCTTGAGCAAAGGTCGAGGCCGGCAGGGGGTAGCGGTCCGCGCGGGGAACAGAAGGGAAGAAGAGAATGGAGGAGAATAGTGGGGAGAGGCGGCTTACCTATGTTAGTAGGGTGGGGAGGATCGGTGGGGTGGGAGACTAGTGGCGCAACCGGCGGCGGGTCGCCGTCGACCGCGGGCGGAGGTTAAGACGGGAGGGGTTAGGGGCAGAGGCTGCACAAGGAAGAGAAGGGGGGAGGCTGTGCTTCGCCATTGCTAGCACATAGCAGCAAAAGGAGATATGCAGGAGCAAAAGGAGATATGCAGGAGCCCTGGACGGATGGGCATATGAGCCGTCTAAAAAAGAGATGGGATTTGCTAAAAGGTGGGCGAGCAATCACTTTGTAACTTAATTGTATGTTGCAATTTCGGATTGTCCTTAATAGATTGCTCTTCCACAATTACTGTTATCTTTCTCTTTTTTATGAAAGGGCCTCTAGTTGAGTTTGTTAGATAGTTCTAGTAGCACTCCACAGATCTAGGGTTTGAAACTTTGAATCCCCATTCAAATGATGTAGGGGTTCAAACGGTTTTCTCGACCTGTATGACAAGGTCTTTTTCTTAGTTTCAGCCCCTATGGATTGAGTTTTGTTATCGATTTTTTAAAAAAAAACAATTAGGAGTTGTATATGCTTTGCCCTAATTGGGCTTCACCACATATATCTTCGAAATTTTACTATGGTCTTTAACTCCTGTGTATTAACATGTACTAGTGATTGGCGCACGCCCATGCGCGCAGAATGTCACTACATATGATTCTAGATAAGAAATTGACATGAAGATTACATGATAAGAGGTTTTGAAAGTTCTAGATAAGATATTGTTTATTTACAACATAGACCGTTGATCGTTCATGGGGCTTGCAGTCTACAAATATTAAGACCATACTCAAGCTTCTTCTGGCTTGAACTCTAGAGACTTTAGGGACCACACAAGGAAAAAAAAACTTTAGGGACCGAATCCATCAGCTCCACAACGACTAAGCCGATCCTCTAGCCGAGATCGAGGAGAGCAAATGCGGAGAGGAAAGCGAAGGGAAGAAAGCTAAAGAGATGGTAGCTTACCTTGCAGGGAAGACGAGAAGGCTGAACCCTGTGGAGAAGTACTTAAACTTCTGCTGGCTTGAACTCTAGAGACTTTAGGCACCACACAAGGAAAAAAAACTTTAGGGGCCGAATCCATCAGCTCCACAACAACTAAGCCGATCCTCTAGCCGAGATCGAGGAGAGCAAATGCGGAGAGGAAAGCGAAGGGAAGAAAGCTAAAGAGATGGTAGCTTACCTTGCAGGGAAGACGAGAAGGCTGAACCCTGCGGAGAAGTCGAGAAGACCAAAGGAAGGGCCTTCACGGCTGCCACTTTCTATATTATATATTGAGAAACTTTCCACCAGTAGAAAACCAGCACATATACAGTGCAACAGTAAAAATACTTCGGGAGCGTTCCCACCAATAAACAACCAGCACATGTACGCGGTAACAATAGAAACTGAGGGAGCCGACCGTTCTGAATCCGACGGTTTACATGATTTTACACAACGTGGCCACCGTGGTTTGGTTTGGAGGGCGTCTCGAATGTCAAGAAGAACGTGGCTACGGCGTACACCGATATGATTTTGGAGGGTAGAAGCCGTGATAGAGTCCTGACCAGGCTGAACTTTCAGAACGCTCCTCTCTCTACCCTTACAAAGTTCAAATGTTACACCATGTCAGAAGGTTTCCTATCCTTTAAAAAGTGATGGTTTGTTAAACTATCCCTCCGTCCCAGAAGACAAATCATTGTAGATTCAAATTATACTGTTTGTGCTTACATGGTATTCAACCGCAAGGTCGACGACAAGCTTCAATGCTGAATATTAATTAGGAGAAATCTGACATACGCTCAACACCAAGCAACTGCTATATTAGGAGTTATATATACTTGCCCTAATTGGGCATGCACCTGAGCACCTCAGCTTCCTTCGGTTCCATAAACGATAGTTCCCGAAGTAATTATGTCTTCTTAGACCAATTCGAATGGTGGTTTCATTTTGTTGTTTCCAAGATGCCATATCAACAAAATAGAAATAAAACTATGAAACAAACTCATTCGACAATGGATTGTTTTATAGGCTTTCTAAATATTTAATTCTGTGACTCATTGAAATTGTGTACATAGAGAGTTTCATCCAGATGAAAACCGGTTCATTATCTCTCTTCTCTTTTCTATGCTACATCATGAAGAAATCCTAGGTGACATGCTATTTAACAAGCATGAAACTCCATCGACTCTTTCAAAAAAAGATGGCTGTAGATACCGTTTCGATCCCACATTTCCGTAGCTATTTTGATCTCAGATAAATATATGCAAATGAAAAATGGGTAAGGCCATTTTTTCCATGTTGGCATGTTTCCGATCCCTTTTATCTCTAAACAATTTTGGGAGGAACCGGGTTGGTATATTTTTTATTGAAATAAACCATCAAAATTACCGACTCTCCTTTCTTACGAATGAGGAAATTACAACCAAATCCTTTCCCATTTTTGGATTTTATTATCCCTAGATATGCAACAGCGAATCGGGAGAGCAGTAGTATGTGGAGGCCCAGTGGCCCAAGCGGACCAGAAGAACGGACGAAGTTTTTTCGTCGTGCCAAATCACATGGCACAAACGCACAGGCCCAAAACCACGAACGCCGCCGACCTATGCTGTAGCCCAAACGCGAATTTGACGGCCCAAGCACCACTGAGGGAGGAGGTATGCGCAAACCCACTCTTGTTCGTACCCAAATCTAAATATACGTTATATAATTCTCACTCTCTCTATTCTCATCTATATCTAATATATAATTTATTTTGTATTAAATATTATACATATCTAATGGATAAATAGTTTTCTCCCGTACCCTACCCTCCCCATTTCTAATGGATAAGCAATTTTTTGTCCATACGCTCCTCATTTGAGGTGGGTGTGAATTTGGGTATGAATTATGGATACCCAACAATAATATGTCTATTCACTATTATTTATCGAAAGAAAAATATTGTCATCTTCCCAGAGTTAGCCTAGAAAAGATCATTTATCTGAGAACTGTATCATAAATTTTCAGATAAAAGTTTGTTTCTAAAGATGTTGCTCTAAAACTTTTAATCAGTAAGCACTTCCTCAAATTAAGCTGCAAACACACTCCATATTTCGCCCACATTTTTTAAATCATTCCCTGCATAATAAAATTCGTATAAGCCCATGGCTACTCGCTACTAGTATAATACGCGTTCAGATATATTATATATCGCGCAGGCGCAATGGCATGGCATGTCCCATCCAGATCGCCCTGCCCATTTGTTGCGTTGTTTGCCGCCCCCCACAGAAAAAGGCGCCAGTTCATCCGCTTCCGTTTCCTTGTTCCCACCACCGTGAAGTCGACACATTCCTCGCCCCTTTCCTTCTCTCTAGTCTCTACCCCAATCACAAATCTCGCCTCCATCCAGCTCTCAGCTGCTCGCGTTGACTCGCCTCTTCCTCCAACCACTGGCTCCTTGGATCGGCCCAGGGACGCGCCACCGGGCCGTGTCGGCGCCGAATCTCGCGCCCATTTCCGCCTTCCTGTTGGCAGCCGGAGTGGTTCGGATCCGAGGGCTGGTTTCGAGTTCTTGGATCTCGCCCCCGCAATGGCGGCGCTCGTGGAGCTGCTCCTGGGCTCCTCGTCGGCGCCCATTGACTGGGAGGCCGAGGCGTACCCGACCTACGGGGACTTCGCCGTGCTCCCCTTGCTCGTCGCCTTCTTCCCCGCCGTCCGGTTCCTCCTTGACCGGCTCGTCCTCGAGGTAACCAGCTGCTTCCCGCGGGTTGCTTGGATCCGAAATGCCCGTGCTAAGTTACCCCATTTCAGTTTCTCGGGTTGCGAGCTTGCGGTTTGTAACGGATGGGAGGAACAGCATTTCCTTTTGATTAACTTGGTTTAGTACTGCCTCTGGAGATGTTCAGTTAGATTCAACCAGATCATTTAAAGGAGTTTCTTTTGCATTCATTTTCCGCAATTTTTCATGCGACCATCATACCAAATTCTCGATGAATGAATTATGCCGTGGAAACTGGAAAGTGCACCATGGCCCATCTTTTGATTTGGATTGTGCTGGAGTGAGTTTGGGAATGGTGCGCTCACAACGTGTTAGATTCTGTTTCGTGCAAAATTGACTTCGGTTGGTGCGCCGATGGTGTGTCTGGTGCCCCTGGTGACCTCAAAGTCATGTTCCACTTCCACCTGCCTTTATATGGTCGGTTGCTATGAGCCCCGTTTTTAGATACCATTTGCATCTTATTTTGCTTAAGGTGACATATCTAAGCATTTTTTTTTTAGAGAAAAAACGCCCAAGCATCTTTGTTCTGTAAAGTATGATAGCCTTTGGGGGTCTAGAGTCTAGACATCATGTCTGTACTTTTTTTGGAAACCTTTTGGTTACTCATTATTACTTACCAAATCTGGGGTGAAGATTTGGCTTGCAAGTTGAATCTGTGGATCTATTATCAGGTGGTAAATCGTAATATCAAATAAAAGGAAAACAAGGGAATGGTAGAAAAATGTTTGACTTGTTAGATGGATAGTTATCATCTAAAGGGACTCAAGGACAAGTTTGTTGGGAAATGGGGAGGATTTGTGGGAGGAGAGGAATGAAGAGAGAATATAACCGAGTAAATTGCAGATTGAACCATGACCTCTTTTGCTTGCCAAAGACTTTCCAGCAGACAGATATTTTTCTGGGGATCTAAACATTGCTTTGATTTTACATTCTTTATTGCAAATGTTATTGTCATATTAAATAAAAAGAAAAAAGAATTAATTTCTGCTATGATGTGCTTGTTTTGTTGTTAGATATGTGTCACACATTTATTGTGATATCAGATCACAACCATACATGTGAGCAAAATTATTTCAATTAGCTAGATGCAATCATGACTACGGTGGTGGTTGTGCAATATATGTGCTGTGCCAGTACTTCCCTACATGTAGATCTCATAGCTCTCATAATATTTGCAGGTATTAGCGCGAAGACTTATATTTGGAAAGGGATATGACAAGCTGGCTGAAACAGATGACAGTAGAAAGAGAATCAATAAATTTAAGGAATCAGCCTGGAAGTTCGTTTATTTTCTTTCTGGGGAGCTGCTTTCATTATCTGTAACATACAACGAGCCATGGTTTAAAAACACCAGATACTTTTGGGTAGGGCCTGGTGATCAGATCTGGCCTGATCAAAAGATAAAGTAAGAAGAAAACAGGCCTTCTCTTCCTCTTTCCAATTTTGTTTTCCTCCAAGAAGATCCATCCCTCAACATTGGATTTTCCTTCTTCCAGACTGAAGCTAAAAGCTGTCTACATGTATGCTGCTGGATTTTACACATATTCAATCTTTGCTCTTCTGTTCTGGGAAACAAGACGTTCAGACTTTGGAGTATCAATGTCTCACCATGTAGCTACTGTTGTTCTGATTGTTCTATCCTATATTTTCAGGTACATTTCTAAAAATTTCCTAGGGGAGGTTGACTTCCATTCTATTAAAAACTGATGCTCATGACCTAATGGTGTGGTTATTGTGCCTATTAAACAGATTTGCTCGGGTTGGCTCTGTCGTTTTAGCCCTTCATGATGCGAGTGATATATTCCTAGAGATTGGGAAGATGGCCAAGTACAGTAGCTGCGAGTGGCTAGCTGTTGTGGCATTTCTTCTTTTTGTAGCGTCATGGATACTTCTTCGACTCATTATTTTCCCTTTTTGGATTCTTAGAAGCACAAGGTAAACAACAACTCTAGTTTGTAGGTTCTCTGGCATCTAATGCTATGTCTGGCCATTCACCACTGTACTTGAAAGAAGCATTAATCCACTAAAATCGTTGTCACATATTTTGTTGAATGATGAGCTTGTATCCTTTTTTTCCAGCTATGAGGTACTGCTGACCCTGGACAAGGAGAAGCATCGATTTTACGGCCCCATATACTACTATGTTTTCAACTGTCTTCTGTTCTCACTCCTAGTTCTTCACATATATTGGTGGGTACTGATATGGCGGATGCTAGTTAAACAAATTCAATCGAAAGGGCGTGTTGGTGATGATGTTCGATCTGGTCAGTTATCTTTCTCACTTTGTCTTTCACGTGTTAGTCTTTCTCTTTGGCAGTATCTTCTTATTTGTTTACTGAAAACAATTTGCTCTTGCAGACTCTGAAGGTGAAGATGAGCATGAAGATTAACTTTTATAGGTTGAATGCTTAACTGAAGAACTATGTCCCGTGTTCCCTACAGCAAAGCACACCATCTCAAAGCCTTTTTTTTTTCCTTTTTACAGAAGATATGCAGATATTAGATTTCATTAGACTATCATTCTTTCAGCATTGATGATGACAACTATCATGTGCGAGTTGCCACATGCGCCTTGAATGTTTACATGAAAGCAAATGGACATTGTGTTTTTCACCCAATCAGCATTTGTAAAAGATACAGAGTGCCCGCTTATTCATTCATTCTTGTAACTAGACAGTTGATTTGGTTTCAAATCAAGTAACTTGCTACAGCAACTCAGTGTCATTTGATAACTTGTGTATCATTCATTCTGGTGGAAGTATTGGGAAGAATCTGCCATGAAGAATGTAAAACTATTTACTCTTATTTATGTGCGACTCTGTTTAGGGACTCTGTTCAGGGGCGGAGCTAGAACTAGCTCCCGCCCAGAGCTGAAGTAGTGGACAATGTGATACCTAGGCCTTGTTTAGTTTTAGCGAATTCGACCAAAAGTAACGTATTGAAAAATATGCCCCTCTCTCATAGGACACGTTTCCCATTGTACTTTTTCTACAGGAAATTCGATCGATTCGACTGAACTAAACAAGACCCTAGCTGGATGTAGTGCAAATCCTGATGTTTTAATCTATATCTTATACATTTTTCTTAACATAAATTGAGCTGGACCCAGGCTGCAGGCCTGCAGCACGCCCAGCCCAGGTGGCTCCGCCCCTGACTCTGTTTTGCTGCCACAATTATCCACACAGATAAGCTATTAATAATTATATCAAGAAGAATCTATAGAACTTGACATTTGTCCACACTCGCAGGCTTCTGATGTTATGAAATATATCATATAGCAATTTTTGCTGTTCACTTTGACATATGTGTACATGATAACTGAGTCAAACAGTAGATGGATGTTGATAACAATCTCAAACTTCAAAGAATCAATGCTGCATCTATCCAAGGATCAAATGACGTATGCATGAACCGATTTGACACCATTGTCACTGTGTAACAAAGAAATGGGACAATCAAAACTACAAGCTAGTTTAGGACAAGTATTTTGCGATGAGCTTGTCAACATGAAGAACAACATCGCCAATGTGAGGACGCATTGCAGGTTGAGGCTGAAGCATCCAGATAATAAACTGGCGAAGTTCATGAGGATAAGGAGGGCTGGGTCCTGCTGGCCACTTCAACTGCCCAGTAACAATGGCAGGTTCCAGACTTTCTCCAGATTCACCAAGAGCATACTCAAATGGTGAAACATTAAACCTACAAAGAGTCAATGTGATATCAGCAATTTAACAAGCACTTAAAGCTTGGTTTCATTTTATGGACATGACATAAGAATTATCTTGTCTGCTAACTGAATGATAAAGGACGTTCAGGAAATTGATCACTTTATCTTCGGCACCGAATCTATTGCAAAATGCTAGAGCTGCGCACATAAACATGACTTATCCGGGAAAACTTCAGCCAGACACAAAGGGTATTGCAGAGGCACATGATTGACAGCCAGACACAAAAGTATTACTGACTCCAGAAGTGTTCGATTTCAGTTCTTGATGGGATAGTCCCTCTTACCATACTAATTTGAACATGTTATCATGTTGCTTAAAAAAGAATGAAAATATGCCAATGGGGCACTGGGAACCTGATAGAATCATCACAAACAGTCAAACAAATAATGATAAAATTTGAACTATGTGTCCAAGCAGGCAAATTCGTTAAAAATCAGGCTAACATGTAAATAAAAAACCAAGGGAACTGGATCTTGGGTTATCAAATTTTCTCATGCAAACCACAGATAGACTTACATGATTGTATAAAGGGTGCATCCTAGAGACCAGATGTCTGTCCTCTCGTCAATATCAGCATGACTTGGGCAGTCCCATAATTCAGGAGCACGATAAGGTGCAGAGCAATGCTCAGCAGCCCATTCCTATACAGAACAAGACATGGGTCAGTCATACTTAGACAGGAACTTCTACAAGATTAATTAGCCTTGCAATGTCACTCACTTATAGAAAGAACACAAGTTATAGTAAGCTTTTCCTTTTTGGAGTCATGCCTCATGCAGAATCACATAAACTTGTTTGTACATTTAAGTACCAAAGAAAAATGAATGTCTGGAGTCTGGACTATGGAGACACATCTTTAAGAGTATATGGGAAAATGAAAACACGCAGTTCATCTAAAGTTATCTTATGTCGAAAAAAAATACCAGAAGCACATGCTGACAAACCTGCAACTGTAATGCCTCAGAACGAGAACGGATTTGCATTCTTGCAGGCCTTGCACTTCCAAAATCCATTAAAGTTGCAACAGGTGCTTGTCCTTTACGACGGGTTATAAGAACATTACCAGGCTTCACATCATTATGGGCGTATGGAGGATCAAAACTGTGCATGTGCTTCAGTCCTTCACATATCTGTCAGTAACTTTCTATCAGGATACACTATAAAAAAAAGTAGATACAGGATAAAAAAGAACAGCAGTAATAATTTTCCATGCAAATTATGATACCCCATTGTACCAATACAGGAAGAAAATTTCATTGCGGCAATTTTTTACTCTGACATGAGTAACCTATAAGAAACCAATGGGAGTACAGTTATTTCCTACACATCTTATAACTTTCTCTTCCAGAGTTGTCCCAAAGTAATATGACGTGAGCCATATATGGGTACATGAAGCAGAAAGTATGTTGTTACCAATGAGCTATGATTCTACTCAAGTAAAAACAAACCATGCAAGCTAGTAAACAAAGTAACGTTTATAACTACCTGAAAAAAATCAATATGACACAGTACAGATGCAAAGATAATTTTACTTTGTAATTTCCTCCCAAGAGTTCGATTTTAGAAAGATTATGAAAACTTAGATGGTAACTTATTTCCTGAACATTGGTCTCAACAAATTGTGATTGTAATTACATGAAAGCAATTTAAATTAGTAATGGCACCTCAAGAAACTTGAATAATGATACTACAGTTTCTCATTTCATTAACGGACTGACCTGCAGGAATATTTGCAGAACATCAGCTGTTGAATAGAACTCATTTCTGGAGAGCATGATGCTAGCGTTGTCAAATAAAGTACCATCCAAATGGACTGGGAAGAGCAGGTACGCTTCATGGCTCCAATCTCCCTGTGGACTCTAAACATATCAAGACAACAAGCTTTACTAAAGCCTTTTTGTTTGACAATATGTCATTACAGCAGAATGTATCAACATTTGCAATCCACTCATTTTTTGCTACATCTCTCATGTATATAAAAGATGGGAAAAGAATGGCTCAGAACTTGAAAAAAGAAGGGAAAAAAGATGTGCTTCTATAATGCCTACCTATCCATCACAATTCCTAAACCGTGCACATAGTTTGGCATCTCATTCAAAAAAAAAAAAACAAAGCAGAACAGGTTACCTTGACAGCTATCATGGCATGATCAAGAAGCGGCAGCAGGTTGGGGTGATTGAACAATGATGACACACGGATCTCCTCCCTCACCAGATCCAGCTGCTCCTTGCTCTGTATCAGCACCTTCTTCATGGCATACGTTCCATCCTCTGACCAACAAAGCAGAACATAGACGTGGAATTCAAGAACCTCCACTCGTATGAGGACATCATGTAATCGCAGTGGGAGAAGCACCAAGGTACATTAGTGAAATCAAGAAATGGCAAATTCCGGAATTAAAACCACGCATGAATCTAGTATTATTTATTTTGGGCCAATTTCATGAACTGATCCAGCACACCAAATGCACTCACTGAGACGAAATCAAGAGCTCGCGAGGGGCACGCGGCGAACCTGAGGCGTTGGCGTCGTGGTGCCTGGCGGGAGAGGCGTCGGAGGCGGGCTGATACTCCTTGACGAGGTAGACGAAGGCGAAGCCGCCCTCGCCGCCGATCTGGCGGAGGACGCGGAAGCGGCGCTCGTTGATCCAGACGTCGCCGCCGCCCGTCGTGGCGTCGCGGAGGGCGTTGAGCCCCGAGAAGGAGCAGCCCATCGTCAGGGTCCGGCCTCCTCCCCGGCTCCTCGGCACCGGCGAGCTCCGACGCCGCGCGCCCCACTGAGTCCTGATCTGATGCGGTTGGCCCGGTGGCGGGAGCGGGAAGTAGTACACGGGCTGCGCCATGCCCGGCGGTGGCGGGGCAGGCCATGACACTCCTCCGTCCACGACGTACGGCGTATGGCGCGCGGGAGCCGGGGCGTCCTCTTCCTAGCCGTCTGGATGTGGAGTCTCAGCGCCGTCCCACAGCAGGCGTCGGGCGCCGGTGCGGTCGGATTGAGGCGGCGGCGCGGCGGACAAAGCCGGGACGGCGGCGGTCAGCGGGAGACCCTGCAGGGGAACGCGGACGAATGGCGATGCGGCTCGTGTAGAGAGTTACGGGTACGCCTAAGCCTGTCGCCCTTGCGCCCAACAGGTGGCTCCCACATGTGGCCCACATTCCATCAAAAATTTGTCCAAACTTGTCAATTTTTTTGCAACAAAACTTTTACGCTCTCTTCCAAACACGGCCACATGGATGTTAAGAGCCTAGCTCTACAGCGAGCTGCTCATGTACAGATGCCATAGCTCCATACGTGTGTCAATCAGCTTCATGCCGAGGTCAGCCTTTCATGTCAGGCAGCAAGGATATTCACGAGGCCTCCGTGGCCGATTAAAAAATAGCAGTAGATTTTCCGGCTCGATGGCCGATCAAAAACGAATCTACTACATGGTCCAAATAAATTATACCTTGCATTGTTGATGCCAATTGATCTACTCCACTTGTTGTGTAAGACAGTTATCAGTAGATACATACCACGTAGGGCATTAGGCATTGTCGTAGATCCGCACGTTTTGATGATGATTATGTCGATGCAGCGCAAATCGGCAGTACGTAGAAGTAGCAGATCCGTTCTGCTAACGGCGTTGATGCAATCGACGTCGTCGAAGTAGTCGATGCAGAAGACGACAGCGAGATGGTCGGCGTCGCGCTTGATGCATTGTTCGCCTACTCGGCCGTTTAGCCCGTTTACACGCCGTGTAAACGCTACACACTGGCTTGCCATGTCCGTTTAATCGACCGTTTAGCCTGTTTAATGACCGTTTAATCCATTTAAATGACCTTTTAGCCCAAATAAAGAGCTAAACGGTAGGTGACCGACTGTTTAGCGTTTACCTTTTAGGCTAACATTGGCTTGATGTAGACTCCTTCGGCGTGTGTAGTCGACGAAGAGCAGTCGTGCTGATAACGTGTTGTGAAACACGTCGTCAACGGTTGGATCTTCTCCCTCTCACGCCTCTCACGACAAGAATAACAACACAAATAGAAAGTAGACAAGACACAAATATATAGGTGGAGCTTCTCTTCTTTATTCCTCAATCAGATGTATCATACAATAGGGTGTTCCTCTTGTATATATAGTCCGAATCTAGTCCTAGAGTTAGCAACAGGACAAGGCCGTGTTCAGATTGGGGGACAAATTTTTTGCACCCTACTTTGACCACTAATTAGAGGTATTAAATAAAGTCAGTTTACAAAACTACCTCCACAACCCCCTGACAAATTCGCGAGACGAATCTAATGAGACCTTTGACCGCATGATTAGAGAATGATTACTGTAGCATTACTGTAGCAAATCATGGATTAATTAGGCTCGTTAGATTCGTCGCGCAAAGTTGCACTCATCTGTGAAAAGGTTTTGTAAATAGACTTCATTTCGTTTGGCCGGATCAAAAAATTGATCCGGATTACTGTCGCCCGCATGAAGCCCTAAACGAAGTTTATTTGCAAAACCTTTTCACAGATGAGTGCAACTTTGCGCGACGAATCTACTGCACCTAATTAATCCATGATTTGCTACAGTAATGCTACAGTAATCATCCTCTAATCGTGCGGTCAAAGGCCTCGTTAGATTCGTCTCGCGAATTTAACAGGGGTTGTGGAAGTAATTTTGTAAACTGGTTTTATTTAATACCCTTAATTAATGATCAAAGGTGCATTTAATGAGAGATCAATTTTTTGATCCCCAAACGAACACGCTAGTCCCTCTTTTCTGTCGGTGTCACGAGTCCTGTTTACAACAAGATAAACGATCGAAAAGAGACCCCACACAACACACCGTTTATCCGGACACGCCACGCAATGACGCAACACGACCGGCCGATATTTATCCCTTCCCCCGAAACGATAGCCGACATGTGGGCCAACCCCTCCACGCATGACCCACATGCCATGTCCAAACAAGACCTCCCGCGCCATTCCGCGGCTGATGTGGACCAGGTAATTTCCCATCAATTAATTGTATTTTCTCCATAAGAATTGACACGCAAAAACCAATACCCTACCAAAATAGGGTACCCACCGCGCGTGTCCTTCTTTCCGTTCCCTCCCCAATCTCTCCCTCTAGCTTTCGGCCCTCCGGATTCGTCGCCTCGATCGCGTCGCCTCTTCCCTCCCCCGCGCGTCCAGAAGTTGCTGGGTGGTGGCTGCCCTGCCCAATCCGCGGCTCGCCGCGCCAATCCGCGGTCAGCAATGCTGCAGGAGTTTGTCGACAACGTCATCGCCGTCACCAAGGAGTAAGCAGCCCGGCTTCCCCCATCCCCGCCCTCCGCTATTTCGCTGGATGTGTGTATGTGTGTTTCGGTGGCGTCATGTGCTAGGGAATGGTCCGTCACCGCGCGGGGAACCGTCGGGCTGAGACGGTTCGCGTGCCCTGGGTGGGATGGTTCGGTTGGGTTGAGGGTTACGGTGTTTGACGAAGGGATTTTGGGCGACCAGCTGCGTGTTGCTAGTGACGAATTTCGAGCTGGGTTAACGTTTATCCTTCGAGATCTTGTAGGATGTTAGCCTCCCTAGTGATCATAGCGTTAAGCATCCTTAGGCCCTATTTAGTTGAGGAAAGTTTCGCAACTTTCCACTGTTCACCCGTCACATCAAATATTAGGACACTAATTAAGGGTATTAAACGTGGATTAATGACAAAACCCATTTCATAACCCCTGGTAACTTCGCGAGACGAATCTAATGAGTCTAATTAGGCCATGATTAGACAACGTCGTGCTACAGTAAACAATTTCTAATGATGGATTAATTAGGCTTAATAGATTTGTCTCGCAATTTCCCGTCCATCTGTGTAATTAGTTTTATAATTAGATCATGTTTAGTCCTCCTAATCTTCGGTTTAAAATTGCTACAGTAAATTTCGCAAACTTTCTCACCGACTAAACAGGCCCTTAGTCACGAATTCCGAGCTGCGTGTTGCTAGTGATGAATTTCAGAAGCGTGTTAGGGTAGGATTATTGTTGATGAGAATGTGTACTTGTAAGAACAGTAGTGATTGGTGAGGCTCTTGATTGTGATGCTGGTTTCTGAAGATATCCTAACGGGACTAGCCTGAAGAGGAATGTGCAAAAATAGGGTATGGTCGCCATATCCAATCCCTAAATAGATTATGTTATCTCTTTTTACTCAAGACACTGAACTTCTAATGTATTTGCCCATTAACATCTATGAGAGTAGTGCAAAACTGAATTTCTAGTATATTTGGGTTCTAGTATGAATAACCAGCCATTTATCCGGTTGTATTTTTGAAATATGAGTTTATTGGGTATTTGCAAAAGTGGATAATTATATTGGTTTTGAATCTCCTTTGCAAAGCTGTCCATAAAGTGTTGGAGGGGACTATTAGTATCTTTCGCATTTGATGAACTTGCATTGTAACATAGGAAGTGTTATCCTAAACGCCACACGTAATTCGTAAACAGTCTGTAAACTATCGTTTAGCCAATTATTAGGATAAGTGCCCATTTAAATTTAAACATGCTAAACGGACGAGTAAACGGAAGTGGCTATTGTGTAGCGTTTAAGCGACTGTTTAGGCGAACAATGAGCATATGGCCTTGATGAATCATATACTTATTTTACCTTCACATAGAGATTATGCTTTCTAACTTGAAATTTATTGTTGTGAAGGAATCTCAAGTCCATGCGTCTTATTTATATCTCTGTGGGGAAATTCAAGGAACTTAAACTAAACTAACTGATTTCATTTGAATTTCTTCGTTTTATCTGCATGTTACTTCGGGGGGAACCTTTGAAATTCCCCCGAACTGAGCTATTTCAAGAAGTCAGTGGATTCGAGTGAACTGACCGTACTACAAATCGATCCGAGGCTGTAACATAGTTGAGGCCATTCAAAATTTCTTGAAGCTCGATCTTCATTTGAATTTCTTCGTTTTATCTGCATGTTACTTTCTAGACCAGGAATGGGAAAGTGCCAGTTAAGTTGATCTTGTTTTGGCACTGCTGTATAATTCTACTTAAGCCACTAATCCGCATTTGACATGTGCTCCATGGTAATTTGAGACTTCAGAAATTCTTGATTTCATTTTTGTACAGTTTTTAAGACAAGGAACATAAAGTAACATTTAGTTGATCTTTTCTTAGCCCTTTAGTACATATAGCATGCACTGTTTGACATCTGGTACTTCTATGGACAGATCTGTGAAGACATTCACATATGAGTCACTGAACAACATTGCTAGGTTCATAAATGGAATATCAGCACTTTTATTGACTCTATTGCCTGGAAAAGGCAACATTTTAGAAGGGATCAGTGGCTGGGAACTTAAGCCTGCGCTCCGTGGGCCACGTCTCCCTCGTTGGATGGAAAGGTACTATCAACATTCTTCATATGATCAATTGTTAGAGTAAATTTATGATATATGATATGATGTTATTATGTACTCCTATTTGTCTGTGATAATTGGATTTCAGTAGGAAAATAGTAAGTATTGATTGAATTAGTACCTGTTCCGTAATCAGAACTTCTGCATGAGCAATTTGAATCTCCATCTCCATTACTTGTTACTTTCTAGTATATTTTATACTAACTATTTGAAGCAGTGCCTCTGCTCAGTGAGACCTATGTTTGTTACTTCGGTTACTGGGTTGATTTTGTGTCACGTAGTGGTAAATGATTTGGTCCAGTTTGTCTTCATTTCCACTAGAACATACGTATACAGTATGCCAACTTTTGCCTGGATATACATATTCCTGTTTGCTTTAACTATTGTAATTTAGTTTTGGCTAACCTAATTAGTGTATGCTTCTTTACTTTGGGAACATAGTTTTACTCTTTCTGATGACTTAATATTTTTGTCCTGAGCTTAGTGGGGTCTCTTCGTTTAATGAGTTCATCCATGAACTTTCTGTTGATTCTGATACTGAATCAGTTGCTGACTCTATCACTGGGGATGATGACAATGAAGAGTTTGTCTGCCCTCCATCTCCGTTGTCCCAAAGTTCACGACTTTCACATGCAAGCAGCTTTGGTAGACGTGATCGTCGATTGAGAAGGCATATCAGATATGCAGTTTCCTGGATTCTTTGGCCATTGAGATTCTTCATATCTTTGTTACGTATTCTGTTCAATGCCATCAAGTTTCGGATAGTAAGGTCATCTGCTAAAAGTGCAGAAACCCCTCATCATTCAAGAACTAGTCCTACCAAGAGATCATTTCATATAAGGGATCAGTTTCTCCAACGCACGACTGATAGGAGGCGTGGAGTTTTTGAGGTGCTATTTGAATTTTGTCAGTTTATTTACTTTATTTTGAAAGTTATGATGATTTTAACCTTTTCTTGTCCAAATTCTCCTACACACATCTAGTATTCGTCCACCTAATTGGTTACTTCTTTTCACATAGGATCTCCATCTGGCAATTGAGATTTTCATCGAATCAGTCTTTGACATTGTTCACAAAGGAGCACATTATGTTCTCTCTCCTTCAGAAGTGTGGCAGAAGTTGTTTTACTGGATTCATGGAAGCGGCCGTGATAGTAGTCCTGTTGTTGATGTACCAACTGCTAATGTTGGCAGTGATAATCCAGCTCCAACTGAGAGGAAAACTGCATATCGTCATTCTTTGAACACAGATTCCCGAACATGTGAGGATGTTATTACTGAGCTTGGGTGAGCACCTCGTCCCCTTCCATTTGTGCAATGTTCAAAACCCGATATTTAGCAATAGAAACATAGACATGTATGTTGTGGCTTCTGGTACTACTGTGGGGCATTTCCTGTATATGGGCTACAATATGCTACAATAGCACTGTTATCATATAGTAGATAATAGATATAGCTAGCTTCATCAAATGTAAAGAACTGATGAGTTTCTTTAATCTAACTTATTTCTTATTGGCTGTTATATGCATCAGTGATTGATATTTTTTATGTGTGTGTTGTTTCAGTTATCCATTTGAGGCTATAAAGGTTGTTACATCAGATGGGTATGTTCTGTTGCTGGAGAGAATTCCAAGGTGATAACAATGACTGTCTCGTATTATTGTATTTCCTGATGTTTGTGGATAGAAATTTGATGCATTACATTTTTAGGCGTGATTCACGCAAGGTTGTCTTGTTACAACATGGAATACTGGACTCGTCTATGGGGTGAGTACCGACCAAATCACAATTGGCGATGTTATTGACATTTCTGTACAGCTTTAGGACATTTGTGGGTCATGCTTTAAGAACTCGTATTTTCTTCAATACTTCTATCTTTTTCTGATTCCTGTGCTATCCTCTGTTTGCATCTTTACAACCTGCACAGTTTTGCCACTTCATAAGCATGTGAGATCATCAAGTTTCGAAAGAAAGCTGTACCATGTTTCAGTTGTTTGGCCTTTTGGATGGTATGTGAATTTAAACAAATCGCAAGATCATCTACAGAAATGAGCTGACGGTATAGTTGTTAACATGTTTTCCTGTAGTTACTGGCAAATTGCTAAAGATATCAGGCAGTGAGTAGATTTTGTAGTTTTAATCAGCACATTGATTAATTAATCAAGAGTGTTGTGTAGCCATGCCTTCACCCTTGTCTAAAACATCCCTGGCCCTTATAACTTGCTGCACTTCTGATCTGTATGCTGGCAATTGTATTTTTCCTGTGTAATCATTGTTGTTAGTCAACAGTGGCATACGTGTAATTAGACACATTTTATCACTCACTCCAGTGACGTTGAGATCCATGGGCGTTTGATTTCATGAGTTCCTTAAAGTTAGACCTGGACACGAATGATCTAAAACTATTTTTCATGTTTACTGTTCTAACCTTTTTCTGTTGTAACTGAATTTGCTTATTTGCATGTCTAGTGTTTTTCCCACAGATAATCAGGACATCTTAATGATATGTAATTGTGAGTGCTCTAGCTGGTTATCATCTTGTACATAGAGCTAGTAGAGCTCAGTAGCTTCAGATCATGCCTGACCATTGTTTGGTCACCAAGGCAAGTAGTAGTAGTAAGTATAGATCAAGTTGCAGCATGGCAACAGCTGAATAGCAGCAGTAGAAGGTAGTGCCAAGTAGTGGCTGTGCAGTGCCAAGTAGTGGCAACAGTGGTAGAGGTAGATAGAATAGTTTGTGCCTCATCTTGTAAACCTTCTTGTTCATGTACATAAGGAAAGAAGCAGCTACCTGGAAGCTCAGTTGAGCCCAGCACAACTCGCCTGAGTGCTCTGCTCTTCTCCTCTGCTCCTCTCCTTCTTCAACCTGCTGCCAGCAAAGGGGTGTGTGTGTGTGTGTTCTCTGATCATCAGGATCAGTAGAGCAGAGGTAGAAGGCTAACAAGTGGTATCAAGAGCTTGTGTTCAAGTTCCTGGACCATGTCTACCTCGGGCACGACGGGTGGAGGCAGAGGTCGCTCTGCTTCAGCCGAGCGCCAAGGTCGCCGGGAGTCGCGTTCGCCGGAGCGTCGTGGGACGACGTACGTGGTGAAGAAGACTGTCCGGGACATCGGCGGCGCGTCCTACCCCATGCTCACGCGTACCAATTACGCTGAGTGGGCGGTGATGATGAAGGTGATGCTGAAGGCCAGGGGCCTGTTCGCGGCGGTGACGACCGGCCCGGCGGACGAGCAGGAGGACCAGATGGCGATGGAGGCCATCTTGAAGGCGGTCCCGGCGGAGATGGTGACTCCGCTGGGCTCATCCGAGGACGCGACGGCGAGGTCAGCGTGGGAGAAGATCAAGACCCTGCGGCTGGGCGACGATCGCGTGCGCAAGGCGCGCGCGCAGCAGCTCCGCCGCGAGTACGAGAACATCTCGTACCGCGACGGCGAGCCTGTTGAGGAGTTCGCGATGAGGCTCACCGGGATGGTGAATCAGCTCGCCGTCCTGGGCGACAGCATCAGCGAGGCGGAGGCCGTGGCCAAATTTCTCCGCGTCGTCCCCGCAAAATTCGCGCAGGTCGCGATTTCAATCGAGACTCTGCTCGATTTCGGGGACCTCACCATTGAGGATGTCACTGGCCGGCTGAAGGCGGTGGAGGACCGCATCGACGCGGCGTCAGGCGCGCGGTCGACAGTCACCGGCCAGGTGCTTCTCACTCAGGCGGAGTGGGAGGCGCAAGCCCGCGAGCGGAAGACGGGGGAAGGGTCCTCTGCTTCGCGCGGCGGCGGCGGCGGGCGCGGAAAGCCGCGCTGGAAGGGGAAGAAGAAGAAGGGCGGCAAGCCCGGCGCCAACGACACCTGCCACAACTGCGGCAAGGGCGGCCACTGGGCCCGCGATTGCAAGGAACCGCGGCGCCAGGAGAAGGCGCATCTTGCGCAGGAGGATGAGGAGGAGTCGGCGCTGTTGATGGCGGAGGTCTGCGCCCTCAACGTCGGGGCAGAGGAGGCGCCGCGCGCGTTCGTGGAGCTGGACGAGACGCGCGCGCAGGCTCACCTCGGGCGTGAAGAAGACGAGGGGGAGCAGAGATGGTACCTTGACTCCGGCGCGAGCAGCCACATGACGGGGAACCGGAGCGCCTTCTCCGAGCTCGACACTAGCGTTGTCGGCTCGGTGAAGTTCGGGGACAACTCCGTGGTGGAGGTTCAAGGCCGCGGCACCATCCTCTTCTACTGCCAGACGGGCGAGCATCGGGCGTTGAGGGACGTCTACTTCATCCCGAAGCTCCGCAGCAACATCCTGAGCATCGGCCAGCTGGATGAACGCGGCTGCGAGGTGCTGATCAAGAGTGGCGTGCTGCGCATCCACGACCGCGAGCGCAAGCTGCTCGCCAAGGTGAACCGGTCCAAGAACAGGCTCTACATCCTCGACGTCCGCATCGCCCGGCCAATTTGTTTGGCGGCAACGCATGACGACGAGGCGTGGCGCTGGCATGCCCGGTTCGGCCATGTGAGCTTCGACGCTCTGGCAACCATGGCGCGGCAGGGGATGGTGAAGGGGCTGCCGCTGATCGAGCACGTTGGGGAGCTCTGCGACAGTTGCCTCGCCGGCAAGCAGCGCCGGCTCCCGTTCCCGAAGAAGGCGAGCTACCGCGCCAACGAGCTGCTCGAGCTCGTGCACGGTGATCTGTGCGGGCCGATTGCGCCGGCCACGCCCGGCGGGCGCCGGTACTTCCTCCTGCTCATCGACGACAGCAGCCGCTACATGTGGCTGCAGCTGCTGTCGAGCAAGGATGAGGCGGCGGCGGCAATCAGACACTTCAAGGAACGCGTGGAGGCGGAGACCGGGAAGAGGCTGAAGGTGCTGAGGACAGACCGGGGCGGTGAATTCACCTCGGTGGAGTTCGGGCAGTACTGCGCAGAGGAGGGGCTGGAGCGTCACCTGACTGCGCCGTATTCGCCGCAGCAGAACGGAGTTGTGGAGAGGAGGAACCAGACGGTGGTTGGCATGGCGAGGAGCATGCTTAAGGCGAAGAAGATGCCGGCCACATTCTGGGGTGAGGCGGTCACCACGGCGGCGTTCATTCTGAACCGCGCGCCCACCAAGAGCTTGAAGGGGGTGACCCCGTTCGAAGCTTGGCACGGGCGCAAGCCCGACATCTCCTTCCTTCGCACATTCGGCTGCATCGGGCACGTCAAGAAGACGAAGCCGAACCTGTCAAAGCTTGAGGATCGCAGCTCTCCCATGGTGTTCCTGGGTTACGAGCCCGGTAGCAAGGCGTACCGGCTCTACGACCCGGTCGCGCGGCGCGTCGTCGTGTCGCGCGACGTGGTGTTCGACGAGGCGGCGAGCTGGGATTGGGAGGAGTCCGGTGACGAGGAAGCGGCGATTGGAGTCGGGAGTGATTTCATCATTCATCAGGAGGTGTACCAGGAGGTGGTTGAGGGCCATGGTGGTGCGGAGGCGAGTCCGGGCGGCGGATCCCCTGTTCCGAGAACAGAGGATGTCGCGGCGGCGGCACCAGAGTCACCTGCGAGGCAGGCGTCTCCAGCGACCCCTCCGGCCACGCCACCACACCACGTCACGCCTCCTTTCCGACCTGTCCCAGCATGTGGACACCAGCTACGCCGGCGAGCCGCTCCGATTTCGGGCGGTGGATGAGATGATCGGGGACGGAGCTCCGCCTGGGCAGGCTGAGCGCATCCTCGACGATCAAGAGCTCCACCTGGGCAGCGCGGAGGAGCCTTCGTCCTTCGCGGTTGCAGAACAAGATCCGGCGTGGCGGCAGGCCATGGTAGAGGAGATGGCGGCGGTGGAGGAGAATGGCACCTGGGAGCGTGTGGATCCTCCAATTGGCTGCCGCCCGATTGGATTGAAGTGGGTGTACAAGGTGAAGCGGAATGAGCACGGGGAAATTGTGAGGCACAAGGCCCGATTGGTCGCCAAGGGATTCATCCAGCGCGAGGGGATCGACTTCGAGGAAGTCTTTGCCCCGGTCGCGCGGATGGAATCCGTGCGGCTGCTTCTTGCGCTGGCGGCGAGGAAGAACTGGCGAGTGCATCACATGGATGTGAAGTCCGCATTCTTGAATGGGGAGCTCGTGGAGGAAATCTACGTCCAGCAGCCGCCGGGATTCGAGGTCGCCGGCGAGGAGCAGAAGGTGCTCCGCCTGCGCAAGGCCTTGTATGGCCTGCGGCAGGCGCCACGGGCGTGGAACATCAAGCTCGACGCGAGCCTGAGTTCCCTCGGCTTCACCAAGTGCGCCACCGATCAAGCCCTCTACACCAAGTCCACAGGGCGCGGGCGGCTGATCGTCGGCGTCTACGTTGATGATCTGATCATCACCGGGACGGAGCAGCGCGACATTGAGGAGTTCAAGCGGGAGATGACGGCGCTGTTCCGCATGAGCGACCTCGGCCTGCTCACCTACTACCTCGGCATTGAGGTGGAGCAGGGGAGGGACGCCATCACGCTCCGCCAGAGCGCGTACGCGCGCAAGCTGCTGGAGCGGAGCGGGATGGAGGGATGCAAGGCATGCCCGACCCCCATGGAGGAGAAGCTGAAGCTCAGCAAGGCGAGCAGCGCACCGAAGGTGAACGCGACGAGCTATCGCAGCATCGTCGGCGGTCTGCGCTACTTGGAGCACACGCGGCCGGACATTGCGTTCGCCGTGGGGTATGTCAGCCGCTTCATGGAGGATCCAAGAGAGGATCACTTGGCGGCCGTCAAGCGTCTTCTTCGCTACGTGGTTGGGACCGTGGGCTATGGCCTGGTCTATGCACGGGGAGGAGGAGCGTCGCTGGAGCTGCTGGGATACAGCGACAGCGACATGGCCGGTGATCTGGACGGGAGGCGCAGCACGACTGGGGTTCTCTTCTTCCTCGGTGCGTGTCCCGTGACCTGGCAGTCGCACAAGCAGAAGGTGGTCGCGCTGTCCACTTGTGAAGCGGAGTACATTGCAGCGGCGACGGCGAGCTGCCAGGCAGTTTGGTTGGGGCGGCTGATGCAGGAGCTCACCGGAGAAGAAGCCCCTGCGCCCGTCCTGATGGTGGACAATCAGTCCGCCATCGCTTTGGCAAAGAATCCTGTCCTCCATGACCGAAGCAAGCACATTGACACTAAATTCCACTACATTCGTGAGTGTGTCAATGGAGGACGCATCAAGCTCCAGCATGTCGAGACCGGGCGGCAGCTGGGCGACATCCTCACCAAGCCACTTGGAAGGATTCGTCTCTTGGAGATGAGGACCAAGATTGGAGTGGAGGAGGTGTGAGCTAGAGCATCTCAATTAGGAGGAGAATGATATGTAATTGTGAGTGCTCTAGCTGGTTATCATCTTGTACATAGAGCTAGTAGAGCTCAGTAGCTTCAGATCATGCCTGACCATTGTTTGGTCACCAAGGCAAATAGTAGTAGTAAGTATAGATCAAGTTGCAGCATGGCAACAGCTGAATAGCAGCAGTAGAAGGTAGTGCCAAGTAGTGGCTGTGCAGTGCCAAGTAGTGGCAACAGTGGTAGAGGTAGATAGAATAGTTTGTGCCTCATCTTGTAAACCTTCTTGTTCATGTACATAAGGAAAGAAGCAGCTACCTGGAAGCTCAGTTGAGCCCAGCACAACTCGCCTGAGTGCTCTGCTCTTCTCCTCTGCTCCTCTCCTTCTTCAACCTGCTGCCAGCAAAGGGGTGTGTGTGTGTGTGTGTGTTCTCTGATCATCAGGATCAGTAGAGCAGAGGTAGAAGGCTAACACTTAATGATAAAATTATTGTTTATATTTGAAATTTTTATGCTACTGAATATAGAGTCCAAATAAAGAAGGGCTACTGAAATGATAAGCTTTGGTTGAAAGCAGTTTATCTGATGCATATATCCTTCTTACTATTATTTGAGCCTCATCTATTGTCCTGTTATTTACTGTGCAGTTGGGTGTCAAATGGTGTTGTTGGCTCACCAGCATTTGCAGCTTATGATCAAGGTCAGAAATAAAACTGGATATAGTGCATTATAGGTTATGTGCAGCAAGTCCTCATAATTCTTTTTCTGGAATGTAGGTTATGATGTTTTTCTTGGAAATCTCCGAGGCTTGGTCTCAAGAGAGCATATAGATAAAAAAATTTCTTCATACAAGTAAGTAGGCCTTCTGTGTTTATCTGGTTTTATCACAATCAGGAAATCAATCTATCCTGTGAATAGTTATTTTGTTCATTGTGTATGTTCCTCATTCTTGAACCTTTATCAGATACTGGAAGTATTCTGTCAATGAGCATGGGACAAAAGATATGCCTGCAATAATTGAGGAAATCCACAAGATTAAAACTTCAGAACTTGGCAAAAGTCGGTCTTTATCAGGAGGGGAGACAGAGGATCAGAATGATAAGATAAAAAATTTGGAAGTACAGGCTTCACAAGAAGATAGTACAGAAGATCAACCCTACAAGCTTTGTGCCGTATGCCACAGCTTGGGAGGTGCAGTTATGTTGATGTATGTGGTGACCTCAAGGATCGCACAGAAGCCCCACAGGTTATCGAGACTGGTCCTGCTATCTCCTGCAGGTTTTCATGAGGATTCAAATGTGGTGTTCAGTATGGTGGAGAAACTCATTCTGTTTGTTGGTCCAGTTCTTGCACCGCTAATACCTGGGCTTTACATACCAACTAGATTCTTTAGGATGCTTCTAAACAAATTAGCTAGGGATTTCCACAACTATCCAGCTTTGGGTGGACTTGTCCAAACCCTTATGGGCTATGTTGTTGGTGGTGACAGTTCAAATTGGGTGGGAGTGCTAGGTCTACCCCACTATAACATGGATGACATGCCTGGTGTATCTTTTCATGTTGCACTTCACCTTGCCCAGATAAAGAGGGCAAAGAAGTTCCAAATGTATGACTATGGCAGCCCTGCATCAAATATGGAAGCATATGGAACACCAGAGCCATTGGACCTGGGAGCTCACTATGGTCTCATTGACATCCCTGTGGACTTGGTCGCAGGGAAGAGGGACAGAGTTATTTCACCATCAATGGTAAAGAAGCATTACAAGTTGATGCGGAAATCTGGTGTGGAGGTCTCATACAATGAATTTGAGTATGCTCATTTGGATTTCACATTCTCACATCGAGAGGAGCTTTTGTCCTATGTTATGTCCCGGCTACTCTTAGTAACTGATCCAGGTAAAGGTCGCATCAAGCAGACCACTGTGCGTCTCAGGAAGCCGAAGAAAGTTCAGTCAGAAATCGAGGAGGACATGGAGTGTAGAGCCAAGGAGGAATCTGATGAACTAGCTGGACGTATTGTGTGAGGTCATGCAGGTTGAGTGCTTTGTATTACTATGTAAGTTTGTGAATAGGATACTCACGCTGTTTCTATACATTCTGCACTGTGTGGAAGATCTGGGGACGAATAGTTTTCTGCTTCTAGTGGTTGTGTTCATGGGGATCGGATTTTTTGTATCCCTGTAGGAAACAGTAGAGCTGAACATGCATGGCCTCTGTAGTGCTGTTGCTGTACTGCTGTTCTAGTGGATGTCGAGAAGATAACATGGCTAAGGAGCAGATGGTTGTCCTTGTCGAATGCATTGTAATTTTGTGACTTATTTTGAGGCTGAATATTCTGAATTGTTATGGCAATCAATCAGGCTTCCATGAAAGGCGATAAAGAGTCTTTAATGACAGTAGCAAATAGATTTGGGTTTTTACGACGTGTAAAAACAATAGTTACATTTTGTACTATGCTGCATTCATCTATTGTAGGCTTGCTAATTTTACAACTTGTTTCATGTTAACAACACCTTCGCTACAGGCAAGCACCGTGTGAATCTGACTTGCATCTTTGAACCAGCCAGCAAAGATTGCACTTTAGTAACAGGGTGCAGCTTCATTGCAAATGGACCCGTAATGGCTTACATTACAACTTTGAATATTCATGTATGAACCTCCGAATTCCAATTTTGAACAGAATCTAAAAGCAGTTCCCCCTTCCCACTTTTACCTCAATGTGAGGATTTGAGTCCAAACTCTATACCCAAAAGTTTTTTTTTGTGACAAACCGAGAGAATTTTCGCACAAAGTCCAAGAAATTTGGACCCAATAACTAACAATACAAATCAAAGAGAAAGAGCCCCGACTAATACTATTTCTCATATATGGAGAGAAATTTGGACCCAATTTTAGAGAACTAACAATACAAATCAAAGAGAAAGAGCACCGACAAATACCAAATGTGGAGAGAAAAGAGCACTGGCTAATACCAAATTCTGATTTTACTGTGAAGAGAAAAGATCACTGATATAAATCTTACTCGTATATGTCATCATTTTTTTTGTACACCCTCTGTTCCAAATTTAAGTCATTCCAACTTTTTTGAAAAGTCAAACCATCTCAAGTTTGACCAAGTTTTTACAATAAACTACAAACATTTACCATACCAAATAACTATCATTAGATTTTTGGTAACATATATTTTTATAGTAAATTTGTTCGATACAATAAATTTTTATGGTCCTCTCTATAATTTTGGTCAAACTTAAAATAGTTTGACTCTCCAAGAATCTTGGAATAACTTATAGTTGGGAACGGAGTGAGTACCATCGAATGTAGATCCAACCCTCTAGATTAGTTTTGTCACTGTCATCCCTCTCATGAGAATCCATACACACATACCTGACATTCTATAGGCGACTACAGAGGCGGTGAGAGATACATGTGCTCCCACCGGCGAGATCACCGTTCTTCCTCGCCTTCGATGGTCTTATAGGCCTCCGATGTGAGGGGAACGCATGGATCTCTGCCCGGCAGTGTGGTTTAGGTCCCTCTAGATGTAGGGTCTATAGGATTTGGTTTCCGGCGACGTCGACGTTGAGGCGGCGGCAGCGGCGGCGTCAAGGAATAAGGTCCTCTCGTGCTCTTCCCCGTCTCGGCAGCGCTCCACTCTGGTGCCGGCGACGAGCGCAAGGAGCAGGTGCTCCCTGTGAGGAGCGCCTGTACAGGAGTCCGGCCTCGGTTCATCTTCGTCTCCGACGGGCGGCGGAGGTACGAGGCTTTTGTTCCAAGGTTGCAGAGCAGGCTGGAGGATTTGTGGTTGTTTGGAGGCCGGACCAAACTTGGTCTTCCCCCGATGATGACGATCGTCGACGGCGAGCGGAGGTCCAGGAGCTGAGGAGCTTGGGGCGCGGCCCCGATCGATGTGCGATTGCCGATAGCTCCATCCCGCCCTTCGGGACGGATGTCTACTGCAACTCTTTTCAAAGCTGGCTGGCGATGGAGGTCCTTCAGCTCAAGGTTTTGCTCAGCGTTCTCCGCAATGGCGGCGGTCGGCGACAGAGATCTCGAGCATCATCGGTTCCTCAAGGATCTAGGGACTTGGTTGTAATTTCCTTTTTCTTATGGGTCCTTTATGATGTTTGGGTGTCTCTGTACCCTTCTAGTACGTTCCTGTATCTATATACGTATTTGTATGTTTACCTTATCTAGAAATACAGTTACATCTTTATAAAAAAAAGGAACTGCTAGCGCCCGGACGTCTGACGTCCGGGGCTGGCGTCGGACGGTCATCATCCAAGAGAAATTTCCGCCGCAACATTAGATGCTTGTGTTTGATGTTGCACGCAACATTTCGCCGTCCGCGATGAAAATTCCCACCGCAACATCACGTAAATCTATTTATTGTTGCATGCAACATTCGCGCGCCATGCAACTCATTTGGTCCCTGGTGGCAGGAAACTCCCACCGCAACATTAACCCCATGTTGCATGAAACATTATCGCGAATCTAAAATTTTCTTCCTGTCTCTTCTTCCTGCTCGAGCACGAGCGCACGGGCGAGGCGGCCGCCCAGGTCTCCGCCGCCAGGATCCCATTATTCTTCCCCTTCCCCTCCCCGTAAGATCCGATGAATCCAATGCTTTGCATGGAAGCTTGGGGTCTGCATCAAGGGGTGGAAATCGCCATGTTGCAGGGCATGTTGGGGGAGCACATCCCTTGTCTATCCGCACATCTGAACCTCAGGTTAGATCTGCACCTCGAGTATTTGAATTTGGATGGATTTGTTCCCCACCGATGCGCGTGATGAATATATGAGGCTTTTTTCAATCCTTTGGGCTTGCACAATAGATGCAAATTGTGTTTGTACTATTGCAACATTGTGTTATATCACTTGCAACATCTGATTAATAATTTTGCAACATTGATTCAGCAGCTTCTTGGTTCCCTGCAAAAGCCACAGAGTGAAGCGAGCTCAAGCAATTACTTTGTCAGCACACATGATGTTGCAAGTCAACATAGAGTTCCAACACAAGTAAGTAATACTTGGCCCTTTCCTTGTGCTCTTTGCTTTATGTTTGCAACAGATTCTATGATTTGTAAAACCGGCTCAAAATTTGATGTATAGGTACAGGAAGGTTCAGGTGGTGCTGTTGTAAGCTTGTCAGTAAATTCAAGTGAGTTTGTGCAAGCAGAGCTTGGGTCTGATCAAGAGGTGTACTTCGAAGATGAGAATGTTGTATGTTCACAGCCGGTGGTTCCATGTGTTGGGATGGAGTTCTTCACATTAGAAGAGGCAAATAAGGTGTACAATGACTATGCTTACAAGCTGGGATTTAGCATAAGAGTGGCATCATCAAGGACCAGCACTGTCAGTAAATAATTGATAAGAAAAGAGTGGGAATGTTCACATGCAAGGAAGGCACCTAATGTAGAGGAAGAGAATAAAGAGAACAACTCAGCCATCACTTCAACCAATGAGACCACAACACAGAAGATGTCGAAGAAGAGAAGTGCAACATCTGTAATGACAACGTCAACCAGGAAGCACAACACATCAAAAAATTTGACTGCAAGGCTCACATGGCAGTTGGCAAGCGCGATGGAAAATGGAGGGTGATTGTAATGCAGCCTGAGCATAGCCATCCTTTGGTGAAAGCAGTTGCACTGAGGAAGCACTTAAGATCTCATCGGAGCATCAATTGGGCTGATTGTGAGCTGTTGAAGACGCTCCACCATCGGAATAAGCACCACCCAGATCATGGGTACAATTTCTGATTTCCACGGAGTGTCGGATGTTTGGACCCGGCAGTCCACACAGGGTAGCCTACGTGGTTGATTTGTCGAGGGACAGATCGAGGATCAGAAGTCGATGGTAACACAAGACGCAAGGATTGAACAGGTTCGGGCCGTCGAGATGACGTAACACCCTACGTCCTGTGTTGGCGGCGATTGTATTGCTGTGTATGAAGTTCCTGAAGGATCTCCGTAGTTGGGTTCTGTCCTAGGGTTGTAGAGGTTGTTGTTTTTCGTGCTCTGGAGGGGGGTCTCAGGGCGCCTTATATAGTCCGGCTGCCTTGAGTTACAAGTCGGCCAGAGATCGTAACCTACCCGGAATACAAGGATTTGATCCCATAACGATTACAGATATCTTTCCCTACAATTCCGGCTAGTCTATCTTGATCTCCGATCTTCTTGCGGGATACGCCGTGTGCTTTCCTTGCCGCGCGCGTCGTCGCGCCCATCCGGTTCGCCCGACTGGTGGGCCTTCCGACTGGTGGGCCACCTAGTCCGACAAACCGATCCAGATGTACTCGGATTGGGCCGCCCCTTGCTGGTTGGGCCAATCCGCCTGCTGGGTACCCCTGGGGGTCTACCCCCGACAAGCCCCCGAGTAGTACGTGGTTGAGGGACAAGTCGGCGAGGTCGTGCTGTCCGATGAGCGTCGAGCCTGCTGCAGTTGGAAGCGAAACCGCGTGATACTGGAGAGAAAAAAGCCGTTTACCCAACGGATGCGCCGCGAGGTGCGTCCGTTGGACGTAGCCCCCGAGCCTTGAAGCGATTCCGAAGGAATCGGTCCAAGGGTTAGTAGCCTTCTTCTGAGGTCGTCAGACAATCAACGGATGCGCCGCGAGGTGCGTCCGTTGGCCGTAGCCCCCGAGCCTTGAAGCGATTCCGAAGGAATCGGTCCAAGGGTTAGTCAAGGAGCACCTGGCTAAATCATCCGACGTTAATTTCGGCGTCCAGCCCCCGAGCGTGAGGGCCGGCGGAGTCCTGCGAGACACGCCGAGTGGTCGTCCCGGCGCCAGCCCCCGAGCGTGAGGGCTGAGCACGCCGAGTAGTCGTCCCGGCGCCAGCCCCGAGCGTGAGGGCTGAGCACGCCGAGTAGTCGTCCCGGCGCCAGCCCCCGAGCGTGAGGGCTGAGGCACGCCGAGTAGTCGTCCCGGCGCCAGCCCCCGAGCGTGAGGGCTGAGGCACGCCGAGTAGTCGTCCCGGCGCCAGCCCCCGAGCGTGAGGGCCGAAGCACGCCGAGTAGTCGTCCCGGCGCCAGCCCCCGAGCGTGAGGGCTGAGCACGCCGAGTAGTCGTCCCGGCGCCAGCCCCGAGCGTGAGGGCTGAGCACGCCGAGTAGTCGTCCCGGCGCCAGCCCCCGAGCGTGAGGGCTGAGCACGCCGAGTAGTCGTCCCGGCGCCAGCCCCCGAGCGTGAGGGCTGAGCACGCCGAGTAGTCGTCAGTACCCTGTAACAAGGTAAAAACTCGAGGAGAAAACATTCGGCGATACAAATACTAATGAACTCCGCTTCCTGCTTTCAAGTCTTTTAATTTCCTCGGGTAGTTAGCCTATTACGTTTATGCACCTGGTCCCCGATAGCCGTAGTCCATAGCGCAGGGAGCTGGGCCGCGTGCACGCGTAGGAGGGTAGGCGTACGAAGAGCCGAGGTTTCACGGATTAAGGCGTGTGCTCCCCGAGTACTTTAGCAACTTGTTTTAAAGCTCGCGGGATTGGCGAAAATAATCAATGGAAACTTATCTTGGCGAGAGGTTCGAGTCCCGGAGGATTCCTTCTTCATAGGATATGCCAAGGAGAGGCAGGCAAGGCGGCGTCGCTTCTGTGATGCGGCGTCAGGAATAGAGTTCCCGTGACTGCACAGGGCACTCCCGTGGCCGAGTGGAGCCAAAGGAGATAAGGGCAACCTGTGCATTCCATGCTGGAGGAGAGACGCGTGGCGCGGAGCCCGCGCTCGTCATCACGGAGTAAATTTCCCGTCCTTCGGCGTCCAGGGGCTATAAATACCCGTCGGGGAGCCTGAGCTGCCACCCAAGAGCGAATAGATATAGAATCCTTGTAGCCAATATGCCGGAGGTTCATCGTTGGGTTCATCCACCGGGGAGAGCTCATGGAGTCATCACGGCGTGGTGCTAGAAGAGTGCTTGCGAGGGATCTGAGGCGTTGATCGGCGCGTCGGTGCTGCCCTGTTCACCCCCGCATTCCCATGTGACGAGGGCCATGTGGGGTGAAATGCTTTGTAGAGCCAGGGATAGCCGAAGGCGTCTGCCATCAACCCTCCACCGGTGCTGTCCCGTCGACGGCTGCAGTGGTGCTACAAGAGGGCTTGCGAGGAGCTCATGTGGGCCAAGCTTGCTTCGGATGTAGCACTGAGCGCAGGGACGAGTGCCCCAGGCCGTCACCTTGGCGGCTGATGTGTTTGATGTTTGTAACCGGCGTAAGTCCGGCTTCATTGTAACTGTATTTCCTGTGAAAAGGATTGTATTGCCTGTTGCAATTTGTTTGCAGCGTCAGTTCCCGAGCGTTTCGGGACTGATCGAGCCCTCATGGCACGCTGCTTTTGATATGGCGCCAGCCCCCGAGTCCGAGTGCCGGTCGAACCTTAGTGGTACGCCTTCAGTTGTGCAGTGTTGGCTTCCGAGTAGTTCGGGGCCAATCGAGCCCGAGAGGCGCACTGACTTGATCGTGGCGCCAGCCCCCGAGCGTGGGAGCTGTTCGAGCCTTAGCGGCACACCACTAAGTTTGCAGTGTTGGCTCCCGAGTGGTTCGGGGCCAATCGAGCCCGAGAGGCACACTGGCTTAATCGTGGCGCCAGCCCCCGAGCGTGGGAGCTGTTCGAGCCTTAGCGGCACACCACCAGGTTTGCGGTGTTGGCACCCGAGTAGTTCGAGGCCAATCGAGCCCGAGAGGCACACCGGCTTGATCGTGGCGCCAGCCCCCGAGCGTGGGAGCTGTTAGAGCCTTAGCGGCACGCCGACTGCTTTGTCTTGCTTGAGTGCTGCGGAGTCATTTTTTTTACCGTTGACGCCCAGCGTGTAACGGAAGGTGAAGCGCCCAACGGCTCTTTGTACCGTTTCGCCCGCCCCCGCTGATCGCGCGATCTCGCGGTAATTTCGGGCATCAAGGCGCGCTATAAAAGGCGAGGATTAACCCCCGGAGGGTAATCTTCTCATTTCCAGATCTGCTTTCCTCGTTCTT
>CM014271.1:32634054-32668602 GCA_004135705.1 Alloteropsis semialata
GGCGCTATACATGGTTGGACGGGAAATCGCGAGACGAATCTATTAAGCCTAATTAATCCGTCATTAGAGATTGTTTACTGTAGCACGACGTTGTCTAATCATGGCCAAATTAGGCTCATTAGATTCGTATCGAAAAGTTACCTAGGGGTTATGGAATGGGTTTTGTTATTAACACACATTTAATACTCCATGCATGTAAGATTCCCTTTGATGAATAGTAAAAATGGCAAATTTTTTTGGCAAATTGGCCATCTAAACAGGCCCTAAACAGACCCGCAGTAGGGAATGTTTGTTGGTTTCTGGTTGTCACGTAGTACGGCTAGTCTACTAGTGCCGTAATTAGTCTTAATGGCCCGGTTCATGATTTTGTTTAATGATGGTGTGGAGTCGTAACTACTCCGGTCCATGGCTTGGCCGATACGATACCTAGGGGGTGTTTAGTTCCCTCTCTCCCATTCATTTTGCAAAACACACGTTTTCCAAAGCACTTTTTTTTCTCTGTGCACGTGGATCGAGGTGCCTTCATTGTGCGGAATGCGTCCATTCTGCAACGCGGACCGAACTAAGGGCCTGTTTAGTTCCCCCTTCATTTTGCAGAATGGACCCATTTTGCAAACTACGCGCTTCCCAATATACTTTTTCCTCTCTGTGCACGCGGTCCGAAACACCGGCATTTTGCAAACTAAGTGAACTAAACACCCCTTAAACACGGCCCTACTCCGGGACGCTGCTCCAGTGCTCCACATACGACGCTGTCAGCTGCAACCATCTCTTTTTTTTTTGGGGTAGTTAGCTGCAACGATCTCTGGCCATGCAATTGATTGCCGCGAGGCTAGCACTAGATCGGGCACAAAATTGTACGTGGCAGGACAAACTCGTAGCATCGTAACGGTAACAGGGGGTGTTCATTTCCGTGAAAAAATTTTGGTGAAAAATTTTGCAAGAGAATCTTACCATTTAGAAGTACTAAATATAGACTAATAATAAAACTAATTATAGATCTCGTCTGGAAATTGCGAGACGAATCTAATGATGGTAATTAATTCATGATTAGTGAACGTTTAGCGGATGGTTACTATAGCATCACTGTTGCAAATCATGGTCTAATTAGGCTCATTAGATTCGTCTCGCAAAGTTACCTAGGGTTACAGAATGGGTTGTGTCATTAACACACGTTTACTACTCCATGCATGTAAGATTCTCTTGGAAAAAATTTTGGTGAAAAATTTCTTGGGGAATTGAACACCCCCAAGAACGGTGCCCTCAGGTGAACTCAGCCGCTAGATCCGGCTTGCCTTGGATCGATCGACACAGCGGGATCGGGATCCGTTTGCGTGTGAGAGCTGAGAGGGGCCTCCTACGTGTCTACCGGAAGATTTTTAATCAAACCATATATGAAGCCCAATCATAATACACAAGGCCCAATAGCAATAGACAGCAGTAGTTTCCGTTTCAGTTGCGCTTTCAAGACTTTTTTAACAGCGTTTCCATTTCCCTCCTGTGGGATATGGGTACTCCTGGGCCCACTACCGACCGGGTAGACAGTCGGCCTGAGCCCACGTATGACAAATGATGTGGGCCGACCCCAGGCCGGCCCATGAGGATCCCCGGCTTAATGGATAAAGGTTGATGAAGACGTAGCCTGCAAGGTACACGGCGATGTACTCGGATCTCGCCCGAAGATCACGGAGATTACGTTACAACCGACTCAGATTAGTTTCCGAGTTGTAGCCGGATACAATTAGAGATAACCGACTTGTAAATCCTAGGCTGTCAGCCTATATAAGGCGGCCTAGGTCGACCCTTTCATTCATCTGATTCTATGCCATTCTACCGCCCTCATTGTAACCACAAACTTGCCATTGTTCTCCAGAGCATTGCCGAGCGAAATAATACAAGACCCTCGAGCACAGGACGTAGGGTATTATACCTCCGGATAGCCCGAACCTGTATAATCCCTGTGTCCCTGTGTTATCCCGCGATCGCCCTTTGCCTACAAATCTACCATCTGGGTACCTCCGGGTGGACTGCCGGACGATAACTCTGACAGTTGGCGTGACAGGTATTGGAGATCGTGGGGCATTATAGCTAGCTCGATGGCAGATCATCGCTCCGTCATCTTCCCCGATAGCCTCAAGGATTGCCCGACACATCTCGAGGGCATCAGCTTCTTCGCCGAGATCCACTCCATCACCTCTGACTCCACCATGTCGCTCGACGTCGCCACGCCGGCCAGCTCCGCGCTGACTTCGTCGCCGATCTCATCGTCGATCATCGCTCCGCTCCAGCAGCGGCTTGACGCGGTCACCATCGACGATTAGGCTCCGGGCCTGACCACTCGCCGAAGAATCCCGCCCCCGGACGAGCTCCTCACCGGGCTAGATCACGTCCAGGGCACCATCGTCGAGTGCATCGCCATGTCGGAGGAGGCTCTGCGCTGACCCCGCGACCCGCTCCCACTAGGGTTATGCAGTGCCTCGGAAATCTACTCGGCCTACATCCGGAAAGACATGTCTCAGATCCGATCTGAGAACCCGCCCAAGCCCATCCAGTCCCTGGACTGCGGGGAGTTTCAAGTTGCCACAAGTGTGCTCCTGCTGGCTCCGGCCGACACAAGCGATGACTCCAGCTACGCCACGCCTCCGGGGCATGAAGTCTTCGTCTCTGAGAATTCTGCAACCCAGGATAAAGAAACTGACTTGGCCAGGGACCGCTGACTGGAGCGGAACGCTGATCGAGCTCGGCGCCGCAACGAAGAAGCCACGCCGCCTCAAGCTGTGGCCGAGGATGCTGCAGCCGCCGCAGCTGCCGGAGAGATCCCCTGGGGCTCCAGCAAGGTAGCAACCTCCCCCCCGGGGTCCTTGCGGAGTTGAACCTCAGAACCTCGACGGAGCATTCGCCAGAGTGCCCTTCCGCACGCCTCAGGCTAACATCGCTGCCGCGTTCGCCGAACTAGAACACATGCCTAACACCCTTGAGGTGCAACGCGCTCGAGCTCGCTTGGAGGCAGCTCAGGAGCAGGTCGAGCGGTCGTACCACGCTAGATCCCGATCTGGGTGGACCAACTCGGCTCGCTCTTCAAGCCACCGCTCTGCTCATAGCAGATCGGATAGGGGGCAACCTCGCTAGAGGAATCCCCCTATTACCCGTCGTTGAAGAAGAGGTGGCCCAGAACCACCACGAAGAGGAAGAAGAAGAACGGCACAACCCGCGCAATGCGGATCACTGTCGTGATCGCTATCAGGAGCAGCGCGATAGGTGCGCATGACATCACTACCCGGCTAACCCCCAGGAAGGTGATCTCCGCGATCATCTGAAGGACAACATCCTGGACATCCGTGCTGACCTCAACGCCCGCCATCGAGATCGCGACGCGACAGAACTCGAGCGCCGTGAGTGCTACGACCGAGACTACGGCCGACCCGATAGCCAGCGGATCGGGGAAGCAGGCGATGTAGCGGCAGAGGAAAATGAGCGTCGTGTGGTACACGAGCTCAAGGAACGCAAGCAGTACGACGCACGGTATGGCCCTCCGAGGGATGACCGTCGCCAATGGCATGATGATGCTCGACACCGAGTCAATCAAGCCCGACCCCCTCGTCGCAATCACCGCAATGGCGAATAGGAGGCGTTCGATGGCTTTGCCGCTTTCTCCGCCCGGCTCCGTGCTGTGGAATGGCCCGAGTCATTCAAGCTGACCCAAGTCAAGAAGTTCGATGGTCACTCCGACCCCAAGCTCTGGCTCAAGACATACTACACAGCGGTCAAAGCCGCCCACGGATCCAATGACCAAGCCGCCGTATACTTCCCTGTGATGCTAGGCAAGGAGTCACTGCTGTGGCTCGAGGGCCTCCCTCAGGACACCTTTGATAGCTGAGTAGATCTCTGCTACGCTTTTACAAAGAATTACCAATCAAGCTACCCTCGGCCGGGCTCCAGATTTGATCTGGATAATGTCAGACGGAAGAAGGGCGAGAGTCTCCGCGACTACTCTGACCGTTTCTTCGACAATCGGAATAAGGTCGCCGACGTTGAGGATCGGGACGTCATTGACGCATTCATACGAGGCCTCATCGACAACCAGCTATTGCGCATGCTCTTCAAAACCAACCCAACCACGGTCTCCGACCTGATGGATGTGGTCAATCTGCAGGTCAGAGCTGACCAAGCTGAGCAGGCCCAGTTCAAGAACAAACAGAAGCGGGCCGAAGACGACGACTGACTCGAGAAATCAAAGCGCCATGAGCCGTTGCGTGGGCGAAAGATGGGCCCTGAGCCCCTCGTAGCCTTAGCAGAAGAGGAAAGCCGGCCGGAACCCAGGTTCCTTGCCGAAGAATTCCATGACACACTGAACTTTCAGTGCCCTTTCCACAAGGATGCAAAGTACAATCTCCATGATTGTCACGCACTGCTCAAAGAACTCGGCGCCTTGCCGCCGACTAAGAAGCAGCACTACAACAACAGCGGCAGCCTCTACAACAACTACCACCGCGACGGAAACAATGACGACCGGCGGGACAACTACCGTCGCAGAGAATACCGCGACCGCCGCGACGACTACCGACGTGGCGATCGCGACCGCGAGGCTCCGGCTCGCCGGGATGATCAATGTCACCAAGACGATTAACGCCGACCCGCTGCACCAGCAGAGCCACCCAGGCGCGGCGCCAACGGCGACTTCCAGCACGCTGACCGCCACGTCAACGTCATCATCGGGGGGCCCGACGCCTTCCCAGAGAGACGCAGGGGCAAGCTCCACAAGCGCGAAATGAAGATGGTCTCCACCAAGCCGTGGAATACCTCCAGTGGTCGGAGATGCCGATCACCTTCAGTCACACCGAACACTGGGTATACTTACCCGAGCCGGGGTCCTACCTACTCGTTGTCGCTCCCTTTGTCGAGCGAGTCCTCCTCTCCAAGGTCTTGGTTGACGGTGGGAGTGCCTTGAACATCATCTTCACGAGCACCCTCAACAGCATGGGATTCGACTACAGTAGGCTCCTGAGCGCCGAAGATCTGTTCTTTGGCATTGTGCCAGGAAAAGCTTTCTACCCGATAGGAAGGGTCGCCCTGCCAGTCACATTTGGCACGGCTGACAACTACCGCACGGAGTTCCTATACTTGGAGGTGGCCGACTTCCAGAGCTCCTACCATGCCATCTTTGGCAGACCCATGCTGGCTCGATTCATGGCAATCCCGAACCACACGTACCTGGTTCTAAAGATGCCGGCACCCAACGGAGTCCTCTCCATCCGTGGAGACATCAAGACCTCCTTCGAGTGCGACGAGGAGGCTATCAAGATAGCTGAGTTGTCCCGGCAACTCAGCAACAGCACATTACTGGCAGAGAAAGCCCCCAAGGCGGCAACCGGTGAGCTTGTCCTCCCGGAGCAGAAGCAGCAGCCCACGGCGCTGACACCCGCAGAAGCCCCCAAAGCGATCAGCTTGGGACTTGACGACCCCACCAAGACGGCCCTCATAGGGCGAGGGCTCACTCCTAAATAGGAAGACGCGCTCACCTCCTTCCTCCAGGACAACTAGGACATCTTCGCATGGAAGCCATCGGACATGCCAGGAGTCCTGAGGGAGAAGGCTGAGCACTCCTTGGATTTGAGCAAGAACGCAAAGCCTACCAAGCAGAAGCTGCGCCGGTTCACTCAAGATTGCAAGGAGACCATTAGGGTAGAATTGAATAAGCTCCTAGCTGCTGGTTTCATTAGAGAATGCAAACACCCCGAGTGGTTTGCAAATCCTGTGCTTGTAAAGAAGCAAAGCGGTGAATGGAGAATATGCATCGACTTCACGGATCTTAATCGCCACTTCCCTAAAGACCCTTTTGTGAGGGAATGGTCCTACTTAAACTGACTTAGGTGTGATCTGTAGTGTAAAACACTATACACGTCACACACCTGGGTCAGCATAAGCCCGGAGTTCCATCGAGTGTCTCCGAGACAACCCGAATCATTCACTTCCAGCTGTCTCATTACAAATACTTAGGATCCCAACACCAGAGGAAGCATCACAGACATTGCACGAAACCATATATACAACACAGATAGATAAGAGTTATACAAACCAGGGTAGTTCAAATTTTAACAACATAACACATGTACTATAAGTTCAACAACAAGTTCACAAAGTTAATTAAACAACCTATCAAACAGACCATGTCGTGCCCGGACATGTCTGTAGCTTCGGACCACCACGGCGCCAGCAACAAGAGCTACTCCTCGGGCTCAACTGCAACAAGGGTCAAACAACCATACAAAACTACTTAGCTAGACTTACCCGACAAACTAAGCTAAAGGGAGTTCAAGGGCATGCAAGGCTTTTGAGGTTAAAGAGAGAAGCAACAGACTCTTGCAAGGCTACAGCTTACTAAGTTATTATCCTAATTGCCATATTTTGGAGTACCATGTTATTAACCTATGCATCTAGGTGAGCCAACCAAGTATTGCCAAACAATAAGATTAACTAAGCAAAGTAAGCAAGTATGAGAGCTTATTAGTAAACAAAAACACTTCAAGCATATGTCAGGATCAAGCATGTATCAAAACCGTGACGCTCGGCGATTCGAATCGATTTCAAACCCTGCAGGGGAAAACCTGGGACACACGCCACTTGCGCGCCTCGTCAGGCCACACGAAGCTACTTTTCCCGCTATGGCCACCATTGCCTGAACTGTGCCCACATAGCCCGGGGTCACATCCCCAATCCCTACACAGTGCCCGGGCAAAGGCATGTGGGTTACTGACTACGACCCTGCCCACATTCCTCGCCAGACACGATTGGTCACAGACTCACAGTTCAATCGTTAGCACCACAGAAGTACATCAGTTTCCTGGCTCCCTATACTGGTATGTGCCCAGTACGTTCAAAGCTTGACCTCAGGCAGATATCACAACAAAACCTACAGTTACCAAGTGGGGCAGGATCAGCTTTTGACCAATCAAAGCGTCCAACATATTCCACTAACATCAATCTCATATTCTGCCCAACACTTTCAAAGACTCACTAAACCAGTTTTAGCTCTCTAAAGTAAGCACTTCCTAGTGTGCAGGTGATCGGGAAACACCTGATTTCTACTATTGTGAGCAGATCTAAGCAACTCTACTTTATATTTTTGAAAAGGTGGCAAAGTTACTCTAATCAAGGATGGATCATGCACTAAAGTTGGATTCACTCAACTCCTAATCTAATGCACAATCATAGGCTCAATCATAACAATATTACTTAAATTATCAATGGGGCAAGTATGCTCCGGGGCTTGTCTGGCTCACTGATCTCGACTCTGCAGCTCCATGGGCTTCTGGAGCTTGCGGTACTGCCTCGGCCTCTGCCTCAAACACCACCTCGTCCCCCTCCTGGATGACGTCAGGGTCCACCACCAGCTCCGGCTGCAGTGAATCCTGGTCTACACGACATGATGCATAAACATGGAAAATTAAATGAGAGACCTTTAACCACCCTAAATCTTTAGAGAAACACCTATTTAGCAAAAGAATTACTTAACTTAATTCAAGGATTATAAATAAAGAAAATATCTAATAAAATCTATTTTTTAATAAAACAAACCCGTAAATCTATTCTATTAATCAAGCCAATAATTTAAAAAACCTATTATTAAGATCTAATAACTTATATGCATAAAGAAAAATGCAACTAATCCAACAAAATTAATTTCATTAATCTTAGAGCTTCCTACAAAAAGATATCAAATTCTAATTATTTAACCTATTGAAATGCATTACTAAGAACCTAAAAATCTATTAAAACCCAAAAACCAAAAAACCTAACCCTTCCCCTGTCACAAAACCCCATAGCCTTTCCATGATTCAACCCACACTCCCCCTCCTTTCTTCTTAGGCCGACAGGCGGGCCCGGCCCCCTTCTCTCTCCCTTTCTCCTTTCTTCCCCTCCGGCCCTCCCCGTGCGCAAATGCGCTCGGCCCGACAAGCCTTGACCGAGCGCGGGCGGTGCTGACCCCCCGGCGAAATCGCCGGCGGTGAGTTCTTCCGGCGACGGTAACAACTTGGCTCGGCTCTCCTTGACCTCGCGAAGCTACTGGTGGGGCTATTTCCCCAAAACCACGACCGAACAGTGGTCAGCGGCGGCGGTAGAACTTGGCGGCCACCTTCCAGCTCGATGCTCTGGCAGCTCCTACAGCCAACAAGCAGCAGCTAAAGCATCTAGGTGACGAGGCAAGGCTGCGGCGCTGCTCATCTCCTGTGGGCTCGGCCTCTAGGCTTCTAGCGCAGGTGCCAGTCATGGTGGCGCTCCGCCGCGGCGCAGGCGTTCCGGCCGGAACAGACATGGTAACAAGACTAGGACACATCGGAGAGCTGCGCTAGGATACATGGGACACGGTTATGGGGTCGGACAACGACTACGACTGCGGGAAGAGGGTCCTCACTGTGGCGGCACAGGTGGGGCTCGGCAACGGCGCTCTGGAGAAGACGACGGCGTTCGACAGCTACGGGGAATGGAATCGGGCAAGAATAGGTGGGTTGGGGAGGTAAACGGCCGATGGTATTGTGGGCGAAAGGAATTGAACGATGATTGATCACCGGCGAAGAATTTCGGAGCTGTGGCGGTGGTGGTGGTCAGTAGTAGCGAGCAGAACGGAGAGGAGGAGATGAGGACGGTGGAACTCGGCCTTTAGCCTTCTCACTGCCACGGCCACCTCCTGCTTTGCATGCCTGCATTGGAGCTCAGCCTAGGTGGCGCGTGGCATGGCCGGCCAACGGCGGCAAGCAGCATACCAAGCCGCTGCCGGCCATTGCTGCTCGGCTTTGTCTGTCTCTGAATGTTACTCCCCTTTTCTCTGAATCCACTCAAACCCAGCCCCTTTTTTCCAAATTGCTCTCAAATCCAGACATAAACTTTATTTGGTTCAAATGTCAAAGTTGTATCCAAAACATGGATCTCCAAAAATTCTATAGACTTCCAGGGTTAAAAATCATGGATTTAGAAGATCCAAAGCCCTAAACAACGGGTGCAGCTACTGCACTTCTGAAACTCTCTCTCTCTCTCTCCCTCTCTCTTTCTGAATCCCATTCAGACCTGTGAGTTCAAGTCAAAAATACTCCAAACTTCAAATATAAACTTTTCGAGATCAAATAACAAAAGTTGTATCCCAAACAATGAGCTTCATTTTCTTTAATATAATCTTGGTCTATAACTTAATAGATTTAGAGTTATCGGCCTCTGAATGTTCTGTCTCTCAAACTCTGCATCTCGTTCTCTGAATTCCATGCAAACCAGCAAGTTTGGGTCAATTTTCCTCCAATTTTAGAATGTAAACTCTTCAAACTCCAAATACAAAAGTTGTAGCTAGATCATAGAGCTACACTTTCCTTATAAACATCATGACCTGAATCTTGAAGGATCAAAAGTTATAAAGCCTGGAACTTAGACATCAATGCTGAATTGTTTTCTGAATCTTAACAAACCCAGCAGCTTTAAGTCCAATCTTCTCCAAACTTTAAATGTAAACTTTATGGGATCTGTTGAGGCCATAATACTAGGGTGCCCGATCACGAGGATTACCGACTACCGACTCCGAACTACCAAGACTCCGAACAAGACACGATGGCCAGATCGCAGAAGGGAAGCCCGAAGATAGTTAGAGTCCTACTAGGTTTAGGTCTGTTTTGTCTTGTAAGGCACGTCTCCCTGGATATAAATAGCGGGGGTCCTGTGCGTAGAGGGTATGTCCATTGATCTACAATCTTAGACAATCCACCCGAGAGTACTTGTTACGCATTGTAATCTGTACTCGACGAAATAATACAAGCAGCAACTGGACGTAGGGTTATTACTCGATCTCGAGGGCCCGAACCAGTATAAAAATCCCGTGTTTCTCTGTTCGTCACCGTGATCAATCTTCGCACGAAGCGGGGTGCCTGCCGGACAAATATCTGACGAGTACAACCTCGACAGAGGCGCGCCGGATTCATAGGGCTCCATGTACCAAGATGTTCAACCTGCGATAATACCAGGGTGCCCGATCACGAGGCGCGTTAATGCACGCAAGGGCCCCTATCTGCCGGACAAATATCTGACGAGTACAACCTCGACAGAGACGCGCCGGATCCTATACCAAAGTTATACCCTATACATAGGGCTCCATGTTCCCTAATATGACCTTTGTCTAAATCCTTTTATATCACAAGATATTCTGCTTTGAACTTTGTATCACCGTGTGTGACTGAACCCTGAATTTCCTTTGAATCCTTTTAAAGCTGTCAATTTCACCTCCATGTTTCTCAAGCATTCGTATTTGAACTCTCTTCAGTCCTTTAACCAAAGTTGTAGCTATTGCATAGAGCTCCAATACTCGTATAAACACCATGGCCTGTAGATCAAAGAATTGGAACAATTGAATATCTGAACATTGGATGAATTTACTGAATATATATGTTCATTCAGGGTTCCGAATTTTTCAGACAACAGCTAGATCGATCAACATTTGAGTTCAACCTTCTCTCGAAATCGAACACAATCTTTCTTTGGTCCCATAACAGATTTTGTAGGTGGTATATATAGGGCTTTGTTTTTTTTGGTAAAGACACCCATGCCTAAAAACCATCGGATTGGGAAGAATTGGGCTCTGAACATTGCTGAATTGGGATTCTTATTCAGACCTCTAAACTTCCTGATCCGGCCGAGTTCACCACAAAATTTCTCTGAATTCTGAACATAAACTTTCCTTTGTAATATAACAAAAGTTGGAGTCAATACAAAGCTCTACAATTCTCTTATAGACTCAATGACCTATACCTCAAAGGATCTGAAGATACAATGCCTTGAACTCGGCCAAAACATCGACTTGAAAGGTCCATTCAGACTTAAATGAAAATTGAGAGCTCTTTTGCATTCATCAAACTTTGAGTGCTAATTTAAATATGAAAATCTTTGCATATGTGATCCATAAACATATAGTTCTTCTCAGAATAGTTAGGACTGTCCATTTCAAGCAATAGACCAACTTGGTACCATAGAATATTTCCCAATATTCTTACACAAATACGGCCCTTCATCACTCTTTTCAATACATGGAAATTCTTGCCAAGTCTTTGAAAAAAAAATCAGCACAACTTTCAATCTTTGACCCTACGAAAAATTACCAAAATGTGCCTTAGGGCAAGTTTGTGCGTATTGAGTAGCTCCCAATCTTAATCCATTATATTTCTCCTCTTTAGTACTTAATTACAAGCTTAAGCTAATTAAACACCTATGGTGTTACACCCTTCCCTCTTCCGCGAATCGACCAAGTTGTTGACTCCATGTTCGGCTGCGTGCTCCTGTGTTTTCTAGATTGTTACTCGAGTTATCATCAGATAGCCCTCAAGACATCCAACCAGGATAAAACGGCGTTCATCACCCCGCATGGCATCTACTGCTACAAGACGATGACCTTTGGGCTGAAGAACGCCGGCGCCACATACCAAAAGGCCATCCAGGGCTGCCTGCAAAGCCAGATCGGGCAAAATGTTGAAGCTTACGTCGACGATGTCGTCGTCAAGACGTATGACGCCGACTCCCTGATTGCCGACCTCCAGGAAACCTTTAACAACCTACGCCACTTCAGATGGGCTTCCGGGTCAGCCAGCTCAACATCGAGGCGAACCCAGTCAAGCTGGATGCCATACGCAATCTCGAGGAGCCCAAGTGCAAGAAAGACATCATGAAGCTCACTGGAATGATGACGGCCCTGAGCTGATCCATCAGCAAGCTCGGTGAAAAGGGACTTCGTTCTTCAAAATCCTCAAGAAGACGGCCAAGTTCGAATGGACCCCTGAGGCTAGTAAGGCCCTGGCCGACCTCAAGGAGTTCCTAGTTAGCCCCCCGTACTCACGGGCCCGACCCCCGTGGAGGAGCTATTACTATACATCTCGGCTACCACGCATGTAGTCAGCACGGACCTAGTCGTCGAGCGACCAGAAGAAGGTCACCCATACAAGGTCTAGTGCCATGTATATTTTGTCAGCGAAGTACTCAGCGAATCCAAGGTCCGGTACCATCACCCTCAGAAGCTGCTCTACGCGCTCCTGATCACTGCCAGGAAGCTGCGCCATTACATCCAGGCCCACGTCATCCGGGTTATCTCAAATTTCCCGCTCGGAGCCATCCTCCACAACAGAGATGCCAATGGCCACATAGTAAAGTGGTCCGTCAAACTCGGAGAGCACACCATCAACTTCGAGCCACGGGAGGCCATCAAGTCCCAGATATTGGCCGACTTCGTGGCCGAGTGGACAGAGATACAGACGCCGACCCCAGCAGAGCGGCCAGAGCACTGGAAGATGTACTTCGACGGTGCCCTCAACCTCGAGGGAGCCGGCGCAGGGGTGCTATTCATCTCCCCGGAGGGCAGCACCTAAAATATGTTCTTCAGATACATTACCAGGCCACTAACAAATCACTCGGCATCAAGCGGCTGATATGCTAGTCATTGAGCAAGTCAACAAGTATTGGGACACGACCAAAGAAACCATGAGCGCATACTGCGCAGAGGTCCGCAAGCTTGAGGCTCACTTCTATGGTCTTGAGCTTCACCACGTTCTCCGAGAGGACAACGTCGCCGCCGACGTCCTGTCCAGCTAGGGTCAACCAGGGCCCAGGTGCCAGTCGGCGTTTTCGTTCAAGACCTGCGCACTCCGTCTATCAAGATGCTTGAAGACGACAACCCCGTGCCCGACCCAAAACCACTCCCGAGTGGTCCGTCGACCAATGAAGTTCTCCTGGTAGAAGCAGACTGGCGTGCCCCCTTCATTGCTTTCCTCACAGAGAGCTGGTCACCGGGTATGAAGGAGAAAATCGAAAAGCTGACTCGGCGCTTGACAAATTACGTCGTCATTGGTGACGCCTTATACAGAAAGGCCACCTCCAAGGGCATACTCATGAAGTGTGTCCTCCGTGACAAAGGCATCAGCCTCCTACAGGAAATCCACTCGGGCACATGCAGCAACCATGCAGCCGCCGAGACCCTAGTCAGCAAAGCTTACAGAGCGGGGTTCTACTGGCCAACGGCCCTGTCCGACACAAAAGACCTGGTGCGCTGCTGCACCGGCTGTCAATTCTTCCAAAAGCAAAAGCACCTACCGGCTCAGGCGCTCATAACAATCCCCCGTCTCGGCCATTCGCCGTATGGGGACTCGACAACGTTGGGCCATTCAAAACCGCTCCGGGCGGATTCAAGCACCTCTTGGTGGCAGTCGACAAATTCACCAAATGGATTGAATACAAGGTCGTAACTGACACCAAGTCTGCTACAGCCGCCATGTTCATCGAGGAGATCACCCACCGGTTCGACATCCCAAACCGCATCGTCACCGACTTGGGGTCCGAGTTCACGGGACACGAGTTCTGGGACTTCTGCCAAGACAACTACATCGACGTCTACTACTCTTCCTCGGCGCATCCCAGGTGCAATGGCCAGGTTGAGCGAGCCAATGGTATGGTCCAGGACTCGCTCAAGAAGGCTATGTACGATGACCTTAACAAGCATGCCGGCCGTTGGGCCAAAGAAGTACCCCACGTCATATGGGGCCTGCGGACGCAGAAGAGCCGAGCAACAGGATACACTCCATTCTTCCTGGTATACGGCTCCGAAGCCGTCCTCCCAGCTGACCTCGCCTATGGTGCCCCGCGCATCCAGTACTACGAGGAAGGAGAGGCAGAAATAGGTCGGCAAGTCGACATTGACAGCCTGGAAGAACACCGACTGGCTGCTTTAGTCCGACATGCTAGACATGAACAACAAGTATGACGGTATCACGACAAGAACGTCTGGGAACGCTCCTTCAACGTCGGTGACTTGGCCCTGCGCCGAGTCATGTCCTCCAAGGACAAACACAAGTTATCGGCCCTCTGGGAAGGGCCCTTCATCATTAAGGAAGTCGTCTCGCCAGGAACGTACAGCTTCCAATGGGCCAATGGTGACCCCGTCCCGAACGTGTGGAACATACATCACCCCACAAAGTTCTACCCGTAGATGCCTTCAAAGCTATGTACTCTTCCTCTAAAGTTAATAATAAAGCTTTTTTCCTTGCCAATGACTCTGGGTCATAAGGCCCGTCATTTACTTTTTAACCGACATCCAAGCTTATGCTCGGGGACTGGGTCTGACCCAAATAAACCAATCACGATCACAGGGAGAGTCCCCGCCGACTCTGACTTCCGAAGTCCTAACCCGACCCCATGTTCCCCCCAACGATAGCCGAGCTAACCTGACCGGTCCGAGTCCCCAACTGTGAAACCCTGAGTTCCGTGCTCAACCCACGCGCCACCAGAGATTAAGCCTTCCAGCTAAGCATCGCTGAGTGGTAAGCCATCCTCTCCATGAGCAGTGGTCAGAGGGATACAAGGGCACTTAAATGGCACAAGGCAGCGACCGATCGGGCGATGCAAAGCTTAAGTTGGTAGGGAAAAGGGTCCACATTTCATTTAGCTAACATAATGCTCAAGCACTCCAGCAAATTGAACTCCGAATTACTTATATTTAAGTACTGTTTACATTTACAACTCCTATGCTGCAGGCCAAGCTCCTTCGCTATGGCCTCCGCTAACGGTGCACACTCATCCACCAGCTCGTCGAACTAATCGTCAGAGACCCCATCGGGAAGGCCATCGCCGATTGGAGCAAGCTCGAGTGACGGGAAGTGTGCCCAGATGAGCGCCAGGATCTGACTATTGCAGCCGACTGCGGTCTCCTGCACCAGCTGCGCCGCGCGCGTAGGCCCGGCCCGGAGTCATTGAATCAACGTCAAAGCCCCCGGGCCCGACTCGGCTGGGACCAGGGAGTTGGCGTTGAGCTCGGCCGCCTGGCGCAGCTCCAGGAGCTCGGACCGAACGCCTACAACAGAAGTTCATAAATACAACAACCATATAAGACAGCGGTCAACACCATAAGCAACACTCACCATGCATGGCCAGGTCATGCTCATCCTTCAGGCGCTGGTTGGCTTCCACCGAGCGCTCGGAGTCGGCCTTAAGGCGTCTGTTCGCCTCCTTCAAATCGCCGACCTCCTCCTCGAGTTTTCACTTGGCCCCGGCCAGCTTCTCCACCTCCCCTTGGAGAACTTTCTCCTTCTTCACTGCATCTGCAAGAGACCATCATTAGTACAGATCACCCGGACTGGACATCATCCAGGCGTATCGCAAGAACTCACCTTCCGTCAGAACCTTCATATCCTTCATGAGGTCCTCGTTGAGCTTGACGACATCGGCCATCTCTTTCTCCTTCTTCATTTGGTACTCCTTGGCCTCGTTGGCCTCTTGGACCCGTTCCTCCTGGAACTTGGCGAGGGTCCGGCGGTCCTCAAGGGCCTGCCGCTTCAAGCGCAGGTCTTTCACGGACCGGGCTGTGAAACTCTGTTTAACGACAGAAAGCGGTCAGCCACTGCAAGAACAACGACACCTGAAAAGCTTACGATGTTATACCTGGATGACGCGATCCAGTACGCCAGCCACGTTTTGCAGCTTTCGAAGCTTGCTCTCGTGGTCGGCGATATCGAGCTCCAGAGCACGCTCCGGGGCCAGTGTTGAAGAACTCGGCCCGGCCCCGGGCCCGGTTGCGATGGCTTCAACCCTGGGCGCCACGGGGGTACCCGTCCCAGCGCTCAGCTACTCCCTGAGTAGGTGGTCATCATCGTCTTCAAGCGGGGGAGGGCCACTGACTGGGTCCACTATCCCAGCCTTCTTAACCGACTCCCCGTCCACTCCACCGCCCTTGGGCAGTCCCACCTGCCTGTCGGCAACCGGGGAACTGGTCTCCAAGGAGCGCTGCGGTGGACTCGGCGGTTGTGCCCGGTCCTCGATCAAGGGGCTCTTCCGCCCCTGCTCCAGCAGACTTTCTTCCACGGTGGCCATGGGCCCCGTACCAGTGACTGGAGACAGCACCAGTGCCACTTTGTCACCAGCCCCCGGGGATGACACCAGGCCAGCTCCACCTCCATGGCCCCCAAGCCTACACTCAAGACAGACACAGCATAAATACGGCCACACAGGCATTCATCCAAAGCATTTCAAGCAACTTTCCCGCTCTTCCGAGGGCGCTTGAATTGAACCCTCTGCAGCAGCAGGGGCGGTGTCGAACCAAGCACCAGCTTCGGCCGGTCCGGCGGCTGCACGTACAAGGTGCCCTGATCGCCAGCATCGGTCCGGGGCGCCTCCCCCAAGTCCGGGCTAGAGGGGGACCCTTTGGCTTCTTCCTCGACCTTGCTCGCCGAGGCTATCAGCTTTCTCTTCCTCCTTGCCTCGGACTCGGCCCATGCAGCTTGCCCCAGATTGGGCGGCGGCCTCGGCAACGAGCCTCCGCCAGTCGCCTTCGCCGACCTCAACACCTTATGCACGGCTGCGCGTCTTGGCTTCCTTCCCCCGATGACAGACGCCAGGGTCGCCTGATCATCCTAAGACTCCTCCATGGGAGCCAGAATCATGTCGCCGGCCTCCCATTCGGCCTTCTCTTCGTCCACCACCTGAGGCATTCGGGTTGCCTTCTCTGCCGTCATCAACTTCTCCAACCGGACGCTGCCCTCGGGCAACGGGGCCAGACAAAAATACTTCATTGCGCATTCCTGTAAGCAGCCAACACAACAACTCTGATTCGCATACACAGAGTCATGCATCAGACATCAAGTTCCAAAAGTACAACAAGGGACAGACACTAACTGGTGGTGGCGGATTGTGCAATGAAAAGGGCATCGGGGCACCCTGGTTATAAATCTCACCCCACATGAGGCTCGAGATTCTCTCCATGGTCTCGGTCACGGACACGGCCTGGGTTTGTTCTCGAGTCGGGTCTCTGACGCCCGAGAACTCGTATCCAGGGTAGACTTGGTCCTTGATTGGCTGCGTCAGGCGCCTGACAAAGGAAATCATTATGGCTGCAGCAGTTAGTTTCCTTTCCTTTGCCTCGGCTATCAGTTGCAGTAGCTCCTCAGCCTCCTGCAGATCCTGGCCCTCAGGTTGCGACTCCCAGTCGGTGATCTTCGTTGGCCGATGGCCGGTTCGAGTCAGCAGGGCTGGGGGATGGTTCGAAACATAAAACCAATCCAACCGCCACCCCTTGTTGGAATCATTCATGTCAAGAACAAAAATACTTTTTGGACATGCCCGGCCGCAAAGAGAACCCAGCCCCACCAGTAATCCGTGCCTGGCCCTTGCCAGAATCTTCACCAATCGCCTTCATCCGGTACAGACGCCGCCACAACCCAAAATGCGGCGGGATCCCCAGAAAAGCCTCACAGAGGTGGATGAAGACAGATATTGCCAGAATGGAGGTAGGATTCAGATGGGACGGCTCAATACCGTAGTAATGAAGCAGATCTCGGAAGAAATCCCCCGTTGGCAACCCGAATCCATGCTCAAAGAAGGGCGCGAAGACTGCCATCTCGGTCTTCGAGCGCTCCCACGGCGGCGCATCATCCCTAGGGGGCCGCCACAGCAGCACTTCCTTGGGCTCCAGCACGCCCCGCCGCACCATGTCTTGGAGCTTCGCCTCGGTCATGGAGGACTGATCCCAAGCCGGTTCCTGGGGTGGCACTTCTCTAGGCACGGAGGTCAGCTCCACGACCACGGCAGACGACTCGGTAGCCATCCCCATGGTGTCCGCCCCGGCGGCGGCCGCCGGCACCGCAGTACCGCCACTCCCGCTAGCGGCGGCATCACCCACGACCTCAGATTGGCCCGCGGTGGACGCCACTAGCTTCCTCGCGTCAGCACCACTGCCGCCCACGGTGCCCGCATCCACCGTCCTAATCGGCGGCGACACCTCTTCTCCTAACGCCGGTGTCCCCAGCGACGCCTTCGGCTCCATCATCTCCGCCAACTGCACGAGCGCAACATGAATGGGTTGTGGCGGCGGCGGTGGCCGAACTCCGGCGGCGGTGAGTGTGCTGTGGTCGAATCGCACTTACAGCGGCGCTAAGTGGCGGTGGAGGCGCGGGTTGGCTTTTGATTTGGAAATGACCGTGGTAAAAACCGCCGACGAACAGATCCGATTTATCTCCATTTCGCCGATTCGTATTACCCTAACGGCGCCGTAACTGGCGGACGGAGTCCGCTGGGATTCCGTTAATCGCGGGCCAACGGCTCTCCGTGCGCCAACGGCTCTTTGCCTAAGGGACTCGGCCAGCCCCGATGCTCGGGGACTCGGTGATCTGACTCCGATCAATGAGTCTCCGTAACTCGGCCAGCCCCGACGCTCGGGGACTCGGCGCTTCGACTCCGGTCAACGGATCTCCGTGACTCTGCCAGCCCCGACGCTCTGGGACTTGGCGCTTGAACCCCGGTCAATAGGTCTCCGCGACTCGGCTAGCACCGACGCTCGGGGACTCGGCGCTCTAGCTCCGGTCAACGAATCTTCGCGACTCGGCCAGCCCCGATGCTCGGGGACTCAGCGCCTGCGACTCGGCCAGCCCCGACGCTCAGGGACTCGGCGTTCTGACTCCGGTCAACGGGTCTCCGCGACTCGGTCAACCCTGGCGCTCGGGGGCTCGGCACTTTGACCCCGGTCAACGGGCCTCCGCGACTCGGCCAGCCCCGACGCTCGAGGACTCGGCGCTGTGACTCCAGTCAACGGGTCTCCGTGACTTGGCCAGCCCCGACGCTCGGGCCCGGTCAACGGGTCTCCGCGACTCGGCCAGCCCCGACGCTCAGGGACTCGGCGCTCTGATTTTGGTCAACGGGTCTCCGCGACTCGGCCAGCCCCGACGCTCGGGGACTTGGCGCTCTGACTCCGGTCAACGGGTCTCCACGACTCGGTCAGCCCCGATGCTCGGGAACTCGCCGTTCTGACTCCGGTCAACGGGTCTCCGCGACTCGGCCAGTCCCGACGCTCGAGGACTCGACGCTCCGACTCCGGTCAATGAGTCTCCGCGACTCGGCGCCAAGAGCTTACTTATGAACCTACGCTACCAAGTTGGCCCCCGGGTCAGGGAAAACAGAAATTTCATTTGCAGCCAAGACATGAAAAGACTCATCAGGAAACTATACAGTTACAAGAAAAGCCGGTCATGGACCGGTTACAAGGGCAAAAAGCATCAACTGTCAAGATAACGGCATGGGGCACTCGCTGTTGCGCCTAGTGTTTCATCCATAGTAAGCTTGGTTCGCACGAGCCTATCGCAAGCTCTCTTGTAGCACCATGGCAGCCGACGACGGGTGAACCCCACTTGAGGGCAGGGAGCAAATGCCCCCGGGCTTCCCTTGGCTCTACGAATCATTTCATCCTACAAGGCCCTAGGCCCAAGGCCATGCTGGGAGTCAACGGGGCAGAACACAGACGCTCATTAAAGCCTCAAGATCTTCGCAAGCACTCTTCTAGCACCAAACTCTCAAGTCCTCATGATTTCTCCCCAGAGGATGAACCCAATAACAAGTCCCCAACATATACGTTGTGTGGCTTCTACACATTTTTGCTGATGAATGACAACTTCAGCACCTCAGCGACCATTTATAGCCCCAGATTAACTGTGTCCATGTGACCTCGGTTACACTATACGACCGTGAGCCCTGAGCCACGCGGCTTCTTCTTTCGAGGCGCTCAGTCCGCCCTTATCGTCTTTGGCATCACTTGACCACAGGTACGTCCTGTGCGTTCACGTGGGAACTATTCTTGTCACAGCGTGTCCAGACACCCGTGGCGATCTTATCCTTTGGGCGGCCTGTCTGCCTCGAAGCTTAGATATTCTTTTCTTTTGACCATTAGCCCGATTATTCCAACCGGCCCAATGCTTGGGGACTACACCATATGGAGAGCTCCTTGCGTCGCTTTCCATATGCCCCATCAGGATGTGTCACTTTTCCCAAGTGGTGCAGTACCTTATGGCGTCCGCCTCGGCCGCAACTCGGCACTACGCCACTCGGGTCTTCGTCCTCGGGTCTGCCTAGGGTCATCCAAGCGATCTGCGGATTTCTTTTTTGGGCACCGCCCACCCTTGTGTCGGCCTGCCGACCAAGATGCTTCAGCCGACTGCAAAGGCTTTGCTTCTTCATCAGCGTTTCGACACGTGCCTGCATGTTGCTCGGGGACTTGTGGGATATGGGTACCCCTGGGCCCACTATCGACCGGGTAGACAGTCGGCTTGGGCCCACGTCTCACAAATAATGTGGGCCGACCCCAGGCCAGCCCACGAGAATCCCTGGCTTAATGGATAAAGGTTGATGAAGACATAGCCCGCAAGGTACTCGGATCTCGCCCGAAGATCACGGAGATTACGTTACAACCGACTCAGATTAGTTTTCTAGTTGTAGCCGGATACAATTAGAGATAACTGACTTGTAAATCCTAGACCGTCAGCCTATATAAGGCAGCCTAGGTCGACCCTTTCATTCATCTGATTCTACACCATTCTACGGCCCTCATTGTAACCACAAACTCGCCATAGTTCTCCAGAGCATTGCCAAGCGAAGCAATATAAGACCCTCGAGCACAGGACGTAGGGTATTATACCTCCGGGTAGCTCGAACTTGTATAATCCCTGTGTCCCTGTGTCACCTCGAGCTCCCCAGTCCCGCGATCGCCCTTTGCCTACAAATCTACCATCTGGGTACCCCTGGGTAGACTGCCAGATGATAACTCCGACACCTTCCGCTTGCTGGACTTTTTTAACGACGTGACTTTTTTAACATCGTGATTTTTTTAACAGTATGTCTTTTCAAACAGCTCCTGTGTATCATTTTTTGCTGGGTTCGTGGTTGCAAGTGGGAAAATAAACGGGTGGGTACCAACTCATAAAATAAAGTTTAAAGTTTCAAATTGATAATAAAACTTAAGAATTTGTAGGTTCAGAGTACAAATTATAGATAATATAATTCAATTCTAATGTAGCGTTTGCTTTGACAACTGATCTTCCATAGAAACTTGTCAGCAAGTAGTGTAGCAAAACCTGTTAACAATGAAACAATACTCGTATTGTTAATCATTATGTCAATTTTTATTGTGACTTTGAACATTACAAAAGAAGAAATGTTGAACATTTCCATTGATAATGAATACAGTAGTGTTTAACATTGAACATAGTATAGTTGAAATGTAAATGAATATGTTGAAATGTACAAATGTATATGTTGAACATTCAACAAATAAAGTTGAACATATTTCTTAAGTAAAATATTGAAATACTGTAATAACAAATGTTGTGTAGAACAAAACATGTTACCAAATTGTAATTAGGCATGGAATTGCATGAGCATATAAAATGTTGAAGATGTTGAAATACTATAAAAACAAATGTTGAAAAAACTACAAAAAATGTAGTCAAACCATACAACCTTCTGAACCTGATAGGACGGAGTCAGCCCCAACAAACATGAACCCTAACCAGTACAGCCTTCCATGGCAGGGGACCGAAGCCCAAGCAATTTAGCCTTCTATGGCAGAGGGTACATGGTCGCCCCAAACCCCGAACATCCTTCTGAACCCGATAGGACGGAGTCGCCCCCAACAACCCTGGACACTAACCAGTACAGCCTTCTATGGCAGGGGATCCGAAACCGAAGCAATTTAGCCTTCTATAGCAGGGGTACATGGCTGCCCTATGAACTGTACAACCTTCTGAACCCGATAGAACGGAGTCGCCCCCAACAACCTTGAAGCCTAATCAGTATAGCCTTCTATGGCAGGGGGACTGAAGCCGAAGGAATTTAGCCTTATATGGCAGGGAGTACATGGCCGCTGTTGGTATTTCTTACGTCGCAGATAAATCCGCAAGCGCACGGATACAGTTGTAGCTTTCACCCGGAAGTATTCAGGGTATCGAATCCACAGGGAAGGCAGTGATTGACTAGAGTAGTTATCCGTTGTATTCAATCATAACATTATTAATATACCAAACTCTAGCAAGGGGTAAACATTGATAGATGGGTAGTGTGACACACAGAAGGTTTCACTGCTCATTATAATAGTCTAGTTAATATGAAGATCCTAAGAGAGAACTAGGGGTTCTATGAACTTCTTGCATATGGGTTACATTCCTACAAGAGTATACTATACAAGCTTAGTAAGGGATACATGATAGAGGACAAATCGAGGAGTCGTGGGATCCCCTCATCCAAGGGTACTGTCACGATGTTTATCACTACGGCCTGCAAACGCCCAAACCCGAACGGCGAGGATTACAAGGGACGGACAAGGCTGTCACCACCTGCCGCCTACCTCTGAATACGTGGAGTAGGGTATCCCCAACTGTATTCCATATTCCAAACACCATGCTTGCAATACGAAATACTACTCTATTTATTGTCCAGATAAACAGAGCAACCTTGCGGTATATTGGGCCATTGCCATAACATGCATCCATTATACTAAGGTGTAAGACATACATCTTATATGATGAACACACAAGACTATAAGTCAAGTAACATAAGCAAGAGAATAATTCCATTAATAGCTCTAAGTCTTATAAGTAAACAAAAGATACAAGATAACTGAGCTCTAGGCTTACCAAGACTCCGTCGGAAACCCGTAGAAGCTCGACTCCTAAGACTACTTCACTACTAACTAAGACTAGAATGTGTGGCAAAGAGAGCTCTTCCTTCTTGGTGTGCGTAGAATGAGGGAGTGGAGGTCTCTATTTATAGTGGAGGAAGTGACTTGGGGATGCGGAGATGCTCCATGAATTCTAGGAGAATATTCTCCTCCAATCTCTCCTCTACCTCCACCTGTCCACCCAACCGACTCTTCTACGTCGGTCACGGCCCTGAGGACTCGCGCACGCTTTCCTGGAGGCGGTGGGGCGCAAAACCAGTGCAAAACCGGATCCCAGGCACCAGAACCGGAGGTGAACCGCGCCAAATAGCTTCTCTGTACGTCGGTAGATGGAAAACCGGGCAAAACCCGCAGCATCGGAGAAATGACCGGCCAAAACCGGCCCCTGGACCGCTGCTGACCCGCGCCTGGTTCTCCCGCGAGGACACCTGTCCCTGGTTCGGCCGGCTCCCGCACCTGCCCGCGGACGACCGCACGCACGCGGCTGCCGCCGGGCCAACCGGATCCTGCCGCGTGTCCTGGGCGACGCGGCTTCCGCGCCCGCTCGTTCAGCACCCCGCGCGTGGAGCACTGCTGGGCCGTGGGCCGCCGAGCGGATTGGCCGCCTGGGCCGTGGGCCTCGTGGCCCTGCTGCGCCAGGATGACGTCAGCGGCGCTGACGTCAGCAATGACGTCAGCGCTGCATAATAGATTGGGCTTTTCGCATCTTTTTCTCCCGAGCTCCAAAATATATGAATATTATATCCATTTCGATCGTCTCGACGAGCTCTTCGCAATGGTGGACTCCAACTGGGCATTTGAGATACTTGGTGACATTGATAGTTTTAGCTTCCATTGCCTCATTTCCTGCATAACAAGGTAGAACACCAAAACTTGTGGAAATCATTAGTAATAAACCCTATCACTAAGTTTGGTGATTACATTTGCTATAATTCTTGCAGGAGTTGATGGTCAAAATAGGCATTTAAGGACCGTCAACAGCCGCCCCCTGAACCTACAATCTTCTGAACCAGATAGGACGTAATCGCCCAAAAAAAACAACCCTGAACCCTAACCAGTACTGCCTTCTATGGCAGGGGGGCCGAAACAGGATCAATTTAGCCTTCTATGGCAGGGGACATGGTCAGCCCTAACCAGTACAACCTTCTATGACAGGGAGTATGACCGGCCCTAACCAGTACAATCTTCTATGACGAGAGACCACCGCAACCAAAGCTCCATACACCATTGCACCACATTCAAAACATTACTAAACTAGTATGACTAGCATTGTATAATACTAGATCTAACATTTTGTAAACCAAATTTAATATTTCAAAGAAACCATTTCAACATTCTTTTAAAGAAATGTTGAAATAGTTTATAAAAATGTTAAGATAGTTCATAGAAAATGCTAAGCAACACCATCCAAAATGTCGAACTAGTTCAAATGTTGAAAGGGTTGAAAATGTTATTTAGCCAATGTATCTTCTCGTGAGATTAGCCACTATTTTTAAAAATATTGATGTAACATATTACAAATATTGAATGGTATATATTGAAAATATTGAACTAGTAATTGAAATGTTGAATGTTCAAATATTTTTTAAAAAAATAACATATTGGATCTTATAGCGACACATTAATTCCAGTGAATACCATAGTTCAAACGGATTTCGATTTGGATGTGTGGTTTAAGAGAAACAAGCATTTGAAGTTTGAAATCTATTTCCATCCTAGCCACCGCTCTCCTATCACATTGCAACACATGTCCTCTTTCCTGCTCTGCTAACAGCAGCTGCGCGTATGCTCCGCCTGATGCGCTCCTGTTCAGGTGAATCTCATCCGTTCATGTTAGTTGCACGAATCTTAGACAATAGAAGATGAGTTAAGTAGAAATCTTCCGGAAGATATATAGGAAACCCGAAGCTGAGAGGGCCTATCTCATTCTCTCGTTGGGTCAGCTGTCAGAGCGGCGCATGCCTGGCCCGCACCCGCAGAGCACGGTGCGGGCTTTTGGTGGCCCACACAGCAGGATAATTAGTGGGAAAAAGTCCATTCCGCAACCCTCATCTATCGGCGTCGTTTGATTCACAACCCTCAACCGCAAAACCATTTATCTGACACCCCCGAACTATTGAAACCGTCCGATTTACACCCCTCAGTGATTTTGAAAACGGTTTTTGCTGACGTGGCACCACGTCAGCCATCCTACATGGCGCCACGTCAACGACAAGGCGGTGAATTGGACCTTATTGATAGTTTGAGTGTGTCAAATAGACTTTAAAAAAATAAAAATATTTTTAAGAAAATATGTGTAATTAAAATTCTAAAATCTTGCTTACTTTTAGAAAATTCATAGAAAATTTGTCTTAGCTCAGAAAAATATGAAACTAGAATCATGCTTTAACTTTTAGGGTGTAGTTATAAGTTATTTAAATCTCTTATATTATACTATTATTTTTTTTGCTAAAATTTGTTCTTGTTATTTATTCTAAGTAGTTTGATATGACCTGAGAGTGACTTCGATGGCATTGACGGCCTATATTACGAAGATCGGCAGCTCACTTCGATGAAAAGTAGGTTTCACAAGGGGTTATTATGATATCCTTATTTTAAGATTTTTGGAATTAAGTTACTCTTATTTATTATGATCTCCTATATCTTTTGAGACCCAACTTCAAACGAGCTAAACGAGCTAGGATGAAGTTGAATTCATTAAAAATCATCTAATTTTGAATCTAAAATAAAAATAAGTGCAATCAGAGCATTTTTATAACGAGCTAGTTTAGCGACTTTTTTGTCTGCTTAGTGCTTATTTAAATATGCATATCGTGGAATATTTTTGGTACTAAATAAAATGCTAACCATACTTGTTATCATAGGCAACAAGACGAGCTACTAGCAAGTAAACACCAAAATGAGACCACAAAATTTTTAAACAACCCCTAGGCATTAAGAGATATAGCATGTTTTTATAAAAAATATGAAATAGATTTCATATTTTTATGAGCTAAAATGAATTTTCTATGAATTTTTTAAAAGTAAGCAAGATTTTAGAATTTTAATTGCACATATTTTCTTAAAAATATTTTTATTTTTTTAAAGTCTATCTGACACCCTCAAACTATCAATGAAGTCCAATTCAACCCCCTCGCTGTTGACGTGGCGCCACGCAGGACAGCTGACGTGGTGCCACATCAGCAAAACCGCTCTTAAAACCACTAAGGGGTGTAAATCGGACGGCTTCAATAGTTCGGGGGTGTCAAATACATGGTTTTGCGTGAGNGTAAATCGGACGGCTTCAATAGTTCGGGGGTGTCAAATACATGGTTTTGCGGTTGAGGGTTGTAAATCGAACTACGCTAATAGATGAGAGTTGTGGAATGGACTTGTTCCTAATCAGTGGGACAGCAACGAAAAACCTCAACCATATTAATTTTATTTTGATATAATAATAATGTAGACTTGATCACGGTCTCAGATTAAGCCCGTGGAACAGTAGGAGCCGTCACGGTCGCGCATTTATGGTCAGCGGTCACAGCGAGAACTAACTGCTAATTATGATCACACTTTTGCCAACCTGTTTGTGTCACGATAAATGCAATGGATCTTCATCCAGGCCTACTGTTGACGCTAAAACGCATCGCGCCAAACACTTACGCGCACGAAAACGCAGCATGTTGACCTGGCTGCGTAGAAACCGGTGAAACCGATTTGTGAAACCGGTGAAACCGGTTCTCTAAGGTTTGTCGCGAAGACCAACGGACGCTCACGCGAGAGGGACCCCGTCAGGGTGTGCGCACCTTGGGTTGCCCTAAACTCGGCAGGCCAGCTAGGACGCCCTCAAACGCCGTAGAGACGAAAGAGGAACAACAATTAGGGTTTGGAAAAACTAGAGTTTGAGAAACAAAATGTAGAGACAAAAAGTAGAGACAAAATAAAAGATAAATTGTGTTTGATCGATTGGATGATGACTCAATCGGCCGTGGCCCTTTATATTTATAGGGAGGTGAGGTCTTGCCCCATTAGGAGTCGAAACCCTAACAAATCTCGTGCTAAAATACAATTCCTGGTCAAATTACACAGACCAAAGCCATAACTCTCTCATTCGAACTCCAAATCGGACGTTCTACATATGCATTTTGATCGTCTCGACGAGAGCTACGCAATAGTGAAGTCCAATTTATATTTTGAGACACTCACCAAATCCGGTCCTACCGGATCTAGGAAACCGGTGGCACCGGTTTTCCCAGACTAACAATCAAATGCCAATTTTGCTCGTCAACATATGCCCCCCTGTTTTATGGCAAAGCTTGCGTGCCAGAAAACATTCTCAATAATCAAAATTGTCTAAAGACGATGACAAGCATTACATCACCCATATGATGATTTCTTCGTGGATGCTAACGTAGCCAAAATAAAACTCTAGCAAATACAACATGTATGAAACTACTACTTTCGGCTTTGAGCATCTGAGCATATCTAATAACAGAAATCATGATGTGGCCACGGTGACCAATTATGACTCCTTGGTAAGTTATAAGAATAATATTGATAATCATAAAATGAGAACTAAGGATTATACCAAAACCATGGATTATAATTAGATATACCTGAATAGGCACTCCACGGCATATGCATCGACGGAAAAAATGATGAAGACCAATGAGAGGACCGTCGATGCTTTTTCAACTTTGGTGATGAAAAACTCCTCCTTTGCTTGTCATCTAATCGATTGATTTGTTTTTTCTTGGCTATTTTTTGATATTTATTAACAATTCAGCAAAGTTTGGCTTATTATTCATCACCTTTCTTTTTGGTGTGACATTTGCAGCTCTACCAGAATTTCTGGCAAGACCGGTCAGACCGGTTTGGACACCGGTTAGACTGGTTCCTTTAGAAACAGTCACTTTGAGGTCATCTTGTGCCCCAGCCGAACTTCGTTATCGTTCAGCTTTTTTGTTTGAAACTTGTTCAACAACAGGGGCAATCTGATCAATAAAACTAGCTGGTGATTTTTCAATGTTCGGCTTTTCATTGTCTAGTTGGCTAATTGTTGCAAGGATTAAGCATAACAGTAGCCGGCTTTTTACTAACCAACTCTTGATTAACAAGAATCAGATCTACACTATTTTTCCTATTAAGTAAGTCATCCACAAATCTAAGCAAACCACTTATAAAGTTAGCTCTGAACTTACTATGCCTTGGTAGATTGTACATCCTCAACTCGTTGATGGCAGATATCTTCGTCATGATGACGCCTTGTTCCGTTACTTGATAACAGTGAGGAATCACTATTTTGTTGATGCCATCGAGTAGATCTCCAGGTAATCCTTCAAGTGCCACCATATTGCTAGGGCTTGACGGATCGGCCATGATAGCTAGATTCTCGTCCCCAGCGGAGTCGCCAAAGAGTGTGTTGTCGCTAAAACGCGTCGTGCCAAACACTCACGCGCGTGAAAATGCAGCACGCAGACCTGGCTATGCAGAAACCGGTGAAACCGATTTGTGAAATTGATTTTCTAGGGTTTGTCACGAAGACCAACGGACGCTCACTCGGGAGGGACCCCGTCAGGGTGTGCGCACCTTGGGTTGCCCTAAACTCGGCAGGCCAGCTAGGACGCCCTCAAACGCCGTAGAGACGAAGGAGGCACAGAAATTAGGGTTTGGAAAAGCTAGGGTTTGAGAAACAAAAAGTAGAGACAAAATAAAAGATAAATTGTGTTTGATCGATTGGATGATGACTCAATCGGCCGTGGCCCTTTATATTTATAGGGAGGGGAGGTCTTGCCCCGTTAGGAGTCGAAACCCTAACAAATCTCATGCTAAAATACAACTCCTGGTCGGATTACACAGACCAAAACCGGTCTAACCGGTTTTGGAAACCGGTCTGACTGGTTTCCCCGGGTATTGATCTTTCCGAAGCCATAACTCTCTCATCCAAACTCCAAATCGGACGTTTTACATATGCATTTCAATCATCTCGACGAGAGCTACGCAATGGTGAAGTCCAATTTATATTTTGAGACACTCACCAAATCTGCTCCTATCGGAACTAGGAAACCGATGGAACCGGTTTTCCCAGATTAACAATCAAATGCCAATTTTGGTCGTCAACACCTGCCTGGACGTTTTGTCACTTTGTGACCGGTCGTAGTTTTGTGACCAGTGGTACAAGAGACGCCGACTGCTCTGGTTGCTCACTGCGCGCGCCTTGTGTTTTGCAAAGGCATTGCTGGATCACTTACCGTAGCAGCCGACAGCGAGGACCAGGACGTGAAGAAGGACATAAGAGGCTGTTTGGATCCTGGGTGCTAAAAACTAGCACCATGTTTAGGTGCCAATTAGATAAATTAAATATGGGCTAATTTTAAAACTAATTGCATAAGTCATATCTAATTGATGAGTAGAATCTATTAGTCCTAATTAGATCTTAATTAGCTCATGTTTATTGTAGCATTACATGGGCTAATTAAGATCTAATTAGAACTAATAGATTCTACTCATTAATTAGACATGATTCATGTAATTAGTTTTGTAATTAGCTTATATTTACTTGATCTAAGTAGTATCTAAATATGGTGCTAATTATTAGCACATGGATCCAAACCAGGCTGCCGTCGCCGTCGCCGAGGAATTCTACTTGGGCCTTGTTTAGATTGGGCTAATTCAACTGAATTCAATGATTGGAGATGCATTGGAAATTGAAAAAGTAGAGAGGGAGCACGTAATTCAATGCGTTGCCTTTTGATTGAATTGGTGACTTTTCGCGAATCTAAACAGGGCCTTGATCTAAGTAGAATTCACTCCCGTTGCTGCCGTCGCCGAAGACGAACACGAACGGGGAAAGTACACTGTTGGTCAAAAAAAATTGTACGTGGGTTCGACCAGTGTGGTACGATGGCCCATTTGCACAGCCCACTGATGTAAGGCCATGCACCCATGCGTGACACCATTGTGTGTGCTGCTCATTTGGCGAGGAAATAATGGCCGACTCGGTTGAGCTGGACGTCCCTTGCTACCTTGTTCATGGCGCCTTTATGTTATAACCCAAACCAAGCCATAAGGGAGTTAGAGCAACTCCAGTGGAGGACCCTAAATAGGCCCCTACTCTAAATTTTAGGGTCTTCCTCCAAAAAATCAACTCCAGCAGGGCCTCTAAATAAATATGCATTTTTCATGCCCACCCAAATTCCAGCTCCAAGCCCCCATTCCTAGGGGCCTCCAATCTCCCCCTCAAAACTTGGGTCCCACTATTTTTAGAAGAAAATAGGGGCCTAGGCTGATTTCCCACTGGAGTTGAGAGGTAATTTTGGGCCCCTATTTTTTGCAATCCGACCTACAAATGGATTTTAAGGGCTTTAATTTGGAGGCCTCCACTGAAGTTGCTCTTAGCTGACCGGTTTAGGAACCGGCGGGTTGTGGTTTTCAGCAATCCCAGGAAGCGGAAGGCGCGGAAGGGGGAAACGATGCTGGCCTGGCGAAGATGTAATACATGAGCACGAGCGAGAGGACCTATGTAATAAATGAGGACGCGGGATGCGAACAACTTATTACACGAGCACGAGCAGTCCGATGGCCACGGCGGCGGAGGACGACGACAGCTTTTGCAAGACCCCCGCCGCCGCCGTATTCTGTCGTTGGCTGTCAAATTTCATATTCCATTTGTTGAACAGACGGGAATTCCTGGCCCCTGGAACCATTTCTAGCTGGAATGATTCACTAATTTAAATAAGATTTTATAAATGGAATGATTCTAGGGCTAATTCTGGCCAAAACGAACGGACCCTTAGCCGGTTAGATAAGGAACCAAGCCAACCCGACACAGGTGTTCCTGACACGACGGCTTCATCTAAGCCGGTTTCACGAGTTAGTTGGGGTTGTGATTGGCCCATGTGAGGCCTACTTGCTAGCATTGGCAATAGCCCGTCCGGTGTCTCCTCTGGCCCTATGTGGCTATGTGCCGGGCGCCATGCGATTTTCATTTTGTCCTATGTTTTGCAAAAAAGAATTCTCAAAAAATTGTTAAACTTTATTTATATATCCATTTCAATTTGAAATAGCTATAGGGAGAAAAAGATCTTACAAAAAAAATTCTCGCACTACGCATAAGGGATACGTGTCATTTCATTAAGGTAAAACCTTACCAAAAATTGATTTGGAGGTATTTTTCTTTACCACGCAACATATTAAAAATAATAACATTTTTATATGAGCTCGAACGAACTTTAAATTAGTAGACCTCAAAAATATCCACATACTTATAGTTTACAGGGCTTTCATTTTAAATCATTTTGATGCCAAATAAATAAATAATTGATTCAATGTTCAAATCTAAATTTATGGGCGACGGTGGGGCCAGCGCGGGTGTGGGGCCTGGCATGGCGCCCGCGGTCGCCCTCAGGGTCTCCCGCGAGGGCAACGTGACGGAAGCGCTGGACATGGGTTCTCAGCTTCGTGTCCGTGAGCGACAGAGCGAGGTCGCCGTAGCCAGCACCTGTCGCAATTGCGGAATTGATTTTGTGGGGTGGATTAGTGGTTGTTCGGTTTCTGATCATCATGTACCGTACTTCATCTTAATGGCCCGGGTTATGATTTTGTTAACGGCCGCATTTGCATCTGTTTGGTGATGAGTCTAAGACATTGACGGAGCACTGGTCCATGCTTTGGCTCCAGTGCAGTGCTCGAGCGTACGACGGCGGCCAGCTGCAGCTCGGAGGAAGAGGAACCACTTGAGAAGAAAATGCTCAGCCTGCAGCCGTTGTCCGTTAGCTTCCCGCGGCCATACAATTGATTGCAGGAGGTTAATCCATGATTGGACTTTGGTTGGTACTGGATCACATGCCACCAGTTTGGTGGTTTTTAACTCTGCACTACGAGTGTTATCTCATACTTTGTGTGTACCAAATTATAATTTGTTTGACTTTTGTTTACTCTAAGTTTAACTGCTCGTTTTATTTAAAAAATTATGTAAAATATCACATTTTTTGTTGTGGCTTGCTTTATTAATAAAAGTTCTTTAAAAATGACTTATTTTTTTACTATATTTACACAAATTTTTAGAACAAGACGAACGGTCAAACTTGGGTTAAAAAAGGCAAATGAATTATAATTTAGAACGGAGAGAGTAGTTGTGTTATTGTAATTCATTCTCTTTCTTTTAAAGGAAAAGGTGTGAGCACGCTCGTGAAAAAGAAACACAACACTACGGGTCGGCACTAGTCCTATTATTGTAGCCTGACCCAGGCGCCAGATTCTTGGAGGAGGGAGGGATGAGATCCTTCTGGTCGATCCATGTGCTTTGCTGCAGAGATCCTCAGTCCTTATCCGAGCAGCATGCGGGGTCCATCAGAACAGTGGTGAGATATTACAATCATTTTATCGCTCACGGCGTCTCTCATGGATGAACGGCTTTCTCTGCATGGATCCATGAAGGAGTGAGGGTCCTCCACAATGAAGATCAAGATCTGCGGCTGCCGGATCCACCAGCACGGGCACGGCAGCACCTAACCAATGATTTCTTCATTGGCTTGCTTCGGCATCTTTCATTTAATTTCGTTGCTGTGTTTTGCAATATTTGTGTCCATGGAGGGAAAAATTAAGGACTTGGTGCCAAAACCTTTCGATAGTCTGGAATGTCAAATTTGGATATTGTGATTTGCATGAGAACTGTTGTTCTTGAAATTTGCAGTGTGTTGAAACTATTCTATACGGCCGTTTTGATTTTTTTTAATAAATTCTAGGAGGAGAATTGTCGGTTAAGTTGATGGCAGATTTTTTTGACTCGAGAGACTGTAAAAGAAATGTCATTAGGTACCCGCAGAAAAATGTCATTGGGAAACATGGATGAAAGAGGAATACAACATGCAAAAGCGAAAATGCTACCTGTGAAAGAAAATTGACTTATCAAAGTTTGTAACAGTGATGTTCATGGCACTATAGCACAAATGTAACGTGAAAAAAAAAAAACCCAATGCATGCCCTTGCTCTGAATTTTGCCATGTCCGGGTGCCGGGTGCGTCATGCCAACCCAGGCTGGGAGCGCGAGGCCTCGTTTTCCCCTTGGGCCTGCGGCCCGGAGCGAACAGGCAAACAAAAAGTCTGGCGTGCCTGCGAGCGAACCTGAACGGCGACGAGCGGCGTCGGCGGAGGCCGGATGGAGGCCCACGCACCACGGCGCAGAACTGGAGATGTCAATAGGTAGCGTCCTCATCAATGTTTAATGCCAAGTATTTCCCCAACTGATAACCAGAAACCCAATCACAGAGAACAGAAACGGATCGAAATTAACACGGTCGTGACTCGTGCCTGCCGTAGGGTCCTCCACCAGCGACTCCATCGATCTCCGCGATCGATGCGACTCCTCCATCTCTGCGATCGATAATGGCGCCTCCAGCGCAAGAGGTATTTGATTGGCCGTGCCATCGGACAGACGCTCCATGCCGGTTACGAAGGCCTCCGGTGACGATCTTCCTCTTCATTCGTATAATCCGCCGTACGTCTTAATGACCCGGGCATGGCTGTCGTGATGGCGGGGGCGGCGGGCGCCGCTCGCTGTGGCCGGTCACACGACCCTGTCGGGCGCGGCGCCGGTCCATGATTTGGCCGCGGGCGGGACCTGGCCGGGTCGCCGCGCCATATATGCCAGCGCTCCGACGTACGACGCTGCCGGCCGCGCGGCTACAGCTAGCGCGAGGGCGGTGGCCGGTGGCCGCTGGGGCGCGCGCGCGGTGGCCATGGAATTAAATTCGCGCGAGCTAGCTAGGATCGGATCGGCCGCCGAGGAGGAAACTTGGGGTGTTTAGATGCATAGAATGCAAAATAAGAATGCAAAATGGGCGCGTTGGATCGCGTGCACAGAGAGAAAAAAGTGCATTGGAAAGCGCGTAGAATGCAAAATAGACTCAGGCCATCCCCAACCCAATGATTAGGATGGTTTCCATAGAATTAAATGAGCTGCCATCTAGGATAAAAGATGATGTGGCAAGTGATTAAATGAAGAAAGAGAAGGAAACTGGGTCTTGCATGAGACATGGTTTCTACACGATATCCAAGACACAATGAGAGATGAGTTGTATTAAATTTAGATATGAAAGGGTAGTATTTGCATTGGAGAGGAAGTGTCTAGCACTAGTTTCTTGATGAGATGGAGCTTATGGAAACTATGAATAGTGTTTTAGGTTGGGGATGGCCTCAGAATGCAAAATAGAGGGGTATCTAAACACCCTCGACAAAGCTGATGGAGGCGCCACCCGTGCCAGCTTGGACGACTCGCTTGTGCCCGGTGGTACGGGAGATGCCGATTTGGTCCGGTCGCCCACTGCGTGCCGTCCGCGAAGGCGTAACTGCTGTGCCTGCGGATCGATTGGCAAGTGCGTGCAGGCAGGGCGGATCGAGCGCGTGCGCGCACGAGAGCAGGCACACAAGTTCCTCCAGCCCCGACGCCCATTCTGCCTGCGTGCGTGACGCCGCGAGCGACGGACGTATGGGCACGCCCAGCGCAGGGCCGCCGGGCCAGCCATTTACGCGCGATGCAAACCGGAGGGGGGCAGGGCGGATGATGACGCTGTTGAATGAATGATGCCTAGGCTCTGTTTAGTTCAGCAAGTTTTGCTAGCAACTGGTAACTTTTTTCACTATGTTTTTCGTGCTTCCTCTCATAAACACGTTTTTCAATGGCAACTTTCTTCACCACTTTCACCCAACTAAACACGGCCCTAGTTTGCTCATTCCTTGGCATTAAATGCCGCGCCTCTCCTTGCGCCCTGCAGGCGTAGATGTGGTCCATGTGTACGTATACATGGAGGAGTAGTTCGATCTTCGATCCGATCTAGGGTATAACATTCTTGCACGCCATGCGGATCTGAGCACCCAGCGAGTGTGACCAAGCCCCGTTGTATCCATGCCCTGTTTCAGTCTCTCAAGCCGTTCTCAGTGGAGGATTTCAATTCAATATTGTGTTCCAAGACTACCATGTAATGAAAGTACGTTGCAAGACTTCGTTTCACTGTTTTCACAACGGAGTATAACCAGATCATTTAATTGCGACGTGATGTGTGATCAAATAA
>CM014271.1:32677512-32704319 GCA_004135705.1 Alloteropsis semialata
TCACCCCTTTTTACATCCATTTTGTAAAATACACGTTTTTCAATGTTTTTTTTTCCTCTCTGTGCACGCAATCCAATGCATAAACACTATGGACAACAACTGCATCTAAACACCCCCTAAGATAATGAAACAGTCTAACACTATTGGCATGCCTTGTTTAGTTCCACGAGATAAGTTTTGCTACAGTAAATTTGAATGTTTGGATACTAATTAGGAGTATTAAATATGGATAACTGACAAAACCCATTTTAAAACCCGGGTAACTTTGCGAGACGAATCTAATGAGCCTAATTAGGCCATGATTAGATAACGTCGTGCTACAGTAAACAATTTCTAATGACGGATTAATTAGGCTTAATAGATTCGTCTCGCGATTTTTCGTCCATCCATGTAATTAGTTTTATAATTAAATCATATTTAGTCCTCCTAATCTTCGATTTAGTTTTGCTACGATAAATTTCGCAAACTTATTTCGTTTCGTGCAACTGGCCGTCTCGCGTGCTCCAATCACAGCGCGGATCCAACCACTTTCACTGGTCGTAGTATACAGTTCATAGTGGCCGGGCCGGCACGGCCGGCGGGCTGCGCACCCGGCCTGAGTACTGGCTACGCTGTCTAGGTGGGCCTATGTTAGTTAAAGCAAAATGGGCCCAACAAAATAAACAAAACAAAACGGGGGCGGTGACACGTGGGCGCCGCGGTAGGCGTGGCATTTACTTTAGCTGCTGCCCTGGCATCCGTGTCCCTTCGCTCCGTCGACACGTGGCACTGCTCTTGCAGTTAACAGTTGATTGAGGATAAGATCCTTTTGCAAGGCAAAAAACTACAGCTAACCCTAGACTTTGCTTGAGGATATACTGTTCGCCTGTTCGATCCAGCTTTGCATTGCATTGCTCGTGTCGTGTCGTGATCTTTGCCTGCCCGCATCTGGATCATCGACGTGTCCACGAAGCCGAGCCCATGTCTTGATGTCCAGATGTGGCGAAGGCAGAGCCTGTACGAGCTCAACGATCTACCGTATTTGGTAGTCTGACAGTAGGCTGAGCCAGTGCGAAAGGGGAGGAGACACTTGGAGGAACCTCCGTACGTGGTGCACTGACCACGCTTCTCCGCTGTACTACGTACTCCCCCGAGATCCCCCGGTGCCCCCGTCACGTCGACACGGCGCCGCGGTTCACCGCACACATGCTCCTGCCTTCAAACGTTTGCTGTTGTTGGATACGTATAACTAACTCCTAATCAACCTTATTAATTGATTTGGTGCAGCGACTACCTGATGATCATCCTGACCGGCGACGCGACGGGGCGGCTGCTGCGGTACGACCCGGCCACGGGCAACACCACGGTGCTGGCGTCCGCGCTGTCCTTCCCCAACGGCGTGGCGCTGAGCGCGGACGGCTCGCACCTCGTGGTGGCCGAGACCACGCGCTGCCGCCTGCTCCGCCACTGGCTGCGCGGCCCCGCCGCCGGCGCCACCGAGCCCTTCGCCGACCTGCCTGGCTACCCGGACAACGTGCGCCGCGCCGGAGCCGGCGGCGGCGAGTCCTACTGGGTGGCGCTGAACCGGGACAAGACGTGGGTGGCGGAGGGCACCACGCCGCGCTCCGTGGCGGCCGTCAGGGTCCGCGCGGCGGACGGCGGCGTCGCGGAGGCGCTGCGCGGGCTCGGCAACGTCACCGTCAGCGAGGTCGTCGAGAGGCCCGGCGGCACGCTCTGGCTCGGCTCCGTCGACACGCCCTACGTCGGCCTCTTCAAGACCGCCGGCCAGTAGCGGCGCACGTATACCAGTACGACGTATATATACGTCGCTCCTTATAACTTTGTGTGTAATGGGAATCGTCACCGTGCTGTCAGTGGGATTGGATGTAATCAGTGACAAAACTAGTAGTTCTACTATCTAACGTACGTACGTGTAACACTGTAACAGTAACGTTGGACACCTATATAATGTGAGTATCTTATTAGAAATGTTGGACACCTATATAATGTGCTCCCTCCAATCATCACAAATATAAGTAGCCTTATTTTTTTTGTTCTAAATTAAACTTATTTACCTTTGATACTCAATAGCTAAAAATACAAATAGTATAGCACACATGATAATTGATTCATCGTTAAAAAGTAATTTTATATGGTTTTTTGTTTTTAAAGTAAAGTATCATATAGAAAATTGATGGTAAAAGCTTCATATGTAGACGGTGTCGGTATTCTAAACTATTTAACTCTGTGACCGAAGAGATTGTTGTGTTCAAGGAGAGTTCATCTCCAAGTTATTTGAGCAGGAGTCACGCATGTGCTCCTTTCCATACTACACGGGCTGAGCTGGGCCGGCTGCCCAGCATCGAGCAAATCGAGCGAGAGGCCCATCAAGCACTGGGGCGACGAACGAACGGCCCTCCTTTCCCTTCTTATCGGCCCATGCCGCAAATGAATCGCATCCGGGAGAGTTGCAAGACGACGAACGGAGCGACGCCGGCGACGACACTCGTCACCTCCGCCCGCGCCCCACACCCCAACACCACGCACCCCACCCCCACCCCCACCGCAGCACCCTTCCCGCTCCGCAGATTACCCGCCGGACGCTTCTCCCTCCGGCCCTCCCTCAGTCCCCTACGCGCCGCCCTGCCCAACTCGACCAAGCCGAACCCTATCCGCCGCCGCCGAACCCGGCCCCGGCAGGGATGGGAGCACAATGGATGGCATGAGTGGGGCTCCCTCTGATTCTAATCTCCCAAGTTTCTTCCGTTGGTGCCTTGGCGGCATGGCTGCTTTTGTCCCCGGCTCTGCCCCTGCCCCTGCCCCTGACTCTGCTCGGGATGCGGATGCGGCCGAGAGGATATTGCGACTGGGGAAGGAGGTGGAGCTGGAGTGCGGCGACATCTCCGCCTCGCAGGAGGACCTCCTCGCCCGCGCCCCCTTCCTCGGCGGCGGCGGCGGGGAGGAGGAGGAGGCCGAGGTGTTCAGCACCCCTCCTCTTACACAGGGCCAGCAGAGCCAGCAGGGTCAAGGGGAGGCGGAGGCGGAGGAGGATGCCATCACCATGTGCTCCCTCCCATTTAGCCAGCCTTCCCCTTCATCCCCTTCCATTCCCTCGGAGGACAAGGAGGAGCAGCCGCCGGCAGGCTCCAAGCAGCGGAAGCCTAGGATCTGCACCAGGAAGGTGAGAGGCGCCAGGATCAGGACTCCAACACCGAGCCCGAGCCCGAGCCCCAGCCCTGACAATCGCAGCAACAGCAGTAGCAGCATTGTTGATCCTCTATACAGGGCCGTGCTCATGATCCCCACTACTCCTGCTCCACCCACCGCCGCCGAGGACCTCCTCGCGCTTGCCCGCAACCACGGGATCTTCTAATCTTCCTAGTTCACCAGTAAGCACCTTATTGTACCAACTACCAGTCAATCCTCTCGCTTGTGTTTTTGTGTAGACAATGTTTGCCACAATCCATGTGCTAATAGTCTGTCAGTGGTTTCCTTTTTTTTTTTTGAGCCAAAGTCTGTCGGTGGTTTCTATGCACCATATATTGGCCAGGAGTTGTCTAATCTTTTATATTGATGTCCCCATGCATTCTTTACCTGGGAAATATTGAAGCAAATTACTAGCATATTGAGCATGTGCATTGGCTGCATTTTGTTAGTTTGGCACAAGAAAACCAGCTAGCCATGAGCATTTCACCGTCCATCTTCATTGATGCAGTGCAATGTTAGCAGTAGAGCATTGTGTAAATCAATGCTGAATTTGTTGTTTGAAATTCTGATGACATTTTATTCTGGGTTGTTCTGAAACTGACAAGCCTGGGACTAGCTAGCTGATATTCCCTACTAACTAGTTCAAATAATTTTTAGACTGATAGATCTTACATTAGTTATTTGACATATGCATTTCCTGGATTGACTATGAATCTATGATGGCTGTGAAGCAACTTTGTTTCTATGTCTGTATCCATCTTCATTGATGCAGTGCAATGTTAGCAGTAGGGCATTGTGTAATATCAATGCTGACTTTGTTGTTTGAAATTCTGATGACATTTTATTCTGGGTTGCTCTGAAACTGACTGGCCTGGGACTAGCTAACTGATACTAACTAGTTCAAATAATTATCCATTTCCTGGGTTGACTACGATTGCTGTGAAGCTACTTTGTTCCTATGTCTTTATGTCTATTGTACTGCATTAGAAATGACTCCATCCATTTTATAGAGTGATGCATGGCTATGAATGAAAGCTGGGATAGAAAGAACTAAGGTGGTGTTTTTATTCAAAAAAATGTGACATCAATGTTTTCGAATCACGCTAGGATACATTGCAAAGGGAATGAGCAATACCTGACTCTGTTTGGTTCATCTCTGTGACAGTATGTATGGGACCACATCAGGAAGTATGGATGGATGAACTGATCAGACAATCAAAGAGAAGGCTATGCATTGATCATTCAAACAAGATTATGGAAGCTAGAAAATAACAGCAAGATTCAAAGGAGAGCCACAGAGACCTGATGACGCCAAGAATGTCAGATATTGCTGATCGAGAAGCTGATTTGGAAAATTCTGGGGGTTTGGATATCTTCAGGGCACTTCAGTTGGTCAGACATCTCGCAGGGAGTTTACCTATCTGCTAATCATCGGAGAAGACCCTCCAGACCATTTGGCAGAGCATGGTGCACAGCCCGACAGCCGCGCAGGCAGGGAAGCACTCTGGCTGATGGCGAACCAAGCCACCTTGCTTTGCTTGCCATCTTAATGACCAATCGTGCCTTGCCCAAGGGATCTGTACTCTAGGTGTAGCGATGGACTTGGTAATATTTCCCATTGCCATTGGGATTTCTTGTATAGCTTGCTACTCTAGTCCGGAGTCCAGTAGATAGCTGGTCGACTAACTGCTTGAACAGCGTATGGTGGCTGCTAGCCTCTTTACTCGCAGCTGGTGACCGCAGGAACAGATATGTTTGGTTTGAGCACCGAACGCAATTGCCACCAGTTGGATTTGATGAGTCAGGCCCTGTTTAATTCCAGAAACTTTCCAAAGTTACCAAAAAGTTTCCACACTGACAACCGTGCCCCCTCTCACAAACACGTTTCCCAATGCAAAAAGTTTTCACCACTTTTCAACTTTCACCGGAATTAAACAGGCCCTCAGTGTACTGCTATGCTACTATCTAACGCGTGTCACTATTGAAATGTACCGCGCAAGTCAAATCTTTGGCATATAGTAGCAGCTAGGCAACAGTGCGTTGCATTTCAAACATACAGCAGTAAATTGGGCGAAAACTGAGGCACTTAACCCCAGCCTTGGTCAGCATATAAGATGAAGTAGCAGAGTTCATATGGTGACTTTTTCTAGTTGATGCCAGTGCAGACGCTAAAATGCATATAGATACATAATAACCCCGCAAGAAAATTGAGATGGCTCGTAGTACATGGATGACGACATAGGTTGCAATGGTCTAGTGCTTTTATTTCTACTTGACAGTACACAATTTACGCTCTCCTACATTCTGATGCCTGTAAGTTCTTATGGCGACCTGAATGCTTCCCCAGCGTAGCGCACGTTGCCGAGCTCCTCTTCAGTCCGCAGAAGCTGCACAGAAACAGAACATAATTAAGATGATTCAAGCAAAACCATTGAGGGAAAAGGAAGTCTAGACTACAACAGAAATATAGCAAATGGAAGCAAAATCAGGAGGTTCTTACCTGATTGTATTTTGCCAGCCTCTCGCTGCGGCATGGAGCACCGGTTTTAATCTGAAACATACAATTGAGTTTCATTATGATCATCTGATGAACACCAGCAGAAATATAACATGATAGCTATGGTTTCTGGTGGACCTTTACCTGCCCACTAGCTAAGCCAACAGCCAGATCTGCTATAAAGTTATCTTCTGTTTCACCACTTCTGTGGCTGACCATCACGCCCCAGCCAGCAGCTTTCGAATCAAGAGCAGCTTGAATTGATTCAGTGACAGTACCAATCTGGTTTACCTGGAAAGGGAAATCAATATTAACAAAGATGTTTAGTTTTGTAGTGCAAGCTTATCTAGACTTAGATCCTATTCAGCAAGTCATGATGTTCAGTATTGGAAGGAAGCGAAAAAAAAAGGAGATATGTTTACATCACATCTCTTTATCCTAACTGTTAATTTCAATCACAGGAAATTGTATTTATCAGCTTTATGCCAATATTACAGAAAGGTTGCGACATCCTACACCGATTATGCTCGCCAAATATGATAAAAGCATGAATATCCATTTGCCTGCTGTTATCATAGTAAAAGAGCATGTCAAAAGATAGTACGGAGTAGTAAATGGTTACCTTCAGCAATAGAGCATTGCAAGCCTTCTTGTCAATAGCCTCTGCTATACGTTTTGGGTTTGTGACAAGTAAATCATCACCAACAATTTGGATATCAACTGAGGACTGCAATGAAGCCCATGAGCTCCAGTCATCTTGATCAAAAGGGTCCTCAATTGATACAATAGGGAAATCCTTGACGAAATCCCTGTACAGATCACCCAGACGCTGGGCTGAAAGGACATGGGCTCCATCATTAGGCTGATTCTTGAAGTTCAGATCATAGCTTGCATCCTTTGTAAGGAACTCTGATGCCGCAACATCCATTCCAATCTTTATCTGCATTAGGATTTATTTTCAGTATTAAACAAAATAGAAATGATCAATCAAACAAATGGACAATGAAACTAGTTAAGCGGTGTCACACCTTTCCAGTATACCCTGCCTTCTCAATGGCATCCATAAGCAAGACAAGTCCCTCTCTGTTGTCTTGAACATTAGGAGCAAAGCCACCTTCATCTCCAACGTTGCATGCATCTTGACCATATTTTGCCTTAATGATGCCCTTGAGGACATGGTAAACTGTAAATGGACAACGATATTCCAATTGAGATTGAAGATAAAATTACCAGCTATGAAAAACGAGTAGAAGCAACTGTTCCTGATATAGTTGTTTAATGGTACAATGAAAACGACTATCAGCTAGCATGAAATACACTTAGAAATTAAAAGGTGTTACATGCATAAAGGAGACTAATTTGTTGTTCATGGAATTGCAAAAGTACACCACCATGTAGAGAAACACCAGTATTGTTACCTTCACTCCCCATACGAAGAGCCTCAGCAAATGAAGTTGCTCCAACAGGTAAAAGCATGAACTCCTGCATGGCCAGATTGTTGCCAGCATGGCTACCTCCATTTATTACATTGAAAGCAGGGACAGGCATGACAAGCTCCTTAATTCCTGCCAGCTCCTGAATATGTTTATACAGAGGAACACCCTTTGCACCAGCACCGGCCCTACATACACTCAAGGAGACTCCAAGAATAGCATTGGCACCCAACTTTGATTTGTTCAGAGTTCCATCAATGTCTAGCATGATTGCATCAACATCGCTCTGGCTCCTGATAAAATGGTAGGTAAAATTTGTATTAGACATGACATAGCAAACATAAAGCCAAAAAGGATAAATAATTATGTTGCAGCACCTTCCAACATGTAAGCATATATCTGGAATTCTGGATACAAAATGTCAGTGGAAATAGCAGGTATACTCTAAATTGACATTTTCTTTTGCATTCCTTCTCATGGCAATGAGGTTTAGTGGCAGTGCATAGCCTCCCTCCCTATGTCCTTTTGGTTAATTACACAACTTTATTATCATAAAAAGTACAAGGAATGAATCCACCAGAAAATGGTGCTTTTCCTATCCAAAACTGTTTTATAACTGTAGCATAAGTTACACACATCAATTCAATCCTAGTAACTTTGTAGTCTAAACACAGTTAGCTACTGAAAAGAAACAGTAAAATAGCACAGAAGCTTCTAAACAAAATGGTTGTTGGATACTGCCTAATAAGTGCTGGAGCTAGAAATCTTGTGCTCGGTGTTCTAACAAAATATTATCAAGTTTTCAAGCTGTCCTGAGGTGCAGATGGGGGACATCTAAGTTTATATATTAAACAAGAACACATGTCTTAATATTTGGATTTTATTAAGATTCAGAGTTTAGCTGAAACCCCACGAAGCTAGATCCAACCTCGCAAACACAGTGGTTGCTCAAGCTAGAATTGAATAACCCCATTCAACTCAGATACAAACATTGAAACATCAGTCAGAGAATTACAGTGAAAGCCAACAAAAGTATTCTCATGCAAAAAAATAGTAAATGTACTAGAAAAGCAAACAGAAGTTGCTTCAAAATGCCTTGTTCAACTATTGTTATGACATTAGCACGAGAAATGTTTCATGCAGCACCCGAAAATACATTTCACACTAGAACAATGGTAGGTAAAGCACTCCAGTCTTTAGTGACCATAACTATATCAGTAGAAACTAAAATATTCGCTAAGTTAACATATTAAGCAAAGGACCACCAAACTAATATTCTTACCTACTAGCAAACAGGAGATATAGGATCAGTAGTAGCAACCATATGCTTTGAACAAAATAATAATCTAAGTTGTAGGAGAGCAAGCTCAATAATAATCATGAATTGTCATTACCACTAGGAAAATGGAAAACAACTGCATTAATCACTGACATAAAAAGCCTCCAGTGTCCACTAGCTTCTACCACTCTACCAGTAATATGTAAGTTATGAACAAACCCTTATTCTGGTACTGGAAAGGTTCAGCATTCCTCATCAAACAGACCTTAACATCATGAATGCATATGACAAAGTTCGATTCAGGCCTTGTTTAGATTCGCGAATTCGATTGAATTGACTGTAGCAAAAGTGCATTGGGAAGCGTAAAAGCAGATAGAGAGGGGCACGTTTTTCAAAAAGATACTTTGGTTGAATTGGTTGAATTCGACGAATCTAAACAGGGCCTCAGGTTCTTTCTGGAGAAAACAGTAGCTCATTAATGCACATGACAAAGTCCAAAAGCAACTAAATCCTATAAAATCATACCACACATGCTCCAACACCTACGCAGCACAATCACAAGTTCCTAACTTATGCGTGAATAAACAAAGTATGATACAAATGAGCACTTCCACCAATTAAATCACATTTTACTTAATTCTTTAGGATGAAAATCAAAACATCACTGTCGGATAGTTTCACAGTCAACTCTTTAAAACCCATGGACTGAGGCAGTTCGACCTTGGATCACACACAAATGGCACATGATGTTTCGCAACTACCCACTTCGCAGCACTCGCACTGGTGATCAGATAGACGGATCCATCATTTGAACAGAAATCAACCTGAGACATTGATCTCCAGCTCACCTCACATCGACGCCGACGAGCTTGGGCGCGAGGACCTCGTTGATGTTGCGCACGGCTTGGAGCACGCCCTTCCCGCCGTACACGGCCTTGTCCCCGTCGCGGAGCTCGAGCGCCTCGTAGATCCCCGTGGACGCCCCGCTGGGCACCGCGGAGCGGTGGAGGCGGCCGTCGCCGGAGACGAGATCGACCTCGACGGTGGGGTTGCCGCGGCTGTCGACGATCTGCCGCGCGCGGATCGACCGCACCGCCTCCGCCCCGGGCGCCGCCTTGGCGAGCGTAGAGGCAGTGGAGAGCGCCGCGCGGACGGCGACGGCGCGGCGGGATGGAGTGGCGGCGGCGGCGGGGAGTAGGGGCTTGGGGGACGGGAGGAGGAGGCGGGGGTGGGCCATGTGTCGGAGGCGGTCAGGCGGAGTGGGGCGAGGCGGGGAGTAGGACTGTAGGAGGTGGCGGGGTTTTGTTTATATGGCGGCGATGACGGCGGCGGCGGCGTGGGGGAGGTCGCCGCGGCTGTTGGTGGGGCGGAGACGGCGAGGTGGCGAGGGGTTTCCGCGAATAAATTTTGAAGGAGGCGGGGGTTGGTGGAGGCGACGAGCCGGAGGTGGCTGGTGGGGCCCGCGTGTCATCGAGGGGTTTGCCACCTTGCTGGTCGTTTGTGGTTAGGCCAATTGGCCTTTTGGGGTTGGTTGGTCTGAGCGGCCGGTGGGAGGCCGGGAGGGCGAGTTGAGCTGAGCGCCGGGGCCCGTGACGCAGCATTCGCTGGTGGCCGGCCGCCGTAGCTCCGACGAGTAGCCCCCGTCCCGTTTAGATTGATATATCGATTCAATTAAAATTTAGCTTATTAGCTGAAAGTATCTAGCTAATTAGTTAAGTTTTAGCTGTGCGGTAGGTAAGATCCTGACTAAACTTTAGTCGGAGATTCAAACAGATATTCTAGCTAAAATTTAGTTGTGTGAATCAAAGACCTTATTGTGTCTGTCCTAGTTGTTATGTGTCGTTTGATTTCGTTTGGTACACATGGACTCCTGGTTCCCAAGTCCAAATCAAAAGTTATCGACCTATCCATAAAAGAGAGTCCTTTGTCAAGTTTTTAATAATGTTTAGCATTCTCTTTTTTTAATAATGTTTAGCATTGGGGCACCTGCTGCACGGGCCCAATATTGGCGGGCATTCTGGGTCTGAAAAAAAAAAGCAGGCGGCGCGTCCCTGGTCGGCCTAATGGGCTGCGCTTTTGCTTCCAGGCTTCCAGCACATACGGGCTCAGATCGGTTAGGCCTGTCCAAGAAGACAACTTGGTAGGTAGCAGCAGAAATAATGGCGGCTTTCCCCTGTCCTGCGTTGCTGCGAGATCCGTATGCACCGCCATTCCTGGCGGAAAATCGAACCGACCAACGAAACAGATCCGTTGTCTGACGAGAAACGCGCGATTTGATCTTTGTCGTTATTACAGATGTATAAATATTTAGTGTACCACCAATAATAGTAGAAAAGGCCAAACGTTTCTAAGTTTTTTTTTGGCAAAATATTCAAAGGCACACTGAGTGTTGACACTCAAAAGTGGCAGATCTTGCTGATATGACAAAAGATACCGGTCGGACCGACCTAGTCGACCAATCTAACCGGTCAGTGGTTCTGTAGCCGATCTGGCAGTGCAGACCGGTCATTCCACCGGTCAGACCGGTGAAGGAAAGGTGCTCAAAATGTGAATTGGACTTCACCATTGGATAGTTCTCGTCGAGTAGATCAAGATTCATATGTAGAACGTCCAATTTGGAGTTCGGATGAGCGAGATATGGCTTCGGCAAGTCCTGCACCGTAGGTGGACCGGTTAGACCGGTGCCCCTGACAGGTCAGACCGGTGTGGTCTGTAGAGTCCGAGTAGGAGTTGTATTTGACACGAAATTTGTATGAGTTTCGACTGCACCAAGGGTAAGATCTCCCCTCCCTATAAATATAAAGGACCATGGTCGATTGAGGGATCCCAATCGAATCAAACAACAATGCATCTACTTTTTATCCTCTGAACCCTAAATCTCTCTTCCAACCTCTTCATGCTGTTCGTCTACTGATCTCCACGACCATAGATGACGTCCTAAGGCTTGTTAGTCAACCTAGAGCACGTCCGGCGATGTTCACGCCCTGACGGGGTCCCTCTCGGGCAAGAGTTTCGACGGCCTTTGCTAGTTTGCTTGTAAACTAGTCGTTCTTTGCTACGTAAGTGTGTTGGTTATCCCTTTGCTGGTTTGCTCGTAAACCTCGCCGTCCTTCACCACGTAAGCGTGATAGTTATCTCCTCAAAGTGATTGATCCGACAAAACCCTAGGCACCGGTCTGACCTTTGTCCCTGACCGGTCAAGGCAGCCCTACATCGATTCGGTCCGTTCGCGACCCGCGCGATCTAGCGCTCTCGTGTGTTAACCGAATTTTGCGTCAACACTGAGATATTGAATTGGACAAAAACACACCACAGCCTGAGTTATCAGCAATTACGAAGCACTAGACTGTAGCAACTCAAACAAATATTACGCACCAGCATCAAACCTGTTCTAAAACGGGATACAGGTCACACATCCCCTTGCCATCAGCCAAACAAATACTAGTAGTTGGCGAGTGATAACAGGGGGGGAAAACACTTATCAAGTTGCAGAAACGTCAAGAGAGCCCAACTGTCGATACAGCATTCGATGAGATGTCTCCAGTCTACATCTACATAGCTGACCGCACAGTCATGCAATGGAGATGGTCCATGGAAGAAAACGAGATACGCATAACTCTAGAACTTGCCACAAAGTCTATACATTTTGACTCGCCAATCTCCGGCTTACAGCCGAGTTATGCAGAGTCAGCGGGCTTCGCCTCCTCTGGCTTCTTGGCAGGCATCTCAGTGCCCATCTCAGCTTTCAGATCATTGATGCTCTGCTCCAGCTCGTCGATCTTGGTTCCCATTTCATCTAGTGGGATGTAGTTAAAGAAAACAGCACAAAAGTGTATATATAGCTCATGCAAAAATAGATTTGCGAAACTTCTATCATTCCCAACATCAAAATCACAAAAAAACATTCATATCAATGAGTAAAATGGTGAAAATGCTACGGTTTGATCTTACTGTGATAGTGCGAAAAAGCAACAATCATGGAATCTTGGTGCATTATCAAAAACTCGAGATTAACACACGAGTATATCAATGATACCCTATAATTTCGTTTAACCATAACTGAGTTTCTCTTGAACATGGTGAAACAGTTATATCAGCAAAAGCAGTGTTTTACTTCAATTCTAATGGCAAGTTTCAATTCTGCACATAGCTAGGCAAAAGAATCACTCTACCAAGAAATATTCTTTCACATGTCCCAGACTTTTGCTTTATTCTTTTATCTTAAGAATAACTTACCCAAATACAACCACCACATCCCTTGTTTTCTATCGAGCATTTTTATGTCCCAAGAAAACAACCAAGGGAGGAGAGTTTAAAAAAAGAAAAAAATCAATTTAAACCATTTATAAAGCTCGGTAACAGGGAAAACAGATTTTCTTGAATTCCAACAAGAATATTATATTTGGCGTATTTTATATGTATGTATAGGTGGTTTGTTTATGTTTCACACTGAATAATTAAATATTGCTACAAGCTTTGCACAAAGACACCAAAAAAAAAAGGGTGCTGATGCTTTCCAATATATATCAGCAAGCGAATGCATAATGGCATTGTAGATACAAATGGCATCAGATATGACTATATCAGAGAGCAATAATATCAGAAAGCAATAACAAAATCAAGAAAAATTAAATGAATGCAGATAAGGATATTCTTTGACACAATGTTCTGTGACATGGACTCAAACCTTGTTTGCTGCAGTAGTTAGTGTTCAAGTGAGTGGGAAATGATGGTAAAATATTTGGACTTTGGAATAGATGGTAATAAAAACATATCCAAAGGCACTCACCATCTGTCCAAGGAGGTTTTGTACCTGAAATGAAAAGCTTGCAATCAGCTATTACAGATTCCTCGCTCTCCAAAAGCAAAGTACAACTTTCCAGCAATACAAAACCAGAAAATCACTTGAATACTACATTATCTGACTTTAATAATTCAATGGTGTGCTTCATTTTCTTATCTAACTGGCTTCATTTTCTTATCTAGCTGGTCCACATGCTACTGTGCCAGAAAACAGTAAAATTATCTATAAAAATAATGCATGCTAACATACTTTACAATGTGTAACAGCATAGAGAATCAGAACTTACAAAAGCAGTCATATCTGTCGGGTTCTGTGACGAGGGCTCCGAATCCATGTTAATCTGCAAGAGCAAGGTTCAGAAAATGGGTGAGCTAACAACAATATACTGCAGCAGAACTGTATAAAAATCAAAATAAGCTCAGGATGGGTGTTACATAGCATTATGATAGCCTTTTGTTTTACAGATTCATACCAGCAAATGTAAAATGACTGAAAATACTGAAATGCATGTTGTAATGACAGAATCGATAATGAATCCTAACAGACAAGTGCATAGCAAAAGTCAAAACAGTGCTAAGGAAAAACGAAAATGCACTCTAGGAAATATCCAGCAAGAAATTGCACAGCCAAATATGAGTGCGATTCATATGTGGGATAACTGGGACTATTGTACACATCAAACCTCCATAACGAGGTGCATTGTATGAATTTTATTACCTAACTTATACATCAGGGAGGGAACCAGGAAACAAATTTGGAAGACATAGACACATAAGCAAGCCCTGCACTGCTATTTTTCAGTCGACCATTTTCCATTTCTCCCTCCACTGGCTCTCATCAAGGTCAATACCAGAGAATTCATGGTCACTATTCAGATTTCTAGTTTCTTCTGCCCTCTTACTGCATATGATACTTGCCAAACCTTGTATCGTGCAGGAAGTGCTTCGCCGCATCCTATCAGCGAGCATCTCAAGATCATCTCGCAAGCCAAGCCTGAGCAGCCTATCCCTCAGCACCTGACAAGTAGCCTGGTAAGGCGGGATACCCTCATCCACCATCCTCAAAAAGTAGCTGCAGGCCTCCTCTGCTCTACCCTTCTTGCAAGATAGCCCATGAATCATGACAGCGTAAGTTGCTGCCCCTGGATGGAAACCACGTTTTTCCATTCCATCCCAAACCTCAATTGCCCTATCAACTCTTCCTACAGAGACCAACATTTTCAGAATCATGTTGTAAGAGTGCCGGTCAGGCAGACATGAGTCTTTATCCATCCTTGAGATAAGACGTAACGCCTTGTTCACCTCTTTCAGCTTACAATGTGTATTAAGCAGAGTGTTGTAGCTCCAAATATCAGGCATTTCCCCACTGTTTGCCATCTCATTCAGGATATTATAAGCCTCGTCAACCTCTCCCAATTCGCACAGTAAACGGATGACAGCATTATATGTGAATACATTTGGTGTCAGGTTGTGTATACGCATCCTATCTAGCACGCGAAGAGCAGCGCGGGCATCCTTTGATGCGCATGCAGAACGAAGGAATGGGCCATAAGTGGCGGCATCTGGTACAAGACCATGGCTGAGCTGCATATCTTTTAGCTTCTCATGTGCAAGTGCAACATCCCCTCCTCGGCACAGGGCATCAATCAGCGCATTATATGCAGGCACATCAGGCTCGATACCTCTCTCAATCATTTCGTCAAACAGCTTCTGGGCATTCTCTGGCTTCGTGACAACTGCCCACCCGGATACGAGGATGGTGTAGGTTTTTGCCGAGAAACCAAAATGTGCCGCTGAATCTCTAAAGAAGGCCTCTGCATGCTCTATCAGGCCATTGTGCGACATTGCAAAGAGCAGCGAGTGGAGATCGGCAATTGTTGGCGGGAACCCGAACCCCTCCATGGAAGAGAAAGCCCGGATGGCGTCGTCGGGGAGGCCGGCGCGGGCGTACGCGCGGAACAGCAGCGGGAACAGGTCCCGCGAGAGCGCGGAGCGCGGGAGGTCGGAGAGCAGGGAGCGCAGTAGCGGGAACAGCCGCGCGCCCGCGAGCGAGCCGGCGAGGACGAGGAGCGAGTCCGGGAGGTGGGTGAATCCCGGCGTCGCGGCGGCGAAGAGGAAGAACCGGAGCGAGGGCACGGGCAGGTTGCGGCAGCGGCGGAGGACGGCGGCCGCCGCCGCAGGGGTGAGGCGGGGCGCGAAGGCGCTGAGCGCGGCGCGGAGGTCGTGGCGCGGCCCGCGGAAGTCGCTCAGCACGCGGCAGAGCGCGCCGACGAGCTGCGGGTCCGGGTCGGGGTCGGGGCCTGGGCCGGGGAGCGGATCCGGCTGTCCGGGCGACGCGGAGCAGAGGCCGCTCAGGAAGATACGGGCGCGCGGCTGAAGGCGGCGAGGCGAGGCGGCGGCGAGCAGCCTGGCGGCGGATTGCATCTCGTTCGAGCGATGTGCCGCACGGGGCTGTGCAGCGAGGAGCAGATTTCGCTAGTGACGTGAGGATGCACCAGTGCAAAACAAAACACGGGAGGTGGGGCTATGGAAGGACAGCGGGGGGCTTACCGGGGACGCGCGGGTCGCGGAGGAGGCTGGGCTCGCCGGCGGCCGGCGGATTCGGAGGAGAGGAGATCGCGGTGGGCGTGTGCGTGTGGCTCCGGTGGAAACGTGGGTGGGGAGGAGAGGGGGGAGAGCCGGAGGAACAGAAAGGGGACGGGGAGCAGAGGCGTGTCGATGACGAGCGGGCCCGGGTCGCTGTGCCCTCTGCCGAAAGCGAGCCAGAGGGTTTCGAATTTTGTACTTTTGTTCGAGGAAAAGAACGTGTGGGCCCGAGGATACATCATCATACCTATAGGTGGGCCCTGTGGTGTCATTGGGGCCATTTTTTATATGAGGGCCGCGACGCCCACCACAACAGTCATGCCCGGCCCATGGTTGGCCCAGTTCATCCGGACTGGCGATGGCTGTGAAATCGCGGAACGCGGATGCAGCGGTCTGTGTCTGTGCGGGTGGAGCGGAGCGCGGAGCTCGGCAGCACGCGCTGTGCCTGTGCGGCTGTCGCCTGTCGGTGCGCTGGGCCGGCAAGCAGCGGCCGGCGCGGCGGAACAACGTGCAGTGCAGTCGCACGCTACACAGAAGTGCGGGTCACGACGCTCCTGGACACGGGCGCGGCTCCGCACGTCTCCAGCACTCGATTCAGGAGTGACCGGCGCACAGCACCATTGTTATTGTGCAGAACTGAACGGCTGGAGTTGTCAGGGGGTGTTTAGTTCAGTCCATTTTGCAAAATGGGCTCGCATTGGACCACGTGCACAGAGAGAAAAAGTGCATTGGGAAGCGCGTATTTTGCAAAATGGGTGGGTGAGGAGGTAAACTAGTTGTTTGGAATTTTTTTCATTGGCTTCGCCCATTGCTCTGTTCATGATTTGCCTCTATGCATGTTCGGCCTTGGTTAGATGTGCAAATTTCTAGCAAGTTTTCACTATTAACTCGTCACATCGAATGTTTGTACATTAATTAGGGATATTAAACATGGATTAATGACAAACCTAGTCCATAACCCTGGGTAAATTCGTGAGACGAATCTATTGAGCCTAATTAGACCATGTTAGACAACGTCATGCTACAGTAAATAATCTCTAATAACGGATTAATTAGGTTTAATAGATTCGAAATTCAATTTCCAGCTAAATTGTGTAATTAGTTTTTTTTATCAGTATCCGAATACCCTTTTCGACGTCTCATTTTTACGATTCGGCGAGACTAAACAAGACCGATTCATCTGCTCACCCTTTTGAATCTCTTTACGACACGACACGCTAGAGGGAACATATGAGACATTTGTCGCAAATCAAATCGATGAAAGTTCGGGCTGTTCAGCCAACTTATGCAATTATTTCCCTTCGGGATTGAACAAGTAATCATGCTAATAAGCTGGTGTGCGGTAACTGTCGGTTCATGTCTCACTGTTGCCTTTTTCTAAGACGTTGCGCCTTCCTGCTTGGCTGAATATCGTGTACATACACCACCACATCATTAGCTGCTAAGAAATCCATACACTGGTCAGTTTAAAAATCCTAATAATTACTCTCAACAGCTTACAATAGTCAGTCAAATCTGTAGGGCAAAGGCCCATTGATCCTGGACGCTGAAACTTTAGCCACCACCCATTTCCTCGTCTGCTCCCAAATTAAGCCACAATTTGTTGTAATAACAAAATACTATGGACTCTGACCGGAACAGCGCTACTTCGCAACAAAACTCTCGTCACCCTCGGCATCATCAGCTGGAGCGCTGGAGCTGGATCGATCCTCCCTCGACCTCGATCCCGTCCCATGGGCGCCTCCACTCCCCGCCACCATTACAGCTCTCCCCTCCCGCGATCCCTCCTCGCCAAGCGGATCGTCACCTTCGCGCTCTACGCCCTCGTCCCCCTCGCCCTCCTCCACTACCTCATCTCCCTTCCTTCTCCTGCCCATCAGACCACCGCCACCTCCTCCCCACCACCGCCGCAGGGGCCCAAGCCTGCCGCGGTTAAGGCGAAAAGGACGAGTGCGGCGCCGCGGTGCGACTACTCGGATGGGGAGTGGGTCCAGAGCGCGGCGGCGCCGCTGTACAACGGGACGAGCTGCGGCGAGACGATCAAGGCCGGGCAGAACTGCGAGGCGCACGGGCGGCCCGACACGGGGTACCTCCGCTGGCGGTGGCGCCCGCGCGGGTGCGCGCTCCCGCCCTTCGACCCGGCCGAGTTCCTGCGCCTCGTCCGGGGCCGCCACGTCGCGTTCGTGGGCGACTCCCTGGCGCGGAACCAGTGCGAGTCCCTCGTCTGCCTGCTCAGCTCGGCGTTCCCGGCCAGCCTCGTGCGCGGCGCGGGCGGCGGCGACGGGGACGGGGACGGCGACGAGCTTCGCAAGTTCCGGCGCTGGGCGTTCCCGTCCCACGACGCCACGGTGTCCGTGTTCTGGTCCCCGTTCCTGGTGAACGGCACGGAGAAGGCCAAGGGGGGAGCGGCGGGGCTGGACCACAACCGGCTCTTCCTGGACCAGCCCGACGAGCGGTGGGCGGCGGAGCTCCCCGGCATCGACGTGGTGGTGCTCTCCGCGGGGCACTGGTTCCTGCACCCGGCCATGTTCTACGACCGCGGCGCCGTGGTCGGGTGCCACCACTGCCCGGAGCCCAACCGCACGGAGACGGGCTGCTTCGGCGCGTTCCGCCTCGCCGTCCGCGGCGCGCTCCGCGAGGTCGTCCTCCGCGGCGCCAGAGCCCAGCAGAGCAGGAGCAGGAGCAGGAGGGCCGCCGCGAGAAGCTGGCCGTGGTGACGACGTTCTCGCCGGCGCACTTCGAGGGGGACTGGGACAGCCCGACCGCGTGCGCGCGGACGGAGCCGTACGCGCCCGGGGAGCGGCAGATGGAGTACATGGACGGCGAGATGCTGCGCGCCGAGGCGGAGGAGGCCACGGCGGCGGCCGCGGACGCGAGGGCGCGCGGGGCGGGCGTCACGGTGGAGGCGCTGGAGGTGACGCGGATGGCGGCGCTGCGCGGGGACGGGCACCCCGGCGCGTACATGCACCCGTTCCCGTTCGCCGGCGGCGCGAGGGAGCGCGTGCCCAACGACTGCGTGCACTGGTGCCTGCCGGGGCCCATCGACACGTGGAACGAGATCCTGCTGCAGCTCGTCAAGCGGTGGGCCGACGAGGTCGACGCCGACGCTTCGTCCTCGTCGCCATGAAATGAAAACACTGTTGCGGTGTCGCCACAGACCATAGGATTAAAATTATCTCTTTTTTTTTCTTTTGCAATTCTTTGGTGGAAAGCAATCGGTAAATGAGTTTGCTGTGTTTATAGGGTTGGTGACTGGTGGCAAACAGTTGTTCTTTTCCTTTATGGGGGTGGTTTTGCTTTTGCAGTTCGCTTGCGCTTGTTGCGTTGCTTTTTCACTACTAGGAACGATCGAATCCGGAATTCGAAATTTGCAACCTTCGGTGCCGTGATTCTCTCGGCATCGCACGGGGGGCGCTGCGACGTGTCGCTCTCTCTCGAGTCTCGACGGCCTGGAACCCTGAGCCCCTGAACCGGCGTCGTCCCGGTGCGGATCACGGCGTGGTGGTGGTGCGTGATCTTCCATAATTTGTACTAAATAGTACTAATGAGCTATTCGCCGTCGTAGGGATGGGTCAAATTGGTTGGATCCCGACGTAATATACTAATCGTTACCACGAATTCACGATCCACCGCTGCGGACCTGCGGTCTGCGGCGGCATCTAGCCAGCTGCCAGCGCCGGGTTCTCCCGCCACAAGCGAAACTATGGCATTGCGCGTGTAAACACCAGCCGGCCTTGTACGTAGTACTTGCTTGGGCGCTTGGCATCCAATGTTTGCACGTCTCATCCTCTTCGCCGCGAACCTAGTTTTGGAGCGATTCCCAGAAATCTGGTGGGACTATTCTTTGGAGCAATTCTTTCGCCGAAATGTCCCTCCGTAAGACGAGTGGCCGAGGTTTTTGGGTTGCAGCGACAGTTTGAGTAGCTCTGCAGTTCTTTTGCGCTTGCTGTATTACTCCGTATTCTAAATCTTCTGTTGGGAATACTAGGAATGATCAAATCTGGGATTAGAAAAACCTACTAAACATTTAGTTCAAATGAGCCTAATTTGGCTATGATTAGTTCAAATGGCAAGTTGCAAATTTGCCATTTTTCACTATTCATCAAAGGGAATCTTACATGCATGGAGTATTAAACGTGTGTTAATGACAAAACCCATTCCATAACCCCCCGGTAACTTTTCGAGATGAATCTAATGAGCCTAATTTGGCCATGATTAGACAACGTCGTGCTACAGTAAACAATCTCTAATGACGGATTAATTAGGCTTAATAGATTCGTCTCGCGATTTCCCGTCCATCCGTGTATTTAGTTTTATAATTGATCATGTTTAGTCCTCCTAATTTTTGATTTAGTTTTGCTACACAATAACTTTTTTTTTGTCAAATTTAAGGGCCAACTAAACAGGCCCTAAACAACTTCACCGGCAGCATTTGTTTAGCCTCTACGTACCTCGGTAAAAATAGGCTGGCATGTCACGGTCCACGGAGAAGCAGGATGGCGCCGTGATTCTCTCGGCACCCCACGCGGGACGCGGCGACGTGTCACTCGCGACTCGCGAGACGGCCTGGAGCCATGAACCCGTCGTGCCCTCGCCGTGCCCGGTGCGGATCTGGGCAAGGTCGTGGTGGTGGTGCCGCACGATCTTTCCTGTTTCCGTTGTACGGGTAGGTAAGAAGGGATTTAATTTAACGAATGCAAATAGGGCCAGGCCATCGTACACAAAAAAAAAAAACTTACCCTATGATATGTGCACGGCAGCAGAGAGGTATTTCCTTCGACCAAAAAAGAATAGCATTTCTGAATTTATCTTAAATCAAACTTTGAAGTTCGATCAAGTTTACCAGAAGAGTATTAGTATTTACAATATTAAATTAGTATCATTTAGTTCATCAAAAAATATATTTTTATAGTATACCGACTAGATGTTGTAAATATAACATTAACTTTCTATAAGCTTGGTCAAACTTACAATAATGTAACTTATTAGGACAAAACCATAATGCTATTTTTTGGATGAAGGTAGTATGTACTAAATCTGTCCTCATGGAAATTCTAACTATTGTACATCTAGGCATTATAAAGGACACGTGTAAAACTACAATCTCTTATATTACAAGACGGAGGTAGTAGTCCTTGATTGTGCACTCTATCACAACCAAGACACTTGACCCCGAAATGTTGTTATTGCGCACCAACACTTCCAACAGCAGGCCCTCGCCGTCTACAAGGAGACGCTGCATGCCGGGCTCCACCACGTTGATCTCCTCTAGGTTATGCAGTAGTAGCAGCTCGCCCTCCGGGATTACAATCACCGCCACCTGCTTCTCCTCCGTCAGTGTGATGAACAACCGCCGCTTCCTAATCTTCATGCAGCGATAAACTTGGCCGTCCTTGGTTGTCAAATTCACTTCGTGGGGCCGGCCGAATAGGTTGATGAAGCCATCGTTCCTGCTGCTGCGGACACAATTTCCCATCTCTTGTTGCGTGGCCGTCGGGCTTTGATCGATTGAGTGGGTAATGTAATGAGTACTGCCATTGCGCTGAAGCTTATATATGGTCAAGGCCGTCATAGGGCTTCATCCTTCACTTGGTTAGTTGGGTTGTTTCCATAGATAAAAATAGCATTTAGGTAGACTACCATAGCCTCATATATTTTTACCATAGTTGGAGATAATAGTGTATCTCCCTGATTTCACCCTCATTGTTGCGGTCCTATTGTTCTAATTAATATGATAGAAGCGATTTCCTTGATTTCATGCGGGGACATCTAGTTTGCGCGGAGGAAATTATGGTGCTTTACTGATATTGAGCAAGTGTGTGTATGGTCGGAGGAAATCACGGTGCTTTACTGATGATTGGGTTGTTTATATGTATACTACCAGATAAAACAATAATTGTGTAGGTAGGTTACAGTTGTCCGCCACTGCTACCATATTTGGAGATACTACGGTTATATGTAGTTCACTAGGATGGTGCCCGTGCGTTGCTACGGGACAAATAAAAAAAATAGAAGTGCTAAAATTTAATAAAGAAAAAATCATGTTTACATTGAGCACCAAATAAGAATGCAAATCATTGAAAACCATGTTCTTTCGGGTTAACTGGACAATCCAAAATTATTGACAGCCGGCGACACGCAGGAACACAACGAACGAGAGAGAGACAGGCAACTGGCGCACCCTCAGCCATGGCTTCTACGCTAGTAGACCTGGCCGATCATAACAACCACAAAAAAATCACGCTTATTTAGATTACCAAATATACAAAACTCATTAGACGTGCACTAATTCCACAACACAATGGGAGCAGTTTGGTAGACATGCAGAGACCAGAACTGACAGAGACAATTGACAAAATTTGCATCACGTCCTTTTACAAGTCATTGTAATTCCAACACCACAGACGGCAGCCAAGGAAAAAGAACAAGTTTAAGTGTAATAGGTTCGTGCCTGTGTGTTGCTAAGGGGCAAAACCAAAATATGAACAATATAAATTTGGCACAAAAACACATATTGAGATCACCAAATAAAAGTGACAGAGCACACGGAGAGCCACAAATATTTATATAATTCAAATCAATACAAAATAATATGAATGTGTTGGATATATGATTCAAACAATTACAATACTTTGATCAAACCGGCTAGTTATCTCCAAATCAAAAGTGTGTTGCTACGGGACAAATACAAAAATTAGAAGCGATAAAATTTTGTCGAGGAAAAAACCATGTTTATCGAGAGCACCCAATGTATCTGCAGCATGGCGGATTGATAAATAAACTATTCATATCATGCATATTTTGGATACAAGTGTATGTAAGTGCACTAAATACGTACGTACCCATCCGTGTCATTTGCAATTCGCTCTGCACGCTTGAAAGGCCAATCATAGATATCATGGTTCCAGCTAGGGATAAGTTCCTTCATTGTAAACATATACTTTATGGAAAAATGCACGATAGCACGGCCATAGGCTTTGAATGGATTATCTTCAACTTTTTTTTGGAACCGAACCATGCTTAACAGCAATTTATCAGTTTGAATTTTTAGAATTGAACAATTAAATTCTACAAAAAAAGGATAATAGGTGCATACATATGGAAGTTTGCCCAAATGCCCATAACTGCTATTCTTCTTGTCCTATATCTTGTCAGAAGCCATCAAACTTCAAAACTTGAAATTGTTGAGTTATCTGGCCATCCACAAAGGGATCAGAAATTTGAAACTGATAGGCAAAGTCAATGTATAATTAGTAACAACATTCACCGATGTGCTCCTGACCCTGTGCCTACCAAGCATCTGAAATAGAAACAGCATATATACCATTCAAAGAGAAGGCAATATATGCAATTTCATCATGGCAGGGAACACCAAATGTAAAGAAAACTTGAGGCCTAATGAAATCAATGATTAAAAAAATGCTCAAAGTAAATTTAGCTCACATATTGAACTCAGTAGTTGAAGGTTTGAAGCGATCTCGCACTCTTGACAAGTTCTTTTTCTTCTTGTTTAAGAAATTCTGCACAAAGAACACTGTACATTAGGTTAAAGTAGACTCATACCAAGCACATTATATGAGTCATTTCTATTTTGTAAACACCGCAACCACTACAAATTTTTGCTATAAATTTAATCTCCTCTAAGGTATGATTTTATTAAAAAACAAAAGTTTTGTGCAAGCTGCTTGTCAAGGTATCAAAGGCAAGCTAAGAAGGTAAAAAACCGTAAGCAAAGTATGCAGAACCACATTTCCATATTATATGTACAAACATAATGCACACATACTTGTAACCAAGCTCTGAACAAGATTAGACAAACCTTTTATGGAGACACGACTCCCGTGGGCTCTGCTTCTTAGTTGCAGGCTTCCCTTTACACTTGCTGCATCATCCGTCTTCCAGCCCTTTAGCTAAAGAAAGGTTTATCATTTATCCTACAGAAGGAACTAATCAATTATCAGTGCTCAGAGATAAACAAAAATGGCTCAGAATAATCTGAATTTGCCTAACTGTTAGGGATCGTAACCAATGTTTAGCGAGGAATTATTGAAAAGCATCACATGGTTGCAGCTCCAAGATCAATATAGTATGTTTCTTGAATTATATTTCCTTCTCACCCTTAGCATGATACCATCTGGTTCAAGCATGTGATTAACATTTTGGCATCAATATTTGGAGAAAATCCCAAAAGAACAAAACACATAAAGAGATACTCGGTGTAAAGAAACCTCATTTCAAGAGTTGCAAAATTATCCTAGTTCACAAATAATGTTTTGTAATTTGGTATTAAAATTTTCAGAAATATCGTTGATAGTTATGCCAAAGTGATCATTGTTCCATGGTTATCCTAACAATTTTTATTCAAAATCCAAATTATACCCATCAGAATTGCTTTTGCCTTCAGAGAAACGTAAGTGTTAGTAAGTAAAAATCAAATGTTAGATAAACCTCTCTTGATTGGTTTACATAGATGCACTGCAGCTGTGTGCTCTCTATTTCGTTCAGAGCTACATCAGATAACTGCACCTGAAGCCAAGAATGAATGCAGGGTTTGATTTCTAAGAACCACTGGCAGTTAGAAAATTGCATTAGCACGTGCCGCAACAGAACTTTCAGAAAAATTAACAGGGCTACAGTGAATTAGTGGAATCAACTACTAAACTGCTAAGTAAGTAAAGTAACAATCTGTCAAATGTTGAACACAATATTGTGTCTTGCAATACCTTGCTCCTTAATTTCGGTGAAACATTTGTGACAGTGTTGAGTGGGGAATGGAACAGTACCTCACCTTATAAATTTCTCAATATTACATCCTTGAATCCAGTTTAGCCGTTTTAGGTATGGGTGATCTCTTGGAAGAAAAGCTGCTCGTACTCTTCCAGCATGTCCATGACATCCCTGACAGGCCAAAACATCGTAGAGAAGACATGCAAAGATTCCAAATATAAGGTTCAAGCAACTGAGCATGTATATATTGATATTCCCATATAACGAAAAAAATCTTGTATGCTGAACTTGTTTAAGAATTATTGGCTGACATTTTATACTTCATGATATTCAAGACATATTTGACCCGAGGCTATTGGCACAATGCCACCATCACAACACCATAGGTTGCTCACTGCAAGCACTGTATCCGAAGAAAATTGGAACAAAATTCAGTATAACAGGAAAATCCAGTGTCATATGCAAGGCAATGACTGCTACCCAAATGTTTTATTTCCAACTCTGTGATCAAACATATTGTGGCATGAGCCTCCACATAGTATTTTAGGCAAATTGTGTGTAGTCCAGCCTGCCAAGCAAGTGTGTCAAAAATCCAAAATTTTAGCATGGAATCCAAAATTGTAGCATGGAAGCTAAGTTGAATCCAAAATTTAGTAAAGGGATGGACTACTACGACCTACTACTATGACCTATTCTTGGAATGAGTAGCATCTTTGGTCAATTGCCATACAAAGAAAAATTCTAGTAAAAGAACTGTCTTAAAAAATTACACTGAAGTGTGAGAAACAAAGAAACACCAGCTTCTGTTAAAAAAAAGTATATCACTTGTGCATGAGCAGGCATTGATTATTGGCACCGATACAATTTTTCTAGTAGAATAAATGATCTGGTCCCAACTTGATAACAAAAAACTGTAGCTATCCATTACCTAAAAAATCGAAGTCAATTGTCATCATATAACATTATATACTGAAATTTATTAAAATGAAAATCGACAGCCAATGGAAGAAAAAACTGTACACTGCCACAAAGCTGCAGTAACACAGCTGAGGAGCATCTCCATAGGCAGATTTGCTTGTACAATATTCTTCAGAAGAATGTCACGTGTCTAGTAGATCAAAGAAAAAAACAATAGCACCTCACTAAATGGATCAAAAACCACATTCATCGGCAATACAGAAGACACGGGGCAGGCCATACCTTGCATTGTCGAGATTGAGATTGAGCTTGAGCTGGGTGTAGCACTCGTCAGAGTACTATCAAATGAACTCCTCGACAAGGTGCTCAGCTTTTCAATCTCCTCCTCATGGACCTCCCCATCCTGAGAGAGAGCAGTGGGAGCCTCAACCTCTGTGCTGCCTCCGCCACAACCAATCGGTGCTCCAAAGACTCATACACCTGGAGTCACAACTTGACAGAATAAGCTCGGTTTGTGTCAGATAATTTGTTCATTACTGTGCCAAATAAATGGAATCGACACTGAGGAATTTCCACCATCTATTAATCAGTTATTGGACACCCAGCTCACATTTCAGTCTCTATTTGCACCAGTCAATGAAAAATGGGGACTCCTTGTGCGCGTGAGAGGATGCCGAACCTGCGGGGAGCAGTTGAGCTTCTTGCCGGCGCCAGCACCGCCAGCCGCGTGGTACTCCTCCACCATGGCGACCGCCTCAGCGTACACCGCCTGCCACATCGCGTCCAGATCTGATCAGAACCCGAGGCAACCCTAAATGCAGATCCAACAAGCGAGACAGGGGGTGACTCACCAGTGCCTCGAGGTAGAGCGCGTGCTCAGCCGCGACCTCCTCGCGCGCCTGCAGCGGCACAGGTTCAGATAAGCAGCGGCAAGCGCGGTAGGCAGGGGAAGCGGAGAGAGCGAGGAGTGTGGCGTACCTGGAGGAGGTCGGAGTGGGCGGAGTTGGAGAGGAGGGACGTGTCGGGGGCGAGGTGGTGCCGCTGGAGCTGCTCCACCAGGTGCGCCACCTCCGGCGGCGGCGGCGGGAGGGACGCTGCCGAGGCCTTCGACATCGTGGGCGTCGCCGGCGGGAGGGACGCTGCCGAGGCCTTCGACATCGCGGGCGTCGCCGGCGAAGGTCACGACGGGGTGAGGCCCACCTGCCGGCGCCGAGCGAGAAATCTCCGATCTTGCACCTCTCCCGACGCCGTCGCCGGTGGATGAATGCGAGGGGGCGGCGGCGCGGACGGAATTGCGGGTCGCGAGGGGGCGGCGGTGCGGATGGCGTGGGGGGCGGCGCCATCCTAGAAAGTCGAGGGAGAGAGGGGGGCGAGGATT
>CM014271.1:32710345-32743544 GCA_004135705.1 Alloteropsis semialata
TCCACCGGTTCTTCCTGCCTTGCTGCCCTTGTGCCAATTTTGATCGCCAACACCAGGAAAGCCCAGAAGGTACAGCGCCCAGTATACTTCATCAGCGAGGTCCTGTCCGACACCAAGGTGCGATACCCCCAGATCCAGAAGCTAGTCTACGCGGTCCTCATCGCCAAACGGAAGCTCAGGCACTACTTTGACGCTCATCCCATCACGGTGGTGTCAAAGTACCCGCTCGGCGAGGTGATCCAGAGCCCCGAAGCCGAAGGAAGGATAGCCAAGTGGGCCCTTGAGCTGATGGGGAAGAACATCACCTACGCCCCGCGGAATGCCATCAAGTCACAGGCGTTGGCCGACTTCGTAGCTGAGTGGACGGAGATCCAAACCCCCCGGCCTCCATCGAGCACGAGACCTGGGTCATGTACTTCGACGGATCACTCATGAAGGAGGGAGCCGGCGTCGGCCTTGTCTTCGTCTCGCCCCTGGGTGTGCGCATGAAGTACATGGTCCGACTGCACTTTCCGGCCTCCAACAACACCGCCGAGTACGAAGCCCTTATCAACGGGCTCCGCATTGCCCTCGAGCTGGGGATACGGCGTCCCGAGGTCCGTGGAGATTCCGAGCTGGTCGTCGATCAGGTGGTGAAAGAGTCAAGCTGCGTCAACCCCAAGATGGCTGCGTACTACCAGGCGGTTCGTGAACTAGAAGACAAGTTCCACGGCCTCGAGCTCAAGCACATCCTGCGACGATACAACGAGGCGGCCGACACCCTCGCAAAGGCAGCCTCCAACCGAAAGCCCGTTCCCAATGGCGTCTTTGCCAAGGACCAGTACACTCCATCCGTCCGACTCGACGACGAGCCACCAGAGCTTCCCACGCAAGAGGCAACAGAAGTGATGGAAATTGACGGAGTATCGGAGCCCAACCTCGAAGACCCAGATTGGAGATTCCCGCTCCTCGAGTGGATCGTGCAAGGCAAGCTTCCCCCCGACAAGACTGAGGCTCGGCGGATTGCACGCTGGGCCAAGTCATTTACTCTCATCGAGGGAGAGCTCTACAGGCGAGGAGCCTCTGGCGTCCTGATGCGCTGCATTTCAATCGATCAAGGGAAGGATATCCACGCCGGAGCATGCGGACACCACGCCGCGCCAAGAACTCTCATCGGCAAAGCTTTCCAACAAGGCTTTTATTGGCCGACCGCTGTCACCAACGCAAAGGACATCGTACGCAGCTGTGAAGGTTGCCAATTCTACGCACGACAAACTCACCTCCCGGCGCAAGCACTACAGACCATCCCCATCACCTGGCCCTTTGCCGTGTGGGGGTTGGATCTAGTCGGGCCACTGAAGAAAGCGCCCGGGGGCTTCACGCATCTCCTCGTCGCCGTCGACAAGTTCACCAAGTGGATCGAGGCAAGGCCTATCAAGAGGGTCCGCTCAGAGGAAGCTGTCCAGTTCTTCACCGACATCGTCCACCGCTTAGAGTCCCAAATGAGATCATTACCGACAACGGCACCCAGTTCACGGGCAAGAAGTTCCTCAACTTCTGTGACGCCTACAACATCCGAGTGGATTGGGCCGCCGTCAGCCATCCTAAACCAATGGACAGGTGGAAAGGGCGAATGGCATGATCCTGCAAGGGCTGAAGCCACGAATCTTCAAGCGCCTCGAGAAGTTTCGAGCAAGGTGGGTCGCGGAACTCCCGTCCGTCATCTGGAGCTTGCGGACCACTCCGAGTCGGGCTACCGGCTGCACGCCTTTCTTCATGGTTCACGGGTCCAAAGCGGTCCTCCCGACGGACCTCGACTATGGCAGGCCGAGGGTTCAAGCCTACGACGACGAGGGGAACCAGGCCTCCCTAGAAGACGCCATCGACCAGCTGGATGAAGCACGCAGCGTTGCCCTACTCCACTCGGCCAAGTACCAGTAAGCCTTGCAGCGGTACCACGACCGCAACATCAGAAGCCGGGCGTTTCAAGTCGGCGATCTGGTCCTCCGACGAGTCCAGAGCAACCGCGACCGCCACAAACTGTCGCCGCCGTGGGAAGGCCCTTACATTGTCGACCAAGTCCTCCGTCCGGGAACTTTCAAGCTCAAGGACGCCGACGGCCGAGTGCTTTCCAACGCTTGGAACATAGAGCAGCTATGTCGCTTTTATCCTTAAAAGTACCTGTACTTTGTCATTCGTTTACGATAATAAAAAGTGCTACTTCGTTCCGAGTACTTTATAAGCCTGTGGTCATTTTCCGAAACGCACCCTTCGAGTTCCCTAAACTAAGCGGCGAGCAACCCCTCCCCGCGCAGGGTCGCCCGCCGCTCGGGGGCTCCACCCGGGGCACGGTGCCCCTCCTTTTTTCGCAATTAATGTCTTGACAAACAAACGATCGCCCCCGTGTGCGATCGGCGGTACACTTTTGCGCTTAAGGGAAAAAGAAGGACCAGCTTGCGCGGCCTTGTGATTGCGCCCGTCCAAGCTCTGAGTACCTACGCCCCCGCGGCTACGGCGCTAAACTTGCGGGCAAAATCCAGGCCCTCGGGCTGATCTCTTTTTTCTTCCCGAGAGCAATAAGGAAACCGCTCCGACTAGTTTTTGCTTTCAAACACTTAAGGCTGCTGCCCGTTATTGTTCGGCCTCCCGAAACTGCTCGGGAGCTGCAAGTCCGAGTGATACCGCTATACGGCTAGGTCAGGCCAAACTCCCGAGTTCCTACGCCCCGATGGCTATGAAATGAAGCCCGGCCGACAAAGTCCTAAGCCCTACCATCTCGACTCGTGGTCCCAAAGCACTCGGAAGAAAACGAAAATGGCAGGCAACAGATAAAAGCATGAACTATTCAATAAAGACAAGCCCTTAACAAGGGAACGCCCTCTGTAGGGACTTGAGTTCGTTACATTGCCAGATAAAATGTCTAAGCCTCCCTACATTTTGCTGTTCTATTACAGCTCAAGGTCTTTCAGGGCGACGGCGATCATTTCATCGGCGAAGGAGGAGGACTCGGCTTCAATACTGTCGTACTCATGGTCCTCGTAGCCGGGGGCCCATCCACCTCGCAGGTAGTCCCGCTCCATGCCCGGGTAATGAGACAGGAACATGGCGACGATCCTTCGCACCACGCTCTGCCTAAGCTCTAAGGCCTGCTCCCGAGTCCTTCCCGGGACGAGGGCGACGCGCTCCACCAGGGACAGGCCGCCACCAATGCTGAGCTCCTCCAGCAAGCGCTCGACGGCTTGAACCAGGGCCTGGTGGACTTCAGCCTTCTCCTCAAGGGCCTTCTGAGTCCACTCGGCCGCCTCGCTCGACTTCCGGAGATCCTCGACAACCCCTGGAGAAATTTCCTCGCTGAGTTATCACTAAGGAAAGAAAACGAGAGGAAAGATGAGGGGAAACACGATGCATACTCGTCATCTCCTCCTTCAGGTCGCGGCCAAGCTGCACCAGCTCCTGGTTCGCGGCAAAGGCCTTGGCGACCTCGCCTTGCTCCGACTTCAGCTTGGCCCCAGGTCGGCCTTCTGAGCTCGGAGGGCTGTTCCAGCGAACAAAGTCAAGCAACCGACAATCACTCGGAAGACGGAGGGAAGAACGCCAACTAAAAGGACTCGAAAGGACAACTTACCAATGATCTCCTCCTCCCGCTTTTGAGCTACTTCCCGAGGCGAGCCCCCTCCTCACTGGCGGCCTTAAGTTTCTCGGCCAGGTCGACCGCCTCATCGTGGGCCTTTTTGAGGTCAATGGCGGCGATCTGAACGTCTTTTTGGAGGTCCGCCACCTTCACCTTCAGGCCCTCGTTCTCCCGAACGGCAGCCTTCCTCTCTCGGCCCGCGGCCTCGGCGGCCGTCTGCGCCTCGACCGCCCTCTTCTCGGCCTCGGCCACCCTCGCCTCGAGGGCGACCTTCTCCCCCGTGGCACGGGTGAGCGCCTCTGCCCCAGCCAGCCGGGCTGCGGCCAGCTGAGCCTCAAGCTCCGCCTTCTCCGCCTTCATCTTGTCGACGGCGTGCCACAGCCCGGCTTCTCGATGAAGGAACAGAGACTTGTCCGAGCTGCGCTTCATGATTTCCTGCACTCGGAGATAAAAAGGCAGGGGGGAAGCGGTGAGACACTGCCAAAGCGGCGCCACCTCAAAACCGGAAGGAGAATGAGGAAACCCGAAACTTACCCGGGCAGGCTTGATGATCATCTTCTCGAAGGTCTCCTTCACGTTACGAAGGCCCTCCGTGAGAATCTCGCACTGCCCCATCTCCGATCCGTCGTCAAGATCAAAGAGGATACGCCCCGGGTCTTGACGGTCGACCCACTTCAGCCGGCCCTCGCACGGCAGGTTCGGGTCATCCTCAATGGATACGAGGGCCCTGAAGTTGCGGTCCATCGTCATCATTCCCGGGGTGTCGGAGAAGGAGTCCGGGATCCCCCTCAAAGGACTCAATGGCCTCACGGGCTCCGAGCTCGGCTCCCCGGTGGAGCGACCATCGACTCCCTGAGGGCGATCCTCCGGCGAGTCCTCGAGCGTGATCACCTCCGATGGAGCCCCCCGGAAGTGGTCTCGGGGGCTCCAGCAGCCGCCGCCGGTGGTGCCGGCAATCGCGAGGACCCCGGACGCCCCCGCCTCCTTCCTCTTGGGCCTACCGCGGTCTCCGGAGGGGAAGCGGCCCCGCGACCGACTGACCCAGCGGCGCTCTCCTCGGCGCCGGCCAGGGCAACGTCGCAAAGCAGAGGAACCTCCCCTGCCCCAGCACGGCTCGCCACCTCTTGAGGGGCAAGGAGAATCGGCCCCACCAGCTGTTGCTCCAGCTCCGCCTGGTACGCCGCGAGGTCCTCCTCCGTGGGGACAGGTTTGCGCGACGCCCAGGTCGCCGGGAGCACCCTCCCAGGCTGTCACCACTGCCTTGCGGGGTCTCCTCCTCTAGGGAAGGCGTCTCCCTCCGAGTGGTCTCCTCGGCCCGCTCGACCGAGGGCCTCGACGGCTGTGTTGGCACAGTGGATGGGGCATCAGCATCCGGTGCCGCCCGGCGCAGCTTCTTCTGGGGCGCCACCTCGAGCGGTTTGTTGGCCCGACTGGCAACAAAGATCAGGAAACCCGACTAAGGAAGAAGTCGATCACAAAAACAGGAACTACTCGGGAAAGGCAGAACACGACTTACCTCGCTCGGCGACAGGTCCGATGAGAGCGACGGCCTCTTGGTCCCCGACAGCGTCGTCAGGATGGAGACCGCCTGCGGGGTGTCGGCACCCCCACCCGAGTGGGGCGCCGCCTGACTGGTCGGACCTCCTCCCTCAACCTGGGAAGGGCCTGATCCCCCCACTGCGGCCTTCGCTGGGACGGAGGGAGTCCGCCTCTCCCCCACAGGAGGTGCCGACGAGTGGCCGCCCCCAACGGGGCTCACCTGCCCGGCCGGAGGGGGCATCGGAGGGGCGTCTTGCCCTCCACCCGGTGCCCTCGCCGCTGAAGGAGCCGGCGGCGGGCGCCTGTCCTCCCGTGGGGAGGGCCTCCTCGGAGAGCGTGACCCCCTGGGCGGCAAACCGCCCGAGGGGACACGCTCCGACGGGTCGCGGCTCCTATCCTGACGGGAGGGGGCCGCGCTCCGACGGGAGTCCTTCGGCTCCTCGGACACACGACGGACGGGCGGGGGCGTGCGGTCACGCCGCTCGCGTTGGCTGTGCCCGGCGGACCGGTGAGATCGGCCCGACCGGGAACCCCCGCTCCTCTCTACGCCCGGCTGCGACGACCTCTCGCTCCCGCCGGACCTCGGCTCCTGTGCCGGAGGCAGGGACGACGCCGCCACAACTGCCCCAGGCTCCGCAGAGGGCACACTCCCGTCCCTCTCGCCCTCGTCATCCTCCTCCTCCGAGTCCCCCTCCGCGGGCTCCGACTCGGGATCTTCATCCTCGGAGACATCGTCGCCTAGTCTCCTCCTCTTGGCCCGGTCGGCGTTCCTCGACCTCTTGGCCATCTTGCCCTGCTTCCACCGCTCCCGGCGCTCCTTTTTCTTCTTGCTCTTCTCGGCGGCAGTGCGGTTCACCGCCCTGTCTTCAGGAAGTGGCGCCCGGGAAAAGGTGATGTCGTTGCTCTTCACCTAAAGAACTCGGGGTTAGACGGCAAGAAAAAACTCAAAAACAAATTCGAGACGGGCGATAGAATTCTCACAACGGCCTGGGTGCCGGTGTTCGGAAGCATCGGTAGAAGGCGGGCGGCGGGTACTCGAGGTGAGCCTTCCCTACCGCTGCCGCCACCCGGCGCCGCACCTCGGCAGCCGAGGGAAGGGGCTCTGCCGTCACCGTCCCCACGAAGGGGGCCTTGTCGGGGGTCATCTCCCACATATGGAGGCGCGCCGCCTTAGCGGCACAATACCCCTCGAGAGGTACCCGCCGATGACCTCCGCGGTGGACACATCCTGGGCCCAGAGCCGGCCGAGAGCCTTCCATGCGTTCCTGAGGACCCTCTCCCAGTCCTTCTTCTCGGGCCCGTACGACCACTTCTCGGGCGCCTTCTGGAACCACTTCCCGGTGTACTCGGGAAGGGGGTTCTTGGGGTCGTTCTTGAGGTAGAACCACCCGGGGTGCCATCCCTTGTTCGAGCTCACAAGGGAGCCCCTTATGTAGTCGTCCAACCTCCCCTGCTTCATCCTCAGCGAGGCACACCCGATCGTCGCAGGGGTGCTGTCGCCATCGGTCTGCAGCACGAATTTGAAGAAATACCTGAAGAGGTCCCAATGGGCCTCCATCCCCAGGTAGCCCTCGCACAGTGCCACGAATGTCGCCATCTGCTGGATCCCGTTTGGGTTGAGGTGATGAAGCTCCAGCCCATACTCGTCCAGCACCGCCCGGATGAACCTCCCCGCGGGAACGGAGAACCCGCGCTCATGGAAGGCGACGAAGGAAACGACGTACCCGGGCGGCGGCCGGGGAAAGTCCTCCAACCCCGGCTTAATCCACTCCTTGGCCTCTGTCAATGGTGGGAGCATTCCTCCCTTCACGAGCCCCTCCAACTGCGCCACGGTCACAGAAGAGCGCACCCAGTTCGACATGGCGGATCCGCTGGAGGAGGAAATGTAACACCTCTGGTGTTTGGCCCTGCGATTATCAACTAACCAAATGCATCGCACCTTTTTAATCATGTAACTTGGTGTAGCATAATCCCCATCATGTAAATGAGTAGTAAAGAAAACATACAAACATAAGCATTTGTGCATTATCATTTCATGCAATCGCATGTGTTATCATTTCATGTGCATTTTATGCATGGTTCATGCTAAGATACTTTAATGCTTCATTCATACTCTCTTTAGCATGCCTAGCAAGTTTCATGAATATCTCATATGCATAGCTAGTGTTCTAGTTGTGTTTTAGTTCTCCAATGCTAAGTTCAAAATCATGTCTTTTAGCTGTCTTGAGCGCTTTTTAAGATATGCTAGGCTTGTTATCCGGTGTTGGAGCCTTTATCAATCTTGTAGAGCTTCCAATGATCTTTCCAACAGTACCAAATTCACTCCTTGAAGTTTCTCCAAACTCCCGCCATCCTAATTCTAAAACAGCTACAGAGCCAGTTTCACAATTCCGAATTTTTTTTCCTAAGTATCGGCTGAATTCGTGAATTTTTGGCCGATTTCCATCCAGTTTATCTCCCAATCCGTTGAGTTCTAGAACAAACTCCCTTACTCAAAGTTGTAGCCCTACCATCCCTCTACAACTTTGGTATTCTTGGTTAGGGCTGGTTATGCAGTACTTTTTGGAGTTTTAACCGCGCGAAGTGGAGCTGCTCGGTGAACGCCGTCGCGACGGGTTCGCGGTCGTCGTCCGTCGCGTATGGGCGTCGCGTCGCATTTACTCCTCTGGCCGCAGCAGCGCGCGTTCCCACCCTCCATGCCGCGTCCTGTGCACTCGTCATCGCCACAGCCCCGCCATGCTCTGCTCTGGTCGCTCACGTCGTCGGCGACCGGCGTGACCGGAGTGGGAATCGGTCGCGTCGTCCTTGTCCGAGCCCGCCATGCCTTGACCACGGTCGGCAGCCGTTGGGCACCTGTTCCACCTGCCCCCGGCCTTGTCCATCCGCAGCATGACCCCGTCCGCACGCCCACACACCTGAGCGAGCTCGCCATTCAAAGAAACACCGCGGCCGCGTTAGCCACCGACGGCCGCTCCTTCCCCCGCTCGCCTCACTAGCTCTCGGCTCAGTTTCTTCCACCCAGAACACCCTCACACACTTCTCCACGCATACAAACCATTCTCAAACTCTCCCATCCATCCACTTGCCCGGAATTTCAGATCCCGTTCGCCGTCGCGGTTCCGAGAGTTCTCCCTTGGGTACCTTCGCACGGCTCATCTCCCACAAATCAACCTATCAAGATAGATTCCGTGCATCCGGGAACGCGTCGTGCTCTCATCGGTTCGGAGTTTCGTCACCGGGAAGGAAGAAGGAGGCGGACGGCGGCAGTTCTGGCCGACGTGCACGCCACGCCTGCGCCGTCCGCGGTCGCCCACGTGGAAGACGGGGGCGTCTGGGAGGAGGCCGGCCGGTGGGCAATCAGTGGCTGGGCCTGGCTTCCCTGTGGGCCGCGCGCAGGAAGAGGAAGCGAGGTGGCCAGGCGGCTGGGCTGCGCGNAGCGGCGCGTGGGCGAGCAGCGCAACAGCAGCAGCGAGCGGGTGGGCAAGCAGGTGGCTTGGGCCGGGGCGCCAGCAGGCCCGTGAGGGAGAAGGTGGCAGCTGGGTCCTGGTGACGAGTGGGCCGGGCGGGGGAAATTAGGAAAGGAGGAAAAGTTCGAGGGGGTAGTTTGAACTCGGAAGAAGTTGGTTTGAGCCCGTTTCGGTGAATCCCGAGTTGATGTTTTTCAGGGTGTAGCTGCTCCTTGCAAAATTCATAGAAAATCGTAGGAATCTCCAAAAATCATGAAATAAATTTTGTTGGTTTGCTCATGAAGTTCTCTCTGCAGGAAAAATATGAGTAGGAGTAAAATGCATGCTTTACCTCTCTGTTTAATTCGGTTAAATAGATGCTCTTTGGATAGGTTTAGCTAGTTAATGTATGTGTTAGTTTTTGCTCTTTTTGTCAAGGGATGATTAGAAATGTTAGTAGGTTGCATCTAATCTGAAGATATCAGTAGGGTTTCATGTGATAAATTTAAATATGTGTTTTGCTATCTTTTTGCTAGTAGTTGTGCATTTTCTATCACATGCTAAATAATGTTGTTACATTAAAGTTCCATTGGTTGCATCCCATGTTAGTATAGGCTAATGTAACATGTTGGTGATCAGGGAAGCTTAGTAACCATTTTCTTTATGCATATAGTAGTAAAACTAGTGTAAATATGAAATAACCTTATATGCATAAGTGGGTGTACCTATATATTTCATAAACTATGTTAATTGCATGATAAAATGGCTAGTAGTAATCACCCACCACTACATTGGTGCACTGCATAATGGAAGTAGTTGCTTGTAACAAGTGCTCATGAGTTAATACATACATTAAATTGTGATTGCCTTGCTGCATACATGAGCATCCTATTTATTTTTGTCTTTGCATTCATGGCACTCATGCATGATGCATTTCATGTAGATACCGCAGTCACTGACGGCTTGTACGAGTTGGTGGTTGAACCCGTTGCTGACCCGGTGGAGACCGCTGTAGTTGCTGAGCCCGTTACTGAAGAACCGAACCAAAGTTCGGTAGAGCCCAAGGCTATTGAGCAGGAAGGCAAGCACCGTATCATAACCCCTATTTTCCAAAACTATGCCACATGAGTACTTAAGTATTGTGCATTTAAGTTTTGGATATGGTTGAAACCCTAGATGCATAATCCCTAGGATTCCTATGTCCAGATACTAGTATATGTAGGTCGATAGCTCGCCATGCTAATTAGGACCGGTAGAAGTCGAGTGGTTTCCCGTCACTCGCGAGATATAGGTTCTTTACTTTATGTTGAAATCATGAGGCTCGTGGGCGGGGCGTGGTTCCATGCTCCTGTGGTGTGGAGATGTGCCCCGTCTACGTATCAAATGGAAATGTTGTACTGTTGGGCAAGTATTGAACGTGCTGTGCACATACTGACGTCTGGGTCTCAGTAAACTGATGTACCTGAATCAAATGGTATTTGGGCTTCTTCCCACTACTCTGGGAGTGGACGGATGGCAGGTGTAGTTGCGGCTACTTGGTCCGGGACCAGTAGGGCTTTGCACCCGGGACTAGTGGGTTTAGACTGAATATCCGGGAGAGGATGGGAAAGGTGGTCGCGTAAGGCTCTGGGAGCGCTTACGTGCCGTGTGTCCAGGTTTCCCTTGCAAGGTGTAAATTCGATCATGATCGCGGCACTTCTCCGTTATGAATACCGCTTGTCCGCTGTACAGCACTAAGCAACTGAATGGTGAATGTTAAATAATGATGGCTCTACGATTTATTTGTTGTTCCACATGTTTGCTATAGAAAAGGTGCTCACCTGGATACTTGATAATGACTATGAACATGATGCTAAAATTTGAAAGTTAGAATCAACTATTAGTTGCTTTTCGGCAAAACAAACCCCACAGCTAAAAGCCTTGCATTCTTAGGAGTCGGTGTTATAAACCATATTCAGATAAGTCTTGCTGAGTATTAGTTACTCAGCCTTGCTTGTGGCTTTGTTTTTCAGAGTGTGAATTCATTGTGTCTGATGGCTCCGAGCAGTGGATCATCGATGGTCAGACCGTTCCCGCGGGCTTGACTGTCGAGTGGATCGAGGACTATCTGGTGTTTGCTGTGTGCTTCTGATGACATGTTCTTCGGGCTTATGAACATGTTATTGTATCTCGTCGTTAGCTTTCGCGCTTTTTATTCAGAACTCTGGTTTGTACTCTAAGTGTTTTAAACTCTGGCTTGTAAAACTTAATTACGGAACTATTGTACATTATGGTGATGTTGGTAACATCTGTGCTCTCCTTCGAGGGAGCCTTGTGCACATTGGTTCGATCGAAAATACGGTGGTTTCATCGGGCCTGACCCGACAGGTCGTCTAATTGAACTGTTTGAAGTACGTGTAACCGGATCAAGTGATTGAGATGACGGTTAGCATGCTTGAGCCAGTTTAATTAGGGCGGTTCTACCACAGGAAAGTGAGGGCTCGGAGGAAGGATTCAAGTGCGGCGGCGGCGGGATGCGAGCGCGGCGGTGGAAGACGCGAGCGCGTCCACGGCAAGGAGGACGAAAGCGCAGTACAAGGCGAAAAGGGCTGGAGGTGCGATAAACCCTAGACAGCCACGGCACAAGGCAATAAAAGGGGAGGAGGCGCGGAGTGGGGCGGCGGCATTAAATGCGTGGGCCCACCATCGGCATGGCGGCAACGTGCGCCCGTCGCTTCAATTGACAGCCTCAAAAGGCGTGCCCCTCCTCCACACGGCGCGAAGCGGGCCGACGCCTCCGCTCCCGGCCCACCAACGGTCGAGTAGGGCTCCGGCCCAACAAATCACCTTCCCAACTAACGCCCGAATCCTTCACGGCCCCGACAACCTCCAAGACAAACTACTCGGCTCCATTAGCTTCAAAGCCTTAACAAGAGTATCCACTCTTCCCAAGGCTCGGGGGCTACACCCGGCGGGTGCGCTCGCGCGCAACCCACCAGAAGAACCACGGCTCAACGCTCCCTCGCAGCGACTGAACCTGGGCACGAATCCCTAACTCCCACCTAGGCTCGGGGGCTACTGACGAGGGTCTAGACCAGGGTTGGCCAACCCTCCCCCAAATCAACGACACGGCATCAAATGACCCTTCAAAAACAAGAGCTAACACCCCAAATCAAATGGACCCGCCTCGTCCGGGCGGCTCTGGGCCTGCCCGAGAAGGACCCGCTCGCCCGACCACTCTCCGCCTCGCCCGACCAGCCTCCGTCTCGCCCGACTGGTTCACTCCTTCGCGGCTAAGCAACCCCCGAGAGGACTCGCTCGCCCGACGAGTTTCCGTCTCGCCCGATAAGTCTTCGCCTCGCCCGACCAGTCTCCGTCTCGCCCGACTGGCTCGCTCGGCGCCGCCCCTTGCTTTTGCCCACTCCGGGCCGTACCCACCTGATGCCTGCCATGTCAGAATAGGATGGGCGCCTGTCCATCGCCACGGCAGCCACAGGGACACCCGTCTCCTCCGAACAGGGGCGCTACAGTCCCGGGGGAAGGACGCTCGCCTGCTCAAGCAATGACACCTGGAGTCCAAGAAGGCACAGTGCGAGTCAACCACGACCCGAGAACCACTCGGGGACACGCCCGGGAGGCCGCCTACACCAACCACTCGGACGCGGCCGGCTCCGGGTCAAATGGAACGCCCATTCCGTCAACACCAACTACAACAGTGAACAACTATTCACCGTGTACGGCCCGGGACGCAGGACGACGGCAACAAACCCCGGCGTTGTAACTCACTTTGTAATTCCTTCTTTTTTACCCCTCCCTTTCCTTATTCCCCTTGCGGCTATAAAAGGGGACCAAGGGAAGATCGATGGGGACATCAAGAGAACACTCGCACACACATTACACAGGGACTTGGGACCGTTCTCCCTCTCCCGACTGGTTTGTAACCCCTACTACAGACTTGGGCTCGAGAACACCGGTTCACACTGGACGTAGGGTATTACTCTCCGGAGGCCCGAACCAGTATAACTTCCTGTGTCTTTTGAGCCACCATCCGGTGCCCTGACACGCGATCATAGAAATTTTACTTGCCGGCGGTAGAGAACCCCGACACATGGCCTTCCCCAGCGCCCCTTCACCATCGGTGGGGCCCAAGGCGGTGATGAAGGGTCTTCACCGTTGGGCCCAATGTGGGTGGGCTCGGCATGACCGGTGACCCCCAACTCGAGCCGGCAGAGATGGGGGCATCACCGCCGGCTCAAAAACCGCATGTGACGGGGGAGGAGGGGCATCACCGCACCGACCATTTACCGCCCCTACCTCCCCCCAAACCGCCTGGGAAGAGGGAATTAGAGCTGCTTGTGATGGGCCTATTATAGTAGTGGTTGTTAACTAAATCCTGATAAGTCAGTCTTAGTGAGATGCCAACTACTAGGTGTGCATGCACCGCAACCAGCTCGCAAGGGTTGCTTGTTGCAATGAGGTAGCGAGGCACGAGCGTTGCATGCACTTGCCAGTGCACTTTGGGTTCCTCTTCCAGCTTTCGCGCAAATAAGAAGCTCTAGTGTATCGGAAAATCAAACCATGAGTCACAGCAGTCAAACATAGCACATTTGAGAATGACAAGAGTTAAACTCCCCAGTCGACACATGCATTTGAAAAGAATAGGCCAATTGGAAGGAAACAAGCAAAGGAGAGGTTGAAGACTGGAGGAGCTGCAGGACCATACAAAGAAGCTATTGAAGAGTTGATCTTGGACAAGAAGGAGGAGAAGAAACTGAGAGGGGAGAGGGGGGAGGGGGAGAAAAAACTCAAGGAGGATAGGTGGGTGGAGGCAAAGATGATCATGAGTGGAAGGCATCATTTGGGAGCAATAACAGAAGATTATGTTCTATGATGTGAATTCCTTGGATCTGGATCAAAAGAAAAATATGTTGGTTATGAGAGCACGGATTGCAGCACAGAAGAACTTTCGGTGCTGGATTTGGAGGTGCATTTCGTGCAACAGTGGCAATGGAGGTGATGTCGATGGTGGAGACAATTGATTTATGCTAGGTGCATTTGGTGCAACAGTCGCAATGGAGGTGATGTCGACGGTATCTTCCACTATAAATTTGAGTTTGAATTCAAAATGTCATTTTGAAATTATAAAATTGAATAGCCCCTCTGTCCCGAAAAGACTGCAACTACGTATTGCATGCCATTTTAAGTGATCCATGTTTGACCAAGTTTCTAGCGAACTATATTCATATCTATGGCTTTAAATAAATTTATTATAAAAATACATTTTATGACTAATATAATATACTTATTTTATAGCATAAATATTGTTATTTTTTAATCTATAATTGGTCAAACTTGAGATACTAAAACATGACACTGTGCTAGAATTGCATTATTCTCGAGACGGAGGGAGTATTGTACAATTCTAAGCGTTATAATTATGTTGGTTTGAATTCTTATGGTTCTGAATCAAATATTGGACTTTCAATATGTGAAATACGAGAGAATAAGAATAGGGGCTTAGATTGGGGTGGGGGTGGGGCATAAATTAGGGAGAGCCCCTTCTCAGTAATGTCTTGCTTTAGGGACCATTCTGGAGTTGCTCTTAGACAAATTTGGCCATATATGTACATCATCCAATGTTGCAAATTATTTTTTCCTTTGGCACCGGTTCGTTTAGACTAGAATGGTTAGTTTACTTGGAACTGTTCTAGCTGGAATGATAAGTTTATTTACATTACATTCATCGGCCGAAATGTGGACAAGCCCTTAGTTCTTTAGAGCATCTTCAGCATATTATTCATCTCTCTCCCCAATACAAAAAGTTAGAGCTTTTGGTGATACAGGTGTTCGAGCAGATTACCAATTTGGTCCCTATTACCCAAACATTTTTTGTGATTACCAAAATGCATCTCCCTCTTACTTAAATAGAGGAGATTTTTATCCCACTACCATACCCACTAAAGTAGTTTATATGCTGCAACACTAGTTAAAAAAACATAAAAAGTGATATTGGTAAGGAAGAAAAGCCCATTTAAGATATGATGTATTAGTAATACGCTGGAAATGCAATTAGTTATGTGTCCCAATTCAGCGATTTCAGCCATCACCGTCCCATCAGCCATGGGCGCCTCCACCGGTGGTTATGAAGGAGGCAAGGAGATGGAAGCGAGGGAGAGAGTGTCACTTTTCAGGCAAAGCCCACGGAGTCACCGACACCGAGTGACCTAGTAGTGAGCTCTCGTAGCTGGGATTGATCACCATGGCCGCGTCTACCTCTTGTTCTAGCCCCAATCTCAGCTCTTCTCCCCTCTTCACCAAGCGGACCATCGCCTTCGCGCTCTACGCCCTCATTCCTCTCGCTATCCTCCACTACCTCCTCTCCCTTCCTCCCCCTCTCCCCCCTCCTCCGACCACCGCCGCCCCCTCCTCCCCGTCACTACCGCAGCAGGCGGAGGCTCCGGCTGCGAGTGCGCGGTGCGACTACTCGGACGGGGAGTGGGTGCGGACCGCGTCAGGCCCGCGGTACAATGGGTCGGGCTGCGGCGAGACGATCAAGGCCGGCCAGAACTGCGAGGCGCACGGGCGGCCGGACACGGGGTACATCTACTGGCGGTGGCGCCCGCGCGGGTGCGCGCTGCCGCCGTTCGACCCCGCGGAGTTCCTGAGCACGGTGCGCAGCCGGCACGTGGCCTTCGTGGGCGACTCGCTCGCGCGGAACCAGTGCGAGTCCCTGGTCTGCCTGCTCACCTCCGCGTTCCCGGCCCAGCTGGTGCGCGGCGCCGGCGGCGGCGACGGGGACGGCGACGGCGACGAGCTCCGCAAGTTCCGGCGCTGGGCGTTCCCGTCGCACAACGCGACGGTGTCGGTGTTCTGGTCCCCGTTCCTGGTGAACGGCACGGAGAGGCCCAAGACGCCACCGCCGGCGGGGGAGCTGTACCACAACCGGATCTACTTCGACCAGCCCGACGAGCGGTGGGCGGCGGAGGTCCCGGGCATCGACGTGGTGGTGCTCTCCGCGGGGCAGTGGTACCTGAACCCGGCCATGTTCTACGACCGCGGCGCAGATATCGGGTGCCACCGCTGCCCGCCGGGGCGCAACCGCACGGAGACGGGCTTCTTCGGCGTGTTCCGCCTCGCCGTCCGCAACGCGCTCCGCGAGGTCATCGCCCGCGTCGCCTCCGCGGCCTCCTCCTCCTCGCCCGCCCGCGCCCGGCTGGCCGTGGTGACGACGTTCTCGCCGGCGCACTTCGAGGGGGAATGGGACAGTCCGACCTCGTGCGCGCGCACGGAGCCGTACGCGCGCGGGGAGCGGGAGCCGCTGTACATGGACGAGGAGATGCTGCGCACCGGTGTGGAGGAGGCCGCGGCTGCGGGCGCGGACGCGACGGCGCGCGGGGCGGGGCTGGCCGTGGAGGCGCTGCAGGTGACGCGGCTGGCGGCGATGCGCCCGGATGGGCACCCGGGCCTGTACACGCGGGCGTTCCCGTTCGCCGGCGGCGCGACGGAGCGGATGCCCAACGACTGCGTGCACTGGTGCCTACCGGGGCCCATTGACACTTGGAACGAGATCCTGCTGCAGGTCGTCAAGCGATGGGCCGACAGCGTTGACGCCGGCGCGGCGTCGGCGGCGCCCTCAAACTAGCTGGGCCTGATTCAAAGTTACCAAGTGTGGTTGTTTGTAATGGACGGGTGAATTTGGTCCAAAATCTTGGAAATCTGTTCGAATTAGAATTTGTAGTGCCATCCTGTTGTCCAAATTCTCTTTTTTAGAGGCTTTCGTCCAAATTCTCTAGTAAATGGAGTTGGGTCCGTAACTGTTGTTGTTATTAGGGTCTGCAGAAGACGGCAAGATTGTGACAATGGCCCTGAAACATGGCCTAAAAGTGAGGCGTAAGGTGCGGATCGCGGTGCGACCTTTTCCATCAATTAGGGCCGCTCGCTGTGCTAAGTGCTGACTGCTACCAAAGCCTGTTCCATATTCTAATAAGTCCCAGCAATGTGCTTTCTCATGGTGATCCTCGCCAAGCCTGGACCTGATCACCTGAAGCATACAGGTTTTAACAAGACAGAAGCAGTGAGTTATTCTCAGAGCTTACAGTCTAATACAGCCAAATTGTCAGCAACCCACATCAGAAATATATACACTGATGATAAGCGATTTCTATGGCCATTACAACAAAAATCCACAGCAGAAGCGCACTCTTGCAAATTGCAATCCACGATCATCGTATTACCAGAGTTGGTATGCTAACTTAAGTTACCAGAAAATGTAACGGTGTTCTATACATAAGGTCTTCGGCCAAGGCCGAACAACAGCACCACATCCTACTTCAAAATCAAAAAATGTTTTACAAAAAGGCGTCAAGCACAGAACATGCCTACTCGAGTCATGTAAACAAATCTGGTGAGAAAGAATGTAGAGAGCACAGGTGGTTCAGTAATTTCAGGGCACACGAACACAATAACTAACAACAATTCATTACAGTAAACTTGAAGACATGAGATACTATGTGAAGTGTCTACAATGGAGGAGCATCAAATACATTATCAACCAAAAGATTAAAGAAATGATCAAACAAAATACTGTATGTGTTAGGATACAGTATGGTCTAGCCTTCTTCTAAATGTAGTTCCTCCGAAGAAGGCAAATCGGATGAGGAAACGCCACATTATCACTATGACGCCCTTGTTAAATATGATTGTCCATCCATGATGTTCTAGATATTGTACAAAATACAACAGCACCTGAAAAACAACCATGCATTAGATTAACTGTGAAAAGCATTTCGATACAACTGCTTAATAGGATATGCCTTGCAAGTGCCCCTGGCTGACAAAAACAAAAGTATGCCAGTGATACCGTTAGCAGTGATGCAGAACATTGAATAAGTACTGTTATACAACAAGCTACTAGGAAAATAGATCATCCATAGAACATCTCTGTCCCACATTTTGGTCACTGGAATTTTGTCCATAAAGCACATGGGAAATTGATGTTGTAAGTTCGTTAACTGTTTAGAAGACTATGGCAAGGGAAGAGGAATGGCATAAAAGGTCTTGTTAGACATGCCATTCTAACCCCTTGCCTTTATCAGACAAATCCAAATCCTTTTATGTTTAGTATTTTCCAAACTTTCAAATACTGTGGTGCACATTCTAGGACAAAAGGCAAAAAAAGGAAGGAAGAGAACACATAGGTTGTGAGCATGATAATACCATCTTTCACATTGCTTTAAATATGTTGGTTAATAGTATACTTGATCCAAAGCAAACAGCCACATAATATCTACAAGGATCACAAGTACACTGTTAATTTGTTCTGTGCTCATGTCTAAACTCTGAAACATAAAGAATTATAGATACAGATCAGCGCCATGACACACAATCTACTTCGTTTGGTGGCCATATGCTACAAATATGTTTGTTTAGAAATTTGGTGTTAGGTAGTTACTTGACAATTCATTTCTAAGACTTCAAAACTATTCTCGATACACAATTTAGTCTCAAGACTTAAAAACTGTTGTAAATCTTTGATATCACAGAGCCTATGCAGTTAGGTATCATATCCGGTAAAGCAAAGTGGCAAATAATCTCATAAGAATCAGCAATACACAGTTATGCAACTTCGTACTAATTTGTTATTCTCAAGCTACAAAGATGAGGAGGGAGTTAAGAACCTGTTAAATTCCAGCAACTTTCCAAAGTTACCAAAAAGTTTTCACACTGACAACCATGCCTCCTCTCACAGAACACGCTTCCCAATACAAAAAGTTTTCACCACTTTTCAACTTTCACTGGAATTAAACAGGCCCCTAGCCTAAGGGGGTGTTTAGATGCAACGTTATGCATAGTGTTTTTACGTTATGCATAGTGTTTACAGAGAGAAAAAGTGCATTGGGGAACGTGCGTTATGCAAAACGTTATGCATAGTGCGTGAACTAAACAGGGCCGTAGTACCTTTGTTATCACTCCTAAGATAGAAACAACCTATAATTCAGTCCACTCTACTCCCTAATAAGTCCACTCTACTCCCTAATAAGTCCACTCTAATTCAATACTCGATCAGTCCACTCGAATTCAATGCTCGACCAGTCCACTCTAATTCAATACTCGTCAACCAATTTCGACAGCTCCTTATTGTTTGCAAACTACTCATGTCGATTGCCAAATCGGCAAAGATTCAGCATCAAGATTAGAAGTTCCCTACCCAACCTAAATAGAACACTAGTGTGAGCAGATCACCAAATCGGCAACTCAAATCTGAGATCAAGATCCAGTAGGAGAGTATCTTACCACTCAGTCGGCTCCAGCGCCACCACTGCCGCCGAGCGGGTAGGACACGAGCTCCCTAACCGCGGACCCGACCTCGACCAGCGCGATGTCCATCCCGTAGCCGGAGACCGGGAGCAGCTTGAGCTCCCGGAGCACGCAGAAGGCCTCGCCCATGCGGCCGCGGGGCACGTCGACTGCGACGGCGCAGCGCGGGACCCAGTGGTCCGGCCGGAACGCGTCGGGGACCTCGACGCCCGCGTCCTTCCGCAGAAGCTCGCAGAGCTGGGCGTGGAGGCCCAGCAGCGCCGCGGAGGGGGTGGGCGCGAGGAAGAGCACGCTGTCGTTCGGGGAGGAGGCGGAGGCCGGGAGCGCGGCGAGGGAGGAGAGCGCGAGCGGGAGCGGGTCGAGCCGCGACGCGAGAGCGCGGAGCGAGGGCGCGAGGCGGACGAGCGGGTCCCCGGCCGCGCCGGTCCCGGGCGGCGGGAGCGCGGCGGCGGGGAGGTGGAGCAGCGGGAGGTGCGGGCGGGCGGCGGCGTCGATGAGGCGGCTGCTGAGCTGCCGCCGCGCCAGCGCGTTCCACGCCTTGAGCACCTGGTTCTCCAGCGCCGGGTCGAAGTAGAGCTCCACCGCGTAGTAGTACCCGATCCCCCCGGAGGTGGGGGGCGGCGGCGGCGCCGCGGCTGGCGCGGAGGCGCGGGGCGTCCCCGGGGGAGTCGTGGAGACGGCGGGGGCCGAGGGGCAGCCGCCGCCGGCGACCCCGGCGGCGGAGGGCGCGGTGCCTTGCGCCATCGGAGATGGGGGATCGATTCCGACAGGGAGGCGATGGGGGCGGCGGAGGGGAAGGGGCAGGGTTTTTTTCGTCACGTATCGAGTGCGGAGGAGAATAGGAGATTGGTGGAGATCTCGCCTGCTCGAGCCCGCCTCGGGTGTGCTATGCTGTGCCTCACTCTGACTCGATGTACGATGTTGGTGTGCACGCTTCGACCTGCTCTGCTCCGCTACATGCCACGGTCCACCGGTCGAGCACTTGAGCAAGGTTGGTTGGTCCAGTGGAGAGTCGCTGAGAGGTGGGGCCGCATGGTTGAAACGGTGTTCTGAATCCAGATGAAATGATGAATCGAACATGTCCCCGTGTTTTTTTTTCCCGGATGACCGTGATCTTTGTTGCCAGTATGAACAAAAGGACCCAAAACAAAAGCAAACACTTATTTCCGTTCCATGGTTTGCTGTAGATGTGGCATTTTCGTCCTCCCGTGGCCCAAACTTTTTTTCCTCTTTTATTAGCTTTTGTTAGGGCGAGGTGACTTGAGATGCCAATGTTTATCTTACCAAAATTTGGTAAAATCGTCCAATTTTATGAAGCGTTTATTTATTTTTTACCAAGTTTGATAGGTTACTTCTTAGGATTATTACGTTCTTGCCCCAACTTTTATACTCCAATTGTGATTTTGCCCTCACTTTTCGCTCCGTTGCATTTTTACCCCTTTTTTTTAATACGAATGCTTCGTTTACCCTTATTCTGTAACTCTGTTAGACTCATCTCGATTAAGTGCAAGTGCAGGTGCAAGGGGAAGGGGACGAGGAAGAGGAAGTGCAAGTCAAAATGAAACAGGAGGTACTGTAGAAGAAAGTAGAACTGGAAGGGGAAGGGGAAGGGGAAGGGGAAGAGGAAGAGGAAGAGGTGGACAAAGGAGGAAGGGGAACAAGAGGTAGATTGGCTGCATTGTTAGGAATAGATGTATGAATGTGATGCATTGCCACTAGATTATACATCTCTCTTGACTAGCTTTTGCAGGACATGCACATGTATATTGGGATGTGTTCTGTTTGTGTTTGTGTACTACTTGTTGTTTTTGTTGGACATGTATCATGAGATGTTATCTGTCTATATATGCATGTGGTTTGAACTTCCTTTTCTGTCGTGATATTGTCAAAATTTTGAATTTTTTTGTCCAAATTGTTTTAAATCTGTGCAGATTTTAAATTTATGCTAATTTAAATAAGCTTGGTTTCAGATCTGTCCAAATGCTTTTAAATATCTTTTGAAATGATGTCTAAACATTTGATATCAAACAGGGGTAAAATCACAATGTGCTCGGCAAAGTAGGGGCATATTTGCAAGGGCAAAATAGTCTTCTTTGTGCTCTTTTCACGCCGTCACCTGCTGTTCACGGAGTGAGGGTAAACTCTTCGTATTAAAAAAGGAGGGGTAAAAATGCAACGGAGGGAAAAGTGGGGGTAAAATCACAATTGGAGTATAAAGTTGGGGCAAGAACGCAATAGCCCCCGCTCTCATTTTCCTTATTGCAAAAGTTTGACATTAGCCATGGGTTGCCAAATTGACCAAATGTTGGCATTGCTGAACTTTGGTAAGGTTTAGTTGGGCAACTCTGTCACCAAAGTAACTCCCTATTCTACGACCTGTTTCATTTATATGGTAAAAAAAAATGTAGTAAAAATTTTTCTTTTCTCGCCATAATCTCGTGCTCTCGTGCTCCAAACTTTTCTTCTCTGGTTAACCGAAAAGCAAGGGCGTGGTGACTTGATGATGCCAATGTTTGGTAAAGATGTCCAATTCTATGAAGCATTTATTTGTTACCAATTTTGATAGGATTCCTTATTTTATTGGGGCTCTCATTCCCCTTCTTGCCAAAGTTTGACGCAGACGTGAGCTATCAAATTGACCAAATATTGACATTACCAAACTATAGAAAGGTTTAGTTGAGCAAATTCGTCACCAAAGCAAGCGATCCCTATTCTTGCCATAATCACAGCACAAGTTTAGTCTTTCATATGTCCAGAATCATCGCAATTGGCATCGTTCCAACCAAACAAACCTTGAAACTTTTGCTTGATCATATCCTTCCGTATAATGTGTGTTTTGCCTTATGATTTTATTTTGCTCAGTAAAATATTCGTTCAAACGTCAAATAATTTGCTTCCTCGTGGTCCTGGAGATGGTTGCGGTAGAAAATCGGGTAGAATGTTCAGCGACCGGCAGTGATCTCTGCTTCCATGAGACAACAAGAACTCGCTTGGCTTATCAGCCACCAGCCAGCAGTACTTCAGTCTCACAACAAATCAGCACCAGCCACCAGCCACCAGCCAGCCAGCAGTACTTCAGTCTCACAACAAATCAGCATCAGCCACCAGCCACCAGCCAACCGAACAGGCTGGCATCAATTGGGGCATGTTGACACAAATGCAAGTTCACCAATTCGATCACAAGAACCGAACCCGTCGCCTCCAAGAACAAGAGCAGGATTGAGATCTACCAAACTAGACCTCGGCTCAACAACCCGATAGTCGATAGATCCTCTGACGAAGTACAGGAACAACAACCACCCTCTAGTTGGAGCCAATGATCCAGCCCACGGTCGTCGACAGCAGGCCCCGAGGCGCCGAACTCCCAGCGGGTGCCGTGGACGCGGCCGCGCCGGCGCTGGCGCCGCCGAGGTTGTTGCTGCAACGCGCGGCGCCAGGGCTGGTGAAGTCCTCGTTCTTGACGATGACGATCTCCTCCAGCTGGATCCTCAGGTACGCCTCGTCCTCCGCCGCCACATTCGCCTTGCCATTCTCCTTCGCCTCCTCCTCGTCGGGTCCCGGAGCCGGAGCGGCGGCGGCCCGGCGGCTGCTGACCATGGCGGAGAACCTCTCCATGCGCGGCAAGAAGGCAAAAGCTCGTCGCCTCCTCCGATCCCTCCCCTCTCAAATGGCCGGCCGCCGAATAGGCTCGAGGATCTTGTTGAAGAGCTCGGAGATGCTCTTGGCTTTTCGCTGGCTGCCGCTGCGTGATGGCGTGTGGCCGGTGTGGGTTGCTTTGCTTGGTCTGAGTATATGTAGCCGGGATGGTGACGGTGGCCGTGGCCGTGCCCGAGTCGGCGAGCTCCGGCCTCGGCGTCTGAAAAAGGAAAGCAACACAGCGAGTGGACTCTTTTGCTTCTCGTAATCGGCTGGATCGCAATTTCCGCGCTGCGTGCTGGCCTTCTGGGCCAGTGTGGGGAGTTGGGCTGGATAGTGGGCCAAGTGGAGGTTGTGATTTGTTGGGCCGATTGGAAGTCCAACATTTTCGTTCTAGTTGGGCTACGCGTGAAGGCAGTGTGCAGAAAATAATCACTCTGATGGTGTGTTGTGGCCTCTGCAGAAAATAATTACTCAGATTTTGCCGTATCATATAAATGCAAATATGGTACATACAGTCATACAGATCATCCTATGCCTACTATCCTGGTACTCCCGAAACGACACGTGAGCCAAAACCGGTGAAGCCAAAAGACTCGCTTCACTTGGATTCTAGTTCATTTTTACCTCGGTCTGCGCATCGGTTTCATGTCTAGATATGTGCAAATGTGAAGCCGAAGCCAATATAATAAACCCCTCTAGAATGGGCCTTATAGTTGTATGATTTATGACAATGGGTCCAAAACATTGATACCGTTTTCAAGATTTGGATACCGAGGCTAAACTTACTACCACAGAAAACCACAGAAAATGTTTTTAGATGCGAATTTGGTTTGCAGGTGCGGGGCGGAGGCCCGCTTCTGCTTTCTGCAGCAAAAAATGCAGTATTAGCGGGAGCGAGCCTCCACCCGCACATGAAAACCCTTCAAGGACGGGCTATGCCCTCATCTAGAAATAGATTTCCAGTTGCGGGTGGGAACATGGCCCGTCCCTCGAAAAGGCTTATCTAGGTGCGGACGACAGTCTCACCTGTTGCTAGAAATCGATTGAAAAATAAAAAAAATGTCGTCAACCCGCTGCCGCCGGGCAGGCCGCACAAACGCTACTGCCTGGCTACCGCCCTCGCTGCTGTGAGGCTGCCTCGCCCATGCAGGGCTGTTGTCGCCGGTCTGGGTCCTCGCTCCGCGCTGTGGTACAGGGCCCCCGCGGCTGGGCTGCTCTGCCCCGGCGCCGGGCCACCTGCCCACTCTGGATCTGGCCACCATGCAAGGTTGCAGCCGAGTCACCTGCGCTGCCTCCACTTCCGCGCCCTCATGTGGTCGCTGGACGGTTGCCGCGTCGCCGAGAGTTGTTGCCGACAAAGGAGCAACAGATCCGGGCGGGATAGCCTCAACCGGGCCACAAATCAGCCATTGCCGACAGCATCCTCGAACCGTCGCGAGCGGGTTGCCGCGCCGCCGCCGCTTGTGACTATGCCCCCCGGCACCACCGCAAGAAGAGGCCCGACCTGCGCCAGCACCTGCCGCTGCAAGCCGGGGAGACGAGGACGGCCTCGCCCCTATCTGCTTGCGCCCGTGTAACGTCCCGACCCCAGGCCGGGCCCGTTTACATCTGCCAGCTCTTTACGACCTCAAGAATTCCCTCACAAACCAATACGAGTATTTTCTGCGCACTTTGTCCTCACTCGTGCATAGTCGGTCATCCATCCCAAAATTGCTTTATGCCAAGCACGCTTAATATCAGAGTTCTTTCGAGATGAGCTCCCAGAAAAGAAATTGCAACTTGTTGATATGAATATTCTATCAATCATATTAAGCCTTGGGTCAGTGTGTCACATCTCGTAGGTTGTGCTGCTGGGCCGGGGCCGTCCTGCCACGAGCCACGCCGTCTCATCGAAGCCCAGAGCCGCTGCGCCTTATCCACCATCGGCCCCACACGCTCGGTGATGGAGTACAGAGACAAAAAAAAGAGATTGAAGAGTGTACGGAATAGAGATCCTTATCTTATCTTGTAGGAGCGATGGATGTTATCAACCGCTCCTACAAATTGTTTTAGGTGCGGATGGAGGCGCAACCCGCACCTAGGGTGACACCATCACCCGCATCTACAAATCACCATTTGTATCACCCGCACCTAAAAATAGAGTTCATTTTAGGTGCGGGTGGCACATTCACCTGCACCTAAAAATCGATTTTGTAGGTACGGATGAATTGCTCTAGTGTATAAAGAGATTTTTAGGTGTGGCTCACCTTTTCCCGCCTATCACTACCGGAGATATCTCTATCAGTACCTGTTCATAACCCTCATAGGTATCGGTTCTGGAACCGGTACCGTGCAACCGAGACTAAAGGGGTCGGTCTTTGGTACCGGGTCCAGAACCGGTACCAAAGGGTGCCTTTGGTACCGGTTGGTAACACCAACCAGTACCAAATGACCCTCCCACGTAGGCTACGGGGGAGGGCCTTTGGTACCGGAATGATTTGGCTATTTTTTTAAATGTTTGATATTTAGGTTAGTTATATGCAATTCGTCTACGCGTCATATGTCGTATGTCGTACACGATCTTTCACGCAATAAGATTGAAGTTGTCGCAATTGTCAATTGTTTTTGACCCGACTTTGATTACATTTTTCTCGAACATTCACATATAAACATTTGAGGTCAACCAATACAAAAGTTAGATCATTTAAAAGTTGTTTACAATTTACGGCCAGAACTAGAAGAAGGAGCGGAAAGGGAGCCTAATTGAGCGATAGCGCGTCCGTCATGGTCCGTGTGGATTTATAACTTGGTCCATAATGAATCCAAACAGTTGGTCCGCGATAGCTTTTGCTTTGTCTGTCATTGGGAGCTCTTCATGGTAAAACATCCTCTGCATTAATCACAAATGACAACATTCATTCATATAATAAATAAATTTTGCATATAATCATTTCTAAACAAGTAACTAATAATCATTCATTCATATAATAAATAAATTTTGCATATAATCATAAAATTTCCTAACACATTCATTTCTAAACAATAGCTAATAATCATTTCTAAATAAAGTATATTCATGAAATAACAAACTATACATGAAATAACAAAGTATAATAAATATATTCATAATAAATATACACTAATAATCATATTTCCATATACACTAATAATCTAATTTCCATACTAATAATCATATTTTCATATACACTAATAATCTAATTTTCGTACTAATAATCTTATTTCCATATACACTATTAATCTAATTTCCATATACACTAATAATCTAATTTCCATATACACTAATAATCTAATTTCCATATACACTAATAATCTTATTTTCATATACACTAATAATCTAATTTCCATATACACTAATAATCTAATTTCCATATACACTAATATTTCCATACTAATAATCTAATTTCCATATACACTAATAATCTCATTCTCCACTGGCAGACGTACCATGAGTTCTTCGTTAGTCGCTTTTTTGGGAGAAACAAAGCTATGGATCCACTGGCAGACATAGTATCCGCATAGATTCGTCCCTTGTTCCTGTCTGGCACACTAAAAGTGGAGAAGAATAAAGTTAGACGTAACAACTATATATCAGTGTGATTTTATGAGATATGCGGGTACACCAGCCACATACCAGAAAGTCCGTCTTCACATCCAATTTTTGTTTGAAATTTCCTCGAACATTTGCACGGAAACGTGTCCATGCCATGTCAATCAGGTCTAAAACTGCTTGGTAATCCCCTTGTGGTTTCCGCATTGAGTCCAAGACAAAAATTTGACCGGTGCTTATGATTATCACAAGGAGTATCCAGTGGAAGCTGTATATATATATATATATATATATATATATATATATATATATATATATATATATATATATATATATATATATATATATATATATATATATATATATATATATATATATATATATATATAAATACATGCACAAGTATTGAGAAAAAAGTCTTAAAGTTATACATACTTAGAGAGAAGTACTCACATGAAATTGTATGGCAAAAGAATGTAATGCTTGCTTCTTTGTCTCTCCAGGTACAAGTATATGTTGTCCACCGTGTCTTGTGGCTTACTGGATACAAGTACGGCATTTACCATGCATGGATCCATGAAGCTGACATCATCATACGATTTTTGGCGGCATGTATGGATCTCCATCCTACATGACAAGAATAGATTATTATTGTTAAAAATTATAAATAAAGAAGCAAGTATTGCGAGAATAGATCAATGAAACAAACTTACACAACCCAGCAGCTCATCAATGAGAGGTCTATGGCATCTTGATGGTACAACATATACACATCCTTGAAATCCAAAATTAAGAGACTATGCCCACAGAAGTAATCACGGTCTTGTATCAAAACATTGAGCATCAGTCTACCCTGTTTGGAGACCTTTATGTACCACTCATGAAATCGGAACGCTTGAGTGGTTAGGTACTTCATAGAAAATGGGGGCACCATTGGTTCGCCATATCGAAATTCCCAAATTTTCACTGGTGTTGCCTTAGGAATTTCGCCCTCTAAAAGTTGTGTCGGTGAGAGGCCCGTTTGCGCGCACAACTTCGCAAGTTCTTCATCGTCAAAATCCTGTTGCCCTTGTGTCCTCCTAGCAGAGCTCTGACCGACTTGTTTCTTCTTAGGAGTGGCTGCCTTCTTCCCCATGGATCCACTGCTGGCTTTTTTCTTCTGATCATAAGACTTTGCAAGCTGGCGGTCGTAGTCAGATGGTAAGAATCTCTTCTGATTCGCCGCGCTCATTTTTTTGAAAAGGCTCTTCGCTGCCGGATCTATATGTACCGGCTTCTCTGGCCCATCTGGTTTGAAATGCTCTTTGACCTGGGCTTCGACCACCAAAGCATTTTCCTCGTCAGTTTGGTCGTAAGGTAACTTCTTCCTTATGGCGGCCAACTTTTCTTCTTCGGTAGGCTCTTTCTCCACCGTTTGGCGCTTCTGGCGAGTAGTCCGCCGCGGGGGCACAGCTTGGTGCTTTGGGGGATGCCGTGCTGGTGGAGGAGGAGACATGTGTGAGCCGGCATCATCCCGACCTGGAGGTGGCAGCTGTGGCTCATCCTCGTCCCTTTTTTAAGGTGACGGTGGCTGGGGGGATCCCTGGGTGGCATAGATGACGGCCCTTGACTGCCAAATTTGACGTAATGCTTGTTCCATAGAATGATACTGCCGTGGGCAGCATCCGCTAACATCTTTTCTCCGTCGCCACCTTCGATGTCGAGCTCCAAGTCATCATATCCTTCAAAAATTTGCTCGACCCCCACCTTGCAGTAGCCACTTGGAATCTGTGCCCCATGAATGGTCTGCCCTTGCTCCACCGGATAAGCCATACCGTAAGCCACCTTAGTGGATAAGTTTCGGCTTGGTATATGAAGCTCACATGGCGTACGCAGAATGATTTTGTCCACTGGATAGCGAGCACTCTCGTCCCCGGCATCGGCAGGTGGGAGCTCCGTGGAAGCAACACTGCTGCAATGTTGGGAGGGCGGGCTAACACCATCAGCTGATCCTCCAGCTGGTACAAGTACTGTTCCCGGCACCGTCTGCCCTTGGCTCAGCAATGTCTGTAGCTGTCTAGACACCATGTCTGGGATGCCAGCCTTTGTCTCCCAAAGCTCTCTTTCCAAGTTCTCTACTCTTCTCTCCTGTGCGGCCTTAGAGTGGCTTTGACTCTTGTACGTGTCAATGTTCGCAGGGAATGCAACCTTCCACGGGACGACGCCGACACCTCTAGCTCGTCCGGGATGTTCGGGATTCCCCAGAGCCTTTGTTCGCTCGTCGTTTTCTCTGTCGGGAACGAATGTCCCATCAGCTTTCTCTTTAAGCACCTGAAGGATAGCACCGGCCGCCTCTTTTAACTCACCGTTGTATATAAGCGACCCATCATTAAGATCCAGAGTGCCACCATGAGCGTAGTACCAATGCCTTGATCGCTCTGGCCAATTTATTGTCGCCGGCGTGATTCCCCTGGCAATCAAATCTTCTTCCATCTTGTCCCAGATAGGAATTTTCTTCTTATATCCAGTTGGTCCAAGAGAGTGGAAGTACTGTTTCTTCACGGCATTGATCCTATTCTGTTGAGAGTCCTTTTCACCTAACTCCGACCGCCTGTACTGCATGAACTAATCCCAATGACCCCTCAGCTTTGGGTAGTCGTCATAGTTGGGTGTTAGGTTCTTCTCAGCATATTTCTTGTACATGTTCTGCTTCCATGTTTGAAATGCAGTACACATCGTCTTTAGAGCCTAATTTTTTACTCTTTCCTCTGAACCTTGAGGCACTGTGAAACGTTCTTTCAGACTAGCCCATAGCATTTCTTTCTCTGATTGCGGCACGTATGAATGATCATCGCTGGGTTTCCACCTCTGCAGGCTGATGGGCACGTGGTCTCTCACTAGAACACCACACTGATTGGCCATCTTTATAGCAGCTTTATCTGGCGCAACTGGCCGACCATCTTCTGCCACATCTGTGATTACAAGTCTGCCCTCTATCTTTTTGGTTGGGCCACGTTTCGTCCTCTTCGATGATGAGGACCTAGAAGGCTGTGAGCCTGTGGGCTACACGTACGAGAAAGAAATGCATCAAGATTTCATGCTTGAACATATATATATTCGATATTGACAATATGTATACATATATACCTCCTCGGCCCGAACACTTCCTGCAGCAGGTTCTTCCATGCCATCACCTGACATATTGAGGAATTGGCTGCCATCGTCACCACCTGCCTCCTCCTCGGCCACGTCGAGGAGGTTAGTGGCACGTGCACTGCCTTTTACGATTGCGTCCATCATAAACATTTCGTTCATTTCCTCTTCCGTCATGGAATTCATCTTGGCACCTAAAATTGTATCAAATTCTACCAAATTCTATCTTATTCAGTGAAATTACACTAATGATAAGACAATTTCGAGGATTTTCTATCAAATTCTATCAAATTCGATCAAATTCTATAAAATTCGATCAAATTCTATCAAATTCTATCAATTTCTATCAAATTCTATCAATTTCTATCAAATTCTATCAAATTCTATCTTATTCAATGAAATTACACTAATGGTAAGACAGTTTTGAGGATTTTCTATCAAATTCTATCAAATTCGATCAAATTTTATCAAATTCTATAAAATTTGATCAAATTCTATCAAATTTTATCAATTTCTATCAAATTCTATCAAATTCGATCAAATTCAATCAAATCCTATAAAATTCTATCAAATTCTATCAAATTCAAAATTCAAATGTTAATGGTTGTTTTATAAAAGTTGTAGCCCATTGATTCATAAATTTTTCTTACACATTCATTCATATAATAAATAAATTTTTCATATAATCATAATTTGTATAACAAAGTACATGAAATAACAAAGTATATTCATGAAATAACAAAGTATACATGAAATAACAAAGTATATCAAAGTATAATAAATATATTCATAATAAATATACACTAATAATCTAATTTCTATATACGCTAATAATCTAATTTCCATATACGCTAATAATCTAATTTCTATATACGCTAATAATATAATTTCCATATACGCTAATAATCTAATTTCCATATTCGCTAGTAATCTAATTTCCATATTCGCTAGTAATCTAATTTCCATATACGCTAGTAATCTAATTTCCATATACGCTAATAATCTAATTGGCCGATTCATATTTCCAAGAAATAATGTAAATTCTAGATTCATATTTCTATGAATTACATGAAAAATCCTATAATTACACATGCATTCTGAAATTTGATACTATTAAGTAAAGTCAACAAATTTCATTAAATTATCGTAGAAGAATATTTTTATTAAAATTATGAAATCACACATGCTTTTCTCCCCTGCACATTCACACACACATGAAATAATGTAAATTCTAGATTCATATTTCTATGAATTACATGAAAAATCCTATAATTACTTAAAAAATCCTATAATTTCCAATAATTCTATCAAAAAATCACTAAAACAAAAATTCTATCAATGCACAATGCGCGGCAATTCACAATGCACAATTCACACCCAATTCACAATGCGGCATTTCTCCCCTGCACAATTCACACACAATGCATAATTCTTAATTCTTTCCTGCAATTCACATGCACACATACACAGGGCAGCGCAGGAGGAGGTCGATCGGGGCGGCGTCCGGCGTGGAGGAGCTCGGGGGCGGCGGCCGCGTGGAGGAGCTCGGGGGCGGGGACGCGCGCGGCGTTGAGGACGGCGTGGAGGTCGGCGCGGCGTGGAGGACGGCGTGGAGGAGCTCGGGGGCGGCGGCGGCGTGGAGGAGCTCGGGGGCGGGGACGCGTGCGGCGTTGAGGACGGCGTGGAGGTCGGCGCGGCNTTCAAGTGCTTTTCCTGGTGTAGCCGACACACTAGCATGCATATTCTCATGTTGGGTAGGTTGTATATTTTGTGAATAATAAGAAGATTCTACCAACCTATCCTTTTCAATTCTATCTATCCTGTCCATAAGAGTGCTAACTACTTCATCGGTATGTAGAAGTGCAGCACCAAGATCATTATCAGGATTAGAAGTAGAAGGTTCAAGTGGATGTGCAGTTACCGGAGGGATTTCTTCCACCTTTTGATCCTTCATCACGAATGCCGGCATCGTGAAGTCTTGAGTCTTGTCACCTTGCCGTGGCGATCCTTCTTGAGCCCCATCAAGAATTGAGTCTTGAAGAATTCTTGGGCCGCTTCAAACTTCAGGCGTTCCTCCTCGCTGATCTCCTCCATGGAGGGAACAACGATGTTGTCCTTGTCAAGATCTGAGATAGATCCCATCTGGCTAGGGTTTGAATAATCGGTTATTAAAACCAAGATTTCCAAAGTCCCCAGCGGAGTCGCCAAAAATGTGTTGACGCTTTTTCTGGCCAACACACTGAGATATGCGCTAGAACGCGCGGATCCGCAACGGATCGATCACCTGCAGCACACCCGGCCAAAACCGGTGAAACCGGTTTCCTAGGGTTTGCTGCGTCAACCTACGAACGCCGGCCCGGGAGGGACCCCGTCAGGGCTGGCGCGCCTAGGGTTGTTCTGAGATCGGCAGGCCACTCAGAACGTCGTCAAACGCCGTAGAGACGAAGCACGAACAGCAGGGGAGGTTGGAAAAGTTAGGGTTTGGAAGGGATAAAAAGTAAAGATAATTTGTATTTGATCGATTGGATAACCCTCAATCGGCCGTGACCCTTCATATTTATAGGGTGGGGAGGTCGTACCCCGCAAGGAAAGTCCTATTATAACTCGGATCTACAAAAAGAGACCAATCGTACTAGGACTCGGGGAACCGGTTCCACCGATCTGGCTGTCAGACGGGTAACAGTGGACCAAACCGGTTCCACCGGTTTGAGAATCCGGTTCCACCGGTTCTTCCTGCCTTGCTGTCCTTGTGCCAATTTTGATCGCCAACACATAGGTTTAGTTGTTCACATCCACACTTAAAAACAGATTGGTCTTTAACATATTAAGCATAGATCCTATTTGCCATTATTATGATATTTATTTTAAAGCTTTTTTTTTAAATTTTTATTTTCACCACTGTTCTTAAAGCATAACTCAAACAAGGCCGCATTGCATCAACACGATCACAAGGGGGTTTTGCAATTTACTCACAGTGAACCTTCGAAAGGTGATTTGTACCTCCTTGTATGTTGTGCAATATTATTGCAGTGCATCCAATGCCTTGGTTCATATCCAATTTGAATTAAGCTTGAAGACTTCACCCGCTCAAATTTCAAATCTTTTCTGCAGAGGTTAGTCCATACATACAACCAATATCTATACGCCGTTGTTGTTGAAGCGCTGCTTCTTGGTCGGCGGCAGGGCGCCGAGTTGTTTGAGCAGTGCATGACAATCGCGGAGATTGTGCTTTGCATCCTTGTGGAAGGGGCACTGATCATTCAGTGTATCATGAAACTCTTCGGCAAGGAACCTGGGCTCCTGCCTGCCTTCTTCTTCTGCTAGGGCTACAAGGGGCTAGGGGCCCGCCTTGCGTCCTCGCAGCGGCTCGTGGCGCTTTGTGCTTTCGACCCGGTCGTCGTCCTCCGGGTGTTTCTGCTTGTTTTTGAATTGAGCCTGCTCAGCTTGATCGGCTCGGATATCCAAGTTAACTACCTCCATCAGGTCGGAGACCGTGGTTAAGTTGGTTTTGAAGAGCGTGCGGAACAGCTGGTTGTCGATAAGGCCGCGCCGGAATGCGTCGATGACATCACGGTCTTCAACATCGGCGATCTTGTTCCGGTTGTCGAAGAAACGGTCGGTGTAGTCTCGGAGACTTTCACCCTTCTTCTGCTTGACGTTGTCTAGATCGAATCTGGTGCCTGGCCGAGTGTAGCTTGCTTGGTAATTCTTGTGAAGGCGTGGCAGAGGTCTGCCCAACTGTCGATGGTGTCCCGAGGGACGCCCTCAAGCCATAGGAGCGCTTCCTTGCCTAACATCACAGGGAAGTAGGCGGCGGCTTGGTCGTTGGATCCATGTGCGGCTTTTACCGCTGTATGGTACGTCTTGAGCCAGAGCTTGGGGTCGGAGCGACCGTCGAACTTCTCGACAAGGGCTGGCTTGAAGGACTCGGGCCAATGGATGGCACGGAGTCAGGCGAAGAAGGCGGCGAATCCGTCGAAATTTTCTTCC
>CM014271.1:32750753-32786157 GCA_004135705.1 Alloteropsis semialata
GAATATGGATCAACTACGCAGGTTCTACGCTTAGACAATGAAGATCGTGCACAGTTCTAGACCGACCATCAGGTTTGGCAGGTATAAACCATCGTCTGCGTCGCCTACAGCGCCAACAAAAAAAAAAAGATAAGTTCTATATACTCTACTCACCCTCGCTTTTATGCTCGGGGGCTGGGTTTTTCTATTTTGTTTCTACTCTTTGTTACCATACTGCATATACTAACAAAGAGCCGGGGACTACCATGCTGAAAATTTTCTTTTCAGACCTATTCTATGCGTCCCGAGCTCTACGCTCGGGGGCTCCCCATGTGATCGGGAAGTTTCTTGCAGCTCGTACTTCTAGACTCTTTTTCAGCATGCCAGCATGACTGTAAAAGAGCCCGGGGGCTACTACGGTACTACTACCATGCAAGAAAGGGCTTTTTAATTCAAGAAAGCTAGGCAGACGCTAAAATTACCGAACACCATGACTACAAGGAATTACACAGTTCAGCAGGCCGCTCGAGTCTCAGCAACTAAACAATTCCGGAATAGCTTATGGTAACGGGATTTTTGGCTATGACAAAGCTATCAGTTAAAAAGATCCATGAAAACACCGATCAGCTCCAAAGATTTACGCAAAAACATGCATGCATATGTTTAGCAAAACTAAATCATTTTCTAAACTGTTAAAGTCTTGTCCTATTACAGGAATTCAGCACAATGTTCAGGGTGATTCTTCCGAATCACTCAGATGGAGACCAAGTTTCTTGACAAAAGATTCAACCACAGGGTTAAGACTCTCAAACATTACCGCGGCATCTGACGCCGAACACTTGAAGCCTTCTGAGAGCACAGAAACGTCCAGACTAGGGATATGGCTCTTCAGAGCTCCAACGGTGTGAGTGGCAGCAATGCAGGAACCTTCCATCAGCCTGGTTTCCAAGGACGAACTATGCCTTTCTGATGCTTCAAGGCGGGCAGTCAGATCAGCCAGTTTCCCTTCCAGATCCGAGTTCTTCTTCTCGAGCAATTCAATGCTCTTGGAGTCAGCTACAGGATCAAAGGCAGCATATGAACGAAAGTTCAAAAGTAAAGATTCAATAAGCGAAATGTAAGCTTTAAATTACATACCCTCTTTCTCGGACTGGAGAACAGTCACCTGGGCTCCCAGTCTGATCACAGATGCTTCAGCAGCAGAGGCACGAGCGTCTAGCAAATGCCATTGCTCTTCAGCTGCCGAGAGCACGCTATAGATCGGGCCCAGGGGAGTCGGGACGGGTCCTGCAATCTCCGCAGTCTTCTCTGAGTCATCGGGTTGTGCTGTCGAATCCAGCTCGGGAGTTTTCTCCTTAACAGATGGCTTGACAGGAGGAGAGGCTGTGGGATCGGGTCGCCTGAATTCCCGAACAATCAACGTACAGTGAAAATAACATTTGAGAAAAATGATTCAAACATATTCAAAGATTGTCAAAGTTCTTACTTGGCCGTCGGAATGTTGAATTTAAACCTTTTGGCACCAGCAGTCAGCTTTGATAATGGCCTGGTCGGACGAGTTTCCTGTCGAGAAATCTCCCGATCATGTTTAGCTTTGGATATGTGGTCAAAGGCTGCGAATAAACGCCCGAATACGATCATGCTTGGTACCTGGGCAACAGGACGAGGCTGATTGTGACTGGGCTGCCGCCTGGCTGACCCCGGCGATCCAGAGACTTCCGAATCCGGAACTATCCCCTCCACACTACGAGAGCGTTTCCGAGTGCGGGGGATATTCGCCTGGGGGCTGCTCGGGATCTCCTTTTCCAAACCAGGTGATAGTTCGGGTGGATTGTTGATCGGGGCCCTGGTACCCTGATCAACAGGCTGCTCGCCCTCCTCTTCAACATTGATGGCACCACTCTGGGGAGGGGCATCAACAATAGCTGAAGCCTGGTCGGGAGAAAAGAGAAATGTTATATCATAATTATACAGGAAAGAAGCTTTTTCTGAGAAACAGTTTACCACTGGAGGAGGGTTCTCGGCGCTATAAGGTGATGGGACGTCTTCCCAAACCGGGAGGCCAGTCCCGAACATCTTGTTCAAGCGTTCAAGCACTTCTGACTCTGGGATAACTGTTAGTTAAGAGTCATGAACTCAAATGACCGAACTAATTCAGAAAAACAGCTGAACAGAAAAATAAATGCTCACCATCAGGTTTCATCCTGTTCGGATCATTGACGCCCGTGAATGTCCAGGCATATCGGTCATGAGTCATGAGCGGAATGAATCTCCATCTAATGAAGATTTCCGCCACATGAACTGCCGTCAAACCTGCGTTGCGGAGCTCAACAATCCGGTCAATGTGCTTTTTCATGTCAGAAGTGAGTCTTGGCACGGCCTTGACCTCATCCTTGAGATTCGGCATCAAGTACTTCCCTTTTGCCCGCGAGGCTTGGGGAAGGGTGATGTAAAACCAATGACGTTCGTATCCTTTCCAGCTATCTTTGACTGGAAAGGGAATGTAAATCTCCCGATTTCTCAAGGAGAAACTGATGGACCCGATCATCATCTGATTCTTATAGTATGAAGGGATGTAAAAATACCTCCACAGCAGCAGTGAGGGCTTAATTCCTAACCAGGCTTCGCATAAGAAGGCAAAGACGCTAAGCATTGTCACTGCGCCAGGCTTAAGATGCACAAGCTCTATTTGGTAATATTCACAGACGCTGTGGAGGAACTCAGACGGGAAAACCCCGAATCCGCAATGAAAGAATTCCAAGAACACCACCATCTCGAGAGTGTCCGGGGTCGGAAACATCTGACCTTTGGCAGGCTGCCGAGGGAAGAGTTCGGTGCTTGGGAGTAATCCAAGATCTTCTAGCTTCTGCAGGTTTTTCTCCGTCGTGGTTGATTTCTTCCAGTATTCATTCGCAGTAGGGATCGTGTTTCCACTGCGAAGTTCGCGTCCGGTCGCGGCGTTGCTTTGGTTCTCAGTGGACTCGGTGCCGGAAGATGACTGGTGCGGGGATACCATGGCGGCTGGAGACTGGGCAAGGTTGGAGGAGCAGATGAACAGTGGTTGAGAATGGCGAGTGCTTTGTGGATGTGAACAAGGAAGTCGAAGTCCCAAATAGATCTCAAGCGGCCGCGCTTGGGGGCTTTATGGTTCTGCGAGGGAGCGCGAACCCCGAAAAACCTGCCCTTGAGCCGCGCGATCCGCAGTGACTGTTGGGTCAAAAAGATTCTTTCCTTTTTCTGCGGCATGCGTCGTTTCGAATACTGTGCAGGTCAGATTCAATGCATTTAGAATTGTTGGCTTACAAGGGAAGCTATCAGTTTTAAATGACCGAACATTTAGTGTGAAGCGAGGAGATCTCCCGATCATGTTTAGTTGGGATCAAATTTCCCGAACACACTAGAGATTGTCGGACTGTTCGGGAGAAAGGGTTTATTCGGGATGATTTGTTCTGGATGAATAATTTCCTAAACAGATTGACTTGGGCAAAATATCAGAGCATGAGAAATTCAAAATTACATCCATCAAGTGAAATTTCTTCGTTAAGTTCAAAAGAGGGAACATTTCACAGTGGATCGATAACTATTCTGAAATCAAAATAACTAAAGCGCCCTGATCTTAGGTTGATGAATATCAACTGCTGATCAGGGCGATGGCGTAGTCTCCGGTGGATCTTCATCTATCGCGTTCTCTTCTTCAGAGTCGCTGACGAGATCCACGAGCGCTCCGTCCCCAGGAATCCCGATCAGGTCGCGGTTCAGGGAGACGAAGAGGCGCCGGGCGAGTTCCTCGTCGCCGCTGGTGTCCACCGGAGCAGAAGACGAAGATGCGCCTGCGTCCGCCGCCTCTGGTTTCGGCCGGACTCTTCTCCCTCCTTGCTTTGGCTCGTCGTCGGAGGAGAGGGAGATAGGGGACGCCGGGGCTGGAGAGGAAGGCGCAGGGCGTTTCCCGGCGGCAATGCTCGACGGAGCAGCCTCGGGAGACGGCGGAGCAGCCTTGGGAGACGGCGGCGCTATCACCGGAGCCTCCACCTCTGGTGGCTCAACCTCGACTCCTTCATCCCCATGCCAGGGGAGAGCCAGGAGCGGAGCCTGTGGAGGAGCGACGGGTGGTGTCGGCGCCGGCGGGTCCTCCGGCTTGTCAGGCGGTTGTTCGCCGGAGCTGCGAGGGGAGTTTCCGAAGAGGAGGCGAGGAAGCTTGAATCTACAACTAAGCTTTTTCTTTCCCATGGTGAAGGAGAAGGTTTAGAATGGAAAGTTCAAGTACAGATCAATCCAGGAGATTTGATATTTAAAGACCCAGAGATGCAACGCTTCGTGCGGGATTCGAGGAGCCGGAGCAGAGCCGTACCGCGTGCACTGCTAAAGTTCCGGGAGACGTGCGGAGTGGGTTTTAAATGCACTGGGCAGCAGTTACATCACTCCTGGGGCGTTTCGTTTTCCAAGACGGAACAGTTCTTTTATATTATTATGGCTGATATTTTTTTTTGACCTTATCATTCAGATGCAGGTTTCCACATTCAAGAGTTCGGGAACTTTTCTGGCTCTCATGATTGACGAGATATTCTCATATCCAAAGATCGCCCGAAGAGCAAAAAGACCCGAAGACTATTGAACGATCAACCTTTTCTGAACAAGATAAGCTCGGGGGCTACTGTTGAGGCCATAATACCAGGGTACCCGACCACGAGGATTGCCGATTACCGACTCCAAGACGACTAAGACTCCGAACAAGACACGACAACCAGATCGCAGGAGGGAAGCCCGAAGACAGTTCGAGTCCTACTAGGTTTAGGTCTGTTTTGTCTTGTAAGGCACGTCTCCCTGGGTATAAATAGCGGGGTTCTGTGCGTAGAGGGTATCGAACATCCAAGTTTGTATTCCACAATCCACCCGAGGGTACTCGTTACGCATTGTAATCTGTACTCGACGAAATAATACAAGCAGCAACTGGACGTAGGGTTATTACTCGATCTCGAGGGCCCGAACCAGTATAAAAATCCTGTGTCTTTCTGTTCATCATCGTGATCAATCTTCGCACAAAGCGGGGTGTCTACCGGACAAATATCTGACGAGTACAACCTCGACAGAACTGATAATAGATCCATCCACAGGCAGTCGACTGGTGGAACGCACACCTAGAACTCGTCAAACTCCTCGATGTAGTCTCCACAAGTATCACCCTCTGAGCCGCAGATAAACAAGTTTGAGTACACTTATGGTTGGTACTCAGCAAAGTGGAGTAATAAATAAATATGACATGCAAGGCTTTAATCAAGGATGGCAATAGGCTATAGCATTAAGCAATTTTAGTTGGTCATGTTTTTAATTAGCAAGCTTAACTAAGTATAAGTATATACCAACCCAAATAAAGTATAGAACCAAATGCTCAACAAGTAACCATGATTTAATTCAACTTCAAGTTTAATTATCATGAGAGGATCCAAGCCGCTCTTAACCGTGAGCACGGCTGTTATAACAGTTTTACACTCTGCAGAGGTTGTACACTTTACCCACACACAATGTATTCTCATATAGCCTGAGGTCATGAGTCTCTTCAACACTTCCTTAGGTGAGGGGCCAGAGAAACATTACATGATCTTTACAAAGAATTATTAACATGAAACAACCCGCTAAGGTTTCAAGCCATAGCAGAGCATAACCTTTTCTAATCGCCGAGTTTCTTACCAAAGCATACTCCCAAGAGATCCGGCTATACCCCATCTATGCTTCCCCTCTTGCCCTTTCGGTAAGATTATTACAGGTTAATTCTTCTAATTAATCAATCATGACCAGAGCCCGTTAGTTATGTGGTTGCACTGTTTTCTCGGGTTGTCACTCCATGTTCCAATTAAAAGTATGTTCTTGTTTATCGTCCAATGAGCATATCACATATTCATAAGTTCAGCATTAATGATCTCCATAACCCAAGTGTAGAGCAACTAAGCAAGCTACCCAACAATAACTAAATACCCAGGTTATGCAAGGAATAAGGTAAACAAGACTAGGCACATCCCTAAAATAGGTCCCATCAATATTATAACCATGCATGACATAAAAGTAAATGTGATAAATGTATGATTATCCTTGGGATAAGCATGATCAAGGACACTTGCCTTCTGCGAAAGGCTCCTGCTGCTCAGAGTCTTCAAAGAACTGCTCCTGCTCCTCAAACTGCTCTCCTTCTAAACGCGTCACACGATCACATACAAGAAACAATACAACAAAATAAGAAACAGTACACCAAACATATGCAACAGAACAAAACAACAGAATAAAGCTACTGTACACGTCCTAAGGATCACGTGAGCGCAAGAATCACTTAATTTGGAGCTAAAACGTGGAAGATATGGCTAAAACAAGATAACAGGGGCTTAACTGCGATTACCAGAACTTTCTAAGGACTAGACAGAAAGATTCTAAGGACATAAACATAATTACGTATAAAAACCTAAGGTCTACAGCGTAAAACAACCATGCTGGACGGCGGCCACGAATATTTGAAAGCGCAGGGTTAAATCTGTAAGAAAACAGGACCTAGATGTAAATACTTTGAACTAAGGCTGGACTGCGGGTTAAATCTGCAAAAACGCAGGGGCTCTTAAAGAAATCTGCCACGGCTGACCGGTATCCACTCCGGTTGACTTGGATCTAAAACCGTTGACGCAAGATCGGACGGCTCAGGTGCTACGGCATCTCCGGCGGCGGCGGGAAACAGGACGGCGGCGGCGCAAGACGGCGGCGACGGCGAGGTTCGCCGGAAAAAGGCCTAAACAACGCTACGGTGCACTAAAACGAGTGCGGTTTGGACCAATAGATCGAGCGAGGCACGGGGATCTCACCTAGACTGTTCCTGACGACGATTGCGCGGCGAGGACGGCGGTTCGACGATGAGGGCGGCTTCGGCGGTCCTGAGCACGGCGGCGAGCGGTTAGATCGGTGAAAACGGCCAAAGGACGCACAACTTCGCTCCGAGAAGCTTCCTTACGTGCTCGCGATGCTCCGGGTGGCTTCCTCGACGACGGACGGCCGGCGGGGCTCGGAACCGAACGGCGGCGGCGTCGAGAAGCTCCGAAGGCGGCGCGGCTGCGAAGCTGGGGCACGAGCGGCGCTAGGGTTTGTTGGGGGAGGCTCGCGGGCTGGCAGCGCAGCTTTATAGGGTCTAGGGGAGGCCCGGGGCTTGCGGGAAGGCGGTTAGGATGCGGCCGCGGCGAGGGAGTCGGAGTCGGGCACGAGCGCTCGGAGTCGGGCTGGACTCACGGGGACGAAGGCGCTGACGCGCGGGACCCACCGGTCGGCGACAGGCGGAGGCGGGTTCGGCGGGGGCGTCTTCGACGCAGCAGACGGGAACGCGGGCCGCAGCGGGGAAACGGGCCGGCGACAAGCTGGGAATGGGCCGGGCCGAACGGGGTGGTCCACCGGACTAAAGGAAGAAGACAGGGGCTAAAACCGAACCTACGAAGAGTTCAGGGAGGTCTTTCGGACTTAAGCTAGAAACTATAAAACTAAACAAACAAATGCAAATCAATTCGAATTTAAATAGAATTTAAATTCTCCTCAACTTGCAAACAGTACACAAAACTTATGCAGCAGCATGAATGCAACAAAAACTTATTATGACTAATAATTAATTATTAAATTGAATAAAATCCTAATAAATTCCGATTAATTCCTAGAAATTTATTTAAGCCCTAGATAAATCCTAGAAAATTCAGAATTGGTTTCTAAGATTTATTGTGATGAAATTTAGGGTGTTACAGTCAAGAATGAGGATGATGGTCCCCTTGTCAAATACGCCAGCTGTGAGCTTTTGTCGCAACCAATCAGCAAAAGTTTCTATGTGATGGCGTGTAATCCACTTGTCAGACTTTCTTGGATTTTGGTAGCATATTATAGTCTTGTGCTCCTCGATGTAAGGAGCCACCATGGTTGATGACTGCAATACAGTGTAATAGGCTTTCATGAATAAATCGTAGTCGGTACACCTTGTTTGTTTCCTTCCTAATGTGCCCTTTCCAAGTAGTCTCCCCTCATGGCGTGACTCAGGTAGCCCAATCGGTTTCAGTTCGGGGATATAGTCAACACAGAACTCAATGACCTCCTCTGGTCTGTATCCCTTGGTGATGCATCCTTCTGGAAGAGAACGGTTACGAACATATTTCTTTAGAATAGCCATGAGCCTCTCAAAAGGATACATATTGTGTAGGAATACAGGACCAAGAATACCAATCTCTTTGACAACATGGACCAGGAGATGCGTCATAATATTAAAGAAAGATGGAGGAAATATCATCTCAAGGCTGACAAGGCTTGGGCCACATCATCCTGCAGCTTTGCTAGATTACTGGAATCGATTGCCTTCTGGTCGATTGCATTGAGGAAGGCGCATAGCTTCACAATAGTTGTTCGGACATTAACGGGTAGAATTCCCCTCAGCGCCGCTGGAAGCAATTGTGTGAGCAGCACATGGCAGTCATGGGACTTGAGGTGTACGAATTTCTTCTCTTTCATATTTATCAGACTCTTCACATTCGATGAGTAGCCGGACGGGACCTTAATACTGTTCAAGCAATCAAACATGCTGGTCTTCTCCTCCTTGCTTAGAGTGTAGCTAGCAGGACGTAAATTCCATCGTCCTTTCTCTCTTTTCTCAGGATGCAGGGGATCTCGTTGTTTCATACGTTTCAGGTCCTGTCGTGCTTCAAGCGTATCTTTTGACTTTCCGTAAGTACCAAGGAACCCTAGCACGTTTACGCAAAGATTTTTGGTCAGGTGCATCACATCAATTGCGTGGCGGACATCTAAGACCTTCCAATATGGTAGGTCCCAGAATATTGACTTTTTCTTCCACATGGGTGCCTTTCCATTTTCACTTGCCGCTGGCTGGCTGCCAGGTCCTTCCCAAAGACCACCTTCACATCTTTTACCATAGCAAATACATATTTTCCATCCCGATGACTTTCCGCCTCAAAATGCTTTCCTTTCTTTCTTAGCGGATGTTTCTCAGAAAGGAATCGACGATGGCCCATATACACACACTTTCTACAATGTTTCAGGTAAATGCAGTCGGTGTGTTCTAGGCAATGTGTGCATGCTTTGTATCCCTTGTTTGACTGTCCCGATAGGTTACCAAGTGCAGGCCAATCATTGATGATCACGAACAATAATGCTCGTAGGTTAAATTCCTCTTGCTTGTGCTCATCCCACGCCTTTACACCATCTTTGCCCCACAACAACAAAAGTTCTCAATCAGTGGCCTTAGATACACATCAATGTCGTTGCCAGGCTGCTTTGGCCCTTGGATTAGCACTGGCATCATAATGAACTTCCCCTTCATGCACATCCACGGAGGAAGGTTGTACATACAAAGAGTCACAGGCCAAGTGCTGTGGCTACTGCTCATATCACCGAAAACAATTGCAAACCAGACAGGCATCCAAAAATTCGTATGGCTTGCCCCGATAAAGGATACAATCATTGGGACATGCGTGTATCTTTTGTACTTCCAGTCCTAGAGGGCAAACGATTTTTCTTGCTTCGTATGTTGTTTCGGGCAATGTGTTGCCCTCTGGAAGCATCTTCTTTATCATTTTCAATATCTCTCCAAAACCTTTGTCAGACAAGCCATTAGTTGCCTTCCATTGCAACAGTTCCAGTGTGGTACCCAACTTTTTCTGGTCCTCTTTGCAATCTGGGTACAGCAATGTTTTGTGGTCCTCCAACAAACGCTTCATTTTATCCCGCTCTTTCGTACTTTCGCAGTCTTTCTCTTCATCACGGATCATGCCACCTAAGGCGTCATCATCCTCATCTTCTGCAACTGCTTCACCCTCGCCCATTGCTGTATCATCTGCAAAGGCACCATATTGTGCAAAGTCCGGGATGTTGTCCTCACCTTCTTCATCACCTTCTTCAAAGAATATCCCCGCTTCGCCATGTTTGGTCCAACAGATATAGTTAGGCATGAAACCACTCCTAAACAAGTGTGTGTGAACCACCTTCTTCGAGATGTGATAATCCTTTTCATTCTCACAGACCTTGCATGGACAGCATATAAAACCCGAGGTCGAGTTAGCCTCTGCCGCGTCGAGGAATTGATGAATGCCATTAATGAAGTCAGATGAGCGTCTATCCGCGTTGTACATCCATTGCCGATTCATCTATGTAAATATCATTTCAAATATGTAAATATCATTTCATGTATGTAAATATCATTCACAAAATACAACAAAAAATATGTAAATATCATTTGAAATATGAACATTATTTGAAGTCTCTAAAAAGATGTAATTCTAAAGAGATGGTTTTGTTGCCTGGAGCAGGTTAAGGCCCTCAGGGGCAGCTATTTGTAGCCCTTGTAGGCACGTGAGGCGGAGAGTATCCGATGGAGCCGGTTGCTTCACCGGGAAGAGAGTGCAGAAGAGTTGATTTGGGTGGTCACTGTAGTAATGGTGGACATGAACGTAACAGGCTCTCGCTCAGAGCTAGCAGGATGGTGCTACTGTAACCAAGGGCACGATGGCCGACAACCACATTCCAAAATCATCAACGTCTTACTTTTGCTCATCTCAAAAAAAAATTGAAGGAGTGATTTGCCTCAGATATGTTGTCTTTCATTTGACCTTGAACTTGGAGCATAAGAAACATTACAGGTGGTAAAAAAATTGGTTCATGGTAGGCATGGAACCATGAGACACACCCAGCCCAACCATCACAACCGATCCGTTGCTTGGGCATGGATATGTCTCATGGTTTGATGACAACCATGAGAAGCATAACTATACAATACAAGCTCAAGCTCAAGGTCATCATATGTTACCCAGCTAGAAAACTAGGTAAAATTTGATATCATCATAGGCATGCCTAGAGTTGAATTGTTTAGTTCAAGATATTGACAACCATGAGAAGTAAAATTGAATTTAAAATCTAACTAAATAAGAATATCATTTATAATCTCAAAAAATCCTAATAACCCTAAATATCAATGTCATTTGAAGCCTCTAAAAAGATGTAATTCTAAAGTTCGTATTAAGCCTAAATATGAATATCATTTATAATCTCTAAAAATCCTGGGCCGTGTTCGGATGCCTTTGGACAAAAAATTGTCCAAAGGAATCTTGCATGCATGAGGTACTAAATGAAGTCTATTTACAAAAGCTTTTTACAGATGAGTGCAACTTTGTGTGACGAATCTAACGAGCCTAATTAATCCATGATTGGCTACAGTAATGCTACAGTAATCATCCTCAAATCATGCGGTCAAAGGCCTCATTAGATTCGTCTCGCGAATTTGCCAGGGGGTTGTGGAAGTAGTTTTATAAACTGACTTTATTTAGTACCCCTAATTAGTGGTCAAAGTAGGGTGCAAAAAATTTGTCCTCCAATCTGAACACGGCCCTAATAACCCTAAATATGAATATCAGTTATAATATCTAAAAATCATAATAAGCATAAATATGAAAATTATTTAAAGTTTCTACAAATAATCCAAAAATCTAACTAAATAAGAATATCATTTATAATCTCTAAAAATCCTAATAACCCTAAATATGAATATCATTTATAATATCTAAAAATCATAATAAGCATAAATATGAAAAGCATTGAAAGTTTCTACAAATAATCCAAAAATCTAAACAATGTCTAAAAATTTGTGCATCATCTCTACACATGCAACAACTAACTATATAGTGATTCTCTATTACAAATTCATAATAAAAATGAAGATTAAATCTAAAATCTTTTAGTTCAATCCATTCCACAAAATACAAATTACTCAAAACAAAAACATAGAGCATGAAATAGACCATACTAACCGTCAAAAGAGAGAGGATGAAGTTGCTAACTTTCTAGCGGACTTCGTTTGCAAAATCTCCAAAAGTTATGGAAATTTTGGGCATGTGCTCCCCCAACCCGAGCTCAATGGAGGATGAAGAAATGAGCCATGGCTCGGGCTGGGGGAGGAAAAAGGCCCCTTTATACGCAGATCCCCTTTGGTATCGGTTGGTGGCACCAACCAGTACCAAAGGGGGTCACATTGGTACCGGTTGGTGTCACCAACCAGTACCAAAGGCCCCAAGGCTCATTGGTACCGGTTGGCGACACCAGCCAGTTGGTACCGGTTGGTGCCACCAACCGGTACCAATGAGCGCGCAAAATTATTGACCGTTGGACCCGGTACCAATGCAAGCATTGGTACCGGGTCCGATCCATCCGTGACCTATGAGGGTTGGCGGATGGCGGGTTCTCTGGTAGTGCATGTAAAAAGATGTTGCCGCTCTTATAAATCATTTATGTAGTAGTGACTGTATCTAAATAAACAATATATGTTTGTTCTTGCTGTTTATTTAATGTCTATCATACAGTACATGCGAGTAGATTATATGTCTTCTCTTTCGGGAAAAAAAGATTATATCGCTTCTAGTCTGCCAGACCGTGTGGAGCGTAGTAAACTTGTGAAGATGTGATAGAAACCCAAAAGAATGCATGTAAATGATTTATAAAAACACCGCGATGGAGCATTCTTATTGGGATCGGACCGGAACGATCCGATCGGGAAAGCTTGGGCCAGATGGGATGTGATGAGCCGTCCAAATTATCTTGATTAAACCGAGTTATTATCCTTTGATCAGTCCGGTTTAAGCAAAATAATCCCGGTAGTCCCCGGTACGCGTCTCGAGTATCACCCAGGACAACACGAATACCGTTTTTACACCTCATGGCAACCATCACATGGATACAAAAGAGAACAATTTTTAAACTTTAGATTACAAGTCTTGATCATATTACAAGCTCTCAAGTTAACCACAACATCTAAAACTAGAACATGAGAGCTACACTAGTTAAAGTGGAGATCTTATCTAACTTAGATGTATCCTAGGTATAGGTGTGCCTATCCTATCATATTTTTCTTAGGTTGAGAGTTAAACGCAGCGAGAAAGATAGAGAGTATTAAGAGGCAATAATGATGTCCTTGCCCATAAGCAGTGTTCGCATACACGGCCGTGTAGGCCGTTTACACACTGTGTAAACGTTACTCGATGACCTACCATGCAGTTTAGGGCCTAAACGCTGATTACACGGTTCAACCGTTTACACGGTAAAAAACTATCCTACACGGTCTAAACGGTGTACACGAAACTGTGATTACACGGTTTTACACAGCGAGTAGACCGTTTTAAACAACGTTTAGGCGATAGAAAAGTATGAACTACTACTAATTATCAATTAATATGGCATTTGTTATTTGTAAAGTGTAAGTTCTTATTTGATTTGAGAACTGTCAAGTAATAACACCAACCTATGATTAAATCTCTGGTCAATTTGAATTTTAAGCTTGGTAACGTTTTATATTTGGACAATGAAATATCAAAATTTCTAATTTTTATTTGCATAAGTATGAATTTTATTGCAATCTTACAAAACGTGTAACCTGTGTACACAACGTGTACACGCCGTGTACACGCCCTACTCGCTACTCGAGAGGTGACCGAATGACTACCGTTTAGCGTTTAGGTGAACATTGCCCATAAGACATCACTTGCATAAGCTCGAGCGACTTCCACCGTCCATCCACTTTGCCAGCTCCGGCGGGATGAAAGTGGTCATCACTCCTAAGGGAGAAACCTGCAAAACAACTTAACGGCAACACCGTAAGTACATTTTCTACTTGCAGGGCTTATTCACAATACTATAAATTTGGTGGATGCATGAGGCTAGTCAAATTTTAACTTTAGATAATAAAAAAGCGAGCATATTTTATCAAGTGAATAAGCAAAAGACATGGCATCTACCTTTCTATATCATTCACCAAAATAATTACATAAGTAAAGTGATTATGTATATGAGCTCAATCTTCCATGAACTCTCATCCGACAACCTATGTTGACGCGAACCTCATAGAGCGTGCTCATTGACCGAGAGCGCGGCTATTGCAATAGATTAATACCCTGCAGGGGTGTACAACTGGAACCACATGGAATAAGGCTTTTCACCATACCCTATGCCTAGAGTAAGCGTTGGTTCGAGTCCCTACCTTTCACATACCCACACCCGGCATTGATCGAACGGCCGGGAGAGGCAAGTGCAACGGAACCGCCGACTACACTCCATCACCACCCGCGCTGAATCCGCCCAATGCAAGGAGTGACTTATGCTACTTAGCTTCCATTCCCGATCGAAGTATGTGGTTTGTACGGATAGTGCTCAAGAGACCGGCGACAATCCATATCCTTACCCGACTTAGCAAGTCTCCACACTTGCTCAAGTCCCGAGTCATCATTTATAGTTGCTCATCTTTTAACCATTCGTAGCTACATGATATTAACATTATCAAACACCCTAAAGCTCGCAAGTGGTGGTGACATTGCCACCTCTTGACTTCTACCGTGGCTAAGCATGGCTAAGCAATTCATCTCGCGAATTCTAACATTCATACTCTTCCTAATTAAGTTGAGCTAAGACCAAGAGTGTACATGACTAGTAGGTTCTACTCATTGCATATGTCTAGATAGAGCTAAGCCCATGCACAACCATTAATAAATAATAGTAATTCACATTCAAAAATAGGTTGAGATATATTGGTGCCTGCCTGAGTTGGTGCTCCACGATCGCGACACTCCAGAACGTCATGCTCTATAAATTAAGCGAATGCATAAATTAGAGAGGATGGCATGGATGCATATGTATATGAGATGCAATGATTCATGAGAGAAATAGGAATAACATAATTCAAGGTCATCAAACAAGCAATTAAGAATTGGAGTTATATCCCACAAGCATAGTATAGGATGAAAGTGACAAATAATTACTCATATATTTGCACATAACTTTACTTACAACATAAGGTTGCCATGACAACTTAGTTTTGCTACTTTAGGTGTCTTAAGCACTAATTGTAATCTAACTTCGTCACAACCTATGTTAAACATGTGAGATATTTCACCCTTGATATCAGCATTAATTATCATGAGTTCATGACAAGCATCACCATTCTAGTTTATTTTATAGGTGTCTAACTCTAATCCTCATGGCACATTGATTTTATAACTAGACCCATGAATCTATAACTCATAAGAGCACCATTAAATTGTTCATACCATTGGTAAGTTAACATCCACTCAAACAATATAATCTAAGCTACTCCTAATTCATTATTGTGAAACTATAGATGAGAATCACTCAAGGTTAGCAAAACTAGATCCCTAAACTTAAGACATATATGAATTTAATATGTATTATCCAACTTACTAGTTCTTGCCAAGAATACTAATAAACTGTACCAATATATTATCATATCATAAGATCTATTCATTCTAAACAGTAGAGCATAGCTATAGAACTCTAACAAAATTAGTTTCATAATTTTAGGAGCTCAATTGAATTTATTGTGAATACCACAAGTTAACTAGGTTTTAAGCAAAATGATTAAACTGTACTAAACTAGACATAACTGATGCAAACAAACACCTTAACTAGATAGTACATGTCATAAGGAAGCTAGCAAAATTGAGTTCACAATTTTTGGACTAACAGATAACTAATTAAGTATCAAACAAGATTAAATAATATTTAAATAAACTGGACAATAATAAATTATTTCAGGAACAAACATATTTTTAGTAGATAGAGCTCATCCTGATGCAACTAACACAATTTGTTTCACATTAATCCGAGTTGTAGATGATACATGTTTATGCAATAAAACAAAAGGTTGACTGGGTTGCGGCTAGGTACTTGCAGACCGTCCGCCCCTGGTAGGCGGACCGTCCGTCATACAATTGTGGAACGAGGTCCAGAAACAACCCAGTTCTGTGCGGTCGAAGGGAATTGATCTGCGAACCGTTCGCTAGTGAAGGGCAGACCGTCCGCCGTCAAAAGTCCTGGAGACGTGAATTCTCGGATGGGTTCTATGTGGAGTTTGGGGATGAACCGCAGACAGTCTGTGGGTGAAGGGCGGACCGTCCGCCTTATAAAACCGAAAATCATGACTTTGTGAGGAGTTTCTGTGTCGTCGGGGCCGCGGCTCGTGGATTGTCCGACCCCAGGTCGCAGACCGTCCGCGTGCCGGCCGAGGCTCGCCGGCGAGGTCGCCTACGGTGGCTCCGGCAACAGATTTGAGTGCGGTTTGTTCCTATAGCTTCCTTAGGTGGTGGGGAACCTGTTTTGGGTGGAGGATTTGGCATGCATATGAGTATTGGAGCTCGAGGTTAACAATGGTGATATGGCCATGGATGAGCTATGGAGCTTGATTGAAGGCGATGGGGAGAGGGTGAGCGACGAGGAGAGCTCACCGGCGACGAGTAGAGCATGAGCAAGGGGCCGCTTGTTGGCGTAGGGCGGCATTGGAGTAGATCGACTCAAGTTCATCCATGAAAGCTTGGAGAAGAGGAAGAAGAAGCTTGGGGGTGGCCTTCTCCTTGGTCTCCGGCGAGGAAGAGGTGGTGGAGAAACTCTCCGACGGTCCTCCGGCCAACTCCGGCGAGGGATGGTGGATTTGGTTGGGATGGAGAGTTCTCCCTCCATGGCTTCTTGGGGAAGGGAGAGAGGGAGGAGTTCTGTATGAGGGAGAGATAGAGAGACGAGGAGGGGGGATGGGGGCACAGGTGAGATGGAGGTCAAGCTGGGGCGTGTGGCACAGGTGCTTCGCGGGAGTGACACGCATGCAGGTGCTCCTCGCGGACCGTCTGTGGTAGGGGGGCGGACAGTCTGAGGGAGAAAATCACGTAACTTTCTTCTTCCGTACAGAAAATTGCTCTTTTGCTCCAACTTCTCAAGTTGGTCTTTCAATCCTCCAAAAATTCTGCCAATTTTTGTGTTGATACTAGAACTCAATAGCAACTCATTTTACTTGGAATTGGTAAGAAAGCTATTGTAACTTTAAAATGAAAATTCTTCCCGGAATACTAATTTGGGGATTTCGGATGAGCTGTTTGGCCTTAAGATGGTTTCCTAAAATCCGGAAAAAATTACCTAAATTCATAATATGGAAAGTACTAGTTTACCATGTAAATTACCAGCATAAGTTGTATATGGAAAATGTAAGTTGCTTCATGATGCATATGTTTACATTTTGTTTACTAGTTGAATTCAAATCGAAATGCATTCAAACAAAGCTTAACAATTTCATAATTGCAAACAATTATGCTCATGATGCAATACTTAACTTGTTCATTACAATTGGTTAGTTACATGGGAAGCAAAGGAAATAAGACGAAAAATGAAGGAGAAGTCCGGAGGCAGTGGGGCAGCAGAGGAAATAACACCGAAATGAAGGGCAAATGGTGTCGAACCACTATGTCAGGGATGTGTTTGTAATATACACACAAACCTCTCTATATTTGAACCGTATCAAAATAGGTGGTCCAATCGGTCCAGCCGGACAAATCGAGGCTTGACCATGTTCACTTTCTCCAGTAGATACCACTCCTAGAGCTAATACACTACTACCTCTCTTTCAAATTGCAAGGTATTCAAATTTTTAAGAAGCCAAACCATGTAAAGTCTGATCGAGTTTATACAATATAAAATATCAACATTTATGATAACAAATAAATACCATAAGATTCTTAATTAGATATATTTTCATAATATATCGATTCAGCGACATAAATTTTGGTAATCTTCTCAATAATTTTGTCAAAAATTTATGGTTTGACTTTAAAAAAAGTTAGAATAACTCTGAGAGGTAGATAATAACTTCCACCTTTGAGTATTTCTATAAAAGTTTTTTGCAGTATCCGTTTTAATGACTTCTGCTTTTGTAACGTCCCGACCCCCCGGGTCCGGGCCCGCTTACGCCTGGCAGCTCTCTAGGACCTCGAGAATGCCCTCACAGACCAACACGAGTCTTTTCTGCGCACTTTGTCCTCACTCATGCGCACCCGGGAAGGACTTCCCGGTCGGTCACCCATCCCGAAATTGCTCCAGGCCAAGCACGCTTAACCTCAGAGTTCTTTCGAGATGAGCTCCCGGAAAAGAAGTTGCAACTTGTTGGTATGAGTATTCTATCAATTCTATTAAGCCTTGGGCCAGGATGCCTTTGACCCAAGCCAGACTCGTGGGCTCGCCGCACACGGTTTTGAGGACTATATCGGAAACCACCTGACCAATAGTTTTGAAGCTCGAACCGTCAAAACCATTCAAAGTCCTTGCAGGGCCACCGCCTACCAAGCCATGTCCAATTTCTTCGCGCTCCTTGCATATGAAAAAGAGAGAATTCTTCATGCTCCTGTCTTGACTTATTCTTGACGCTTGGCTTTACTCGGTCAATGACATCTTCATCACCATCTCTTTGTACTCTTGTTCATGCATATATCTAGACCACCCATGGCCTTGCCCTTCCTTTTATAGAGTCCATTGCTAAGCATCGTCCTCGCTCGCTCTTCGCCTTGACCGATAGGTGGGGCTTGACGTTCACACTTTGCCACCGACCACGATGTCACACCTAGCTGTCCAAAGCCAAGGAATAATTTCCCTCCACACAACTCAGACACTTTTTGTTAGTTCGCTGCACCACAGTGAAGCAAGATTGAACTTGACGAGGGCCTAGACCAGGGTTGACCGATCAACCCACCAATCCACGACACGTTGCCAAACGACCCTTCGAAAACAAGAACTAGCGCCCCAGATCAAACGGACCCACCTCGTTCGAATGGCTTTGGGCTTACCTGTGAAGGTCCCACCTCATCCGAGTAGGTCCCGCCTCGTCCAAGTAGTCTCCGCCTCGCCCGACGAGTCCCCACCTCGCTCGATGAGTCTCTGCCTCGCCCGACGAGTCTCTGTCTCAGCCGACTGGTTCACTCGGCACCGCCCCCCCGCTTTTTGCCCACTCCGGGCCGTACCCACCTGGTGCCTGCCATGTCAGAATGGGATGGGAGCCTGCCCATCGCCACGGCGGCCACAGAGGCACCCGTCTCGTCCAAACAGGAACGCCACAGTCCCTGGAAAAGGACCCCCGCCTACTCGAGCAACGACACCTGGAGTCCAAAGAAGCACAGTACAAGTCAACCACGACCCAAAAACCACTCGGAGATGCATTCGGCGGACCGCCTACACCAATCACTCGGACGCCACCGGCTCTGGGTCAAATGGAACGCCCACTCCGTCAACACCAACTACAACAGTGAGCGCCTGTCCGCCGCGTACGGCCCGGGACGCAAGACGACGGCGAAGGCCCCAGCGCTGTAACTCACCTTGTAACTCCCCTTTTGATAAGGTCCTGTCGGCCATGGCTTCTTCCGGTTGGGGTGCTACGGGAACGGGTTGTTCTCCTTGGTTGGAGGATTCTCCGACGACTGGTTCGGTCTCCGACAAGAACACCTGAGAGATTACGACATGAGAACGTACCCTCCTTCCTATAGTATTCAGGTTCTCGACGTAGTTGGATGGTAATTGGAAACCAGTCATACACTACCCTGTTTCACATCACAGAGAAATAGAGCAAAAAGGGTAAACCTGCTAGATTACTGGCAATTAATCATGTTTTAGCAAATGCATGGATGATCAAATCTCTTTAACCATTGCTTTCCCCGGCAATGGCGCCAGAAATGCTTGTTGGTATTTCTTAGCATCACTACTTAGAGTAGTAATGGTACTAGAGATACTCCATCGTAAATCTAGACGTTACAGATATTCTGCAAGCGCACAGAAGTACGTTGTAGCATTTCTTCCGGGAGTATTCCAGAGTATCGTTATTTGTTTATCCGCAGGGAAATCATTTAGTTAAAAGAGAGGTGTCATTCCAATGCAATTACTTACAACAATAATTATTATACCATAATCCAAGCAGGGGTAAATGATATAGAAATGAATGGATAGTGTGACACACAGAAGTTCATTGCTCATCATTAAAGTAGTCTTAGTTAGTAATAGTACATTAGTAAAGATTAATAAGGGTTCATTAGCATCATACAAATGGGACTTGGACATACTACAATACCCTATACAAGCTCACTCAATGATTATATGCAACAGGACATATCGAGGTATCCAGTGGTTCCCTCATCAAGGGACAACAGTAGGACGTCTTATCATAAAGGCCTAATACCCACTCCCGTACGTGGAGGATTACAAAGGACGGACAGGGCTGTCACCACCTGCCGCCTACCTCTACTAATCCGTGGGGCAGCAGTACCCTCAACAGTATTTCCATATCCCAAACACCATGCTTGCAATATGTAATACAACTCTATCTATCACGTTAATAAATAGAGCAACCAGGAGGCACATTGAGCCAATGTCATAGCGTACATTCACTTGAATAAGGTGTAAGACATAAGCAGTATATACTAAGTGGATGAGGTATAACTGAGGCATACAACATAAGTGTGAAGGTATTTCCATTAAGCTCAGAGTACTACAAGTAAGTAAGAGAATACAAGAACTGAACTCTAGAACTCACCAAGACTCCTCCGGAAGCCCTTCAGAAGATCTAACACTATGACTATCACTACTAAGACTAAGACTAAGCTTGTAGCAAGGAGAGCTCTTCTTCTGGTGTGTGTTGAGTACGGTGCCCTTTGCAGGTATTTATAGCATCACATAGGCGGTTGGAGCCGGCCAGAGGCGGTTGTGGCAGTTTGGAGGTGGGCCTAGGTCGGTCGATGTGCCCAGGTCGGCCGACCCTTGGATGCACCGTCTTCAGCGTTGCATGGCTCAGATGGACTCCTGATGGCGGTTTACAGGTACTGGTCAAGGGGGGAGCGAAACGGCCGCGGGCCCAAGTCGGCCAACCTAGCCAGGTCGGCCGACCTGGTCTCGCCGCCTTTCGGCCCCACTCTTCTCTGGTAGACTGCCATGTGGGTCCTTATGATGGTTCTAGGTGGGTATACTTCGTTTGGGTGCAAATGAGTTGAGGTGTGGGCCCTTCAATCCGTGGGAGTGATACATGGCTCATCCTCACCCTTGACTTGAACCGACCATGATTCAACGTCCATGATCCTTCCTTTGTGTGCTTCTTGACCTGTGTGGAAAATGGGCTCAATTGGGTTCCAAGCCCGGTCGCCTGACCTAGACAGGTCGACCGACCTGGGTCTGTGCCCAGTTTTGTCCATCTTTTGCACTGTGGTCCCTGTACTCAAATATATTCTATATATGTATGGTATAACATTATTTGAATACTAATGTCTAAGTTATGCTTGATCTTTATTAGTTTTCTGAGCCTATTGACGGTCGGATTTTCCGTTGTAAGGACCGTCAACAGCAAGCAGCAGATAAAAGCACAAACTATTCAGCAAAAGCAAGTCTTTAGCGAGGGAACGCCCTCTGTAGGGAATTAAGGTCTCTCAGGGCGGCGGCGACCATTTCATCGGCGAAGGAGGAGGACTCGGCTTCAATTCCGTCATACTCATGGTCCTCATAGCTGGGGGCCCATCCACCTCGCAGACAGTCCCACTCCATGTCCAGGTAATGCGATAGGAACATGGCGACGATCCTCCGCACCACACTCTGTGTAAGCTCCGAGGCCTGCTCCCGAGTCCTTCCCGGAACAAGGGTGACGCGCTCCACCAGGGATAGGCCGCCACCGACACTGAGCTCCTCTAGCAAGCACTCGACGGCTTGAACCAGGGCCTGGTGGACTTCAGCCTTCTCCTCAAAGGCCTTCTGAGTCCGCTCGGCCGTCTCCCTCGACTTCCGGATATCCTCAACAACCCCTGGAGAAATTCTTTCGGCTGAGCCGTCACTAAAGAAAGAAAACAAGGGGAAGGATGAGGGGAAGCATGATGCATACTCATCATCTTCTCCTTCAGGTCGTGGCTAAGCTGCACCAGTTCCTGGTTCGCGGTGAAGGACTTGGCGACCTCGCTTTGCTCCGACTTCAGCTTGGCTTGCAGGTCGGCCTTCTGAACTCGGAGGGCTGTACTAACGAAGAGTCGAGCAACTAACAACCACCGGGAAGACGAAGGGAAGAAAAGTTCGCCAACTAAAAGGACTCGGAAGGACAACTTACCAATGATCTCATCCTCCGGCTTCTGAGCAACTTTCCCCGAGGCGAGCCCCATCATCATTGGCGGCCTTAAGCTTCTCGGCCAGGTCGATGGCGGCCGCCTCGTTGTTGACCTTCTTGAGGTCGATGGCGGCGTCCTGGACGTCATTTTGAAGATCCGCCACCTTCACCTTCAGGCCTTCGTTCTCTTGAATGGCGGCCTCCCTCTCTCAATCTGCGGCCTTGGCTGCCGCCTGCGCCTCGGCCGCCCTCTTCTCGGCCTCGGCCACCTTTGCCTCGAGGGCGACTTTCTCCTCCTCGGCACGGGTGTGCGCCTCTGCTCCGGCCAGCTGGGCCGTGGCCAGCTGAGCCTCGAGCTGCGCTTTCTCTGCCTTCATCTTGTCGACGGCATGCCACAGCCCAGCTTCTCGATGGAGAAATAGAGATTTCCCCGAGCTGCGCTTCATGATTGCCTGCACCTGGAGATAAAAAGGCGGGGGTAATGCGGTCAGACACTGCAGAAGCGGCGCCGCCTCAAAACCAAAAGGAGAACGAAGAAACCCAACGCTCACCCGGGCGGGCTTGATGATCATCTTCTCGAAGGTCTCCTTCACATCACGAAGGCCCTCCACGAGAGCCTCGCACTCCTCCATCTCCGACCTGTCATCGAGCTCGAAGATGGTTCGCTCCGTGTCTTGACGGTCGACCCACTTCAGCCGGCCCTCGCACGGCAGGTTCGGGTCGTCCTCATGGGCACGAGGGCCTTGAAGTTGCGGTCCATCGTCATCAGCCCCGGGGTGTCGGTGAAGGAATCCGGGATCCCTCTCAAGGGACTCAATGGCCTCACGGGCCCCGAGCTCGGCTCCCCGGTGGAGTGAGCGTCGGCTCCCTGAGGGTTGCCCGTCGGAGAGTCCTCGAGCATGATGACCTCCGACGGAACCCTCCCGGAAGTGGCCTCGGGGGCTCCAGCAGCAGCCGACGGCGGAGCGGCGGCAATTGGGAGGACCATGGACGCTTCTGCCCTCGTCTCCACAGGACCGGCCGCGGCCTCTGGAGAAGAAGCAGCCTCGCGACCATCTGGCCCGACGGCGATCTCCCCGGCACCGGTTAGGGCGACGTCACACAACCCAGAAAGCAAAAGGACCTCCCCTGTCTCAGGACGGCTCGCCACCTCTTGAGGGGCAGAGGGAACCGGCCCCACCAACTGCTGCTCTAGCTCCGCCTGGTACGCCATGAGGTCCTCCTCCGTGGGGACGGTTTGCATGACGCCCAGGCCCATCGGGAGCGCCCGTCCAGAGCTGTCGCCACTACCCTGCGGGGTCTCCTCTTCAAGGGAGGGCGTCTCCCTCTGAGCGGTCTCCTTGGCCCGCTCGACCGAGGGCCTCGGCGGTTGTGTAGCCACAGGGGACCCGGCGTCAGCACCCTGTGCTGCCCGGCGCAGCTTCTTCTGGGGCGCCACCTCGAGCAGTTTGTTGGCCCGACTGGTGCACCAACGATCAGGAAACCCAGCTAAGGAAGAAGTTGATCGCAGAAACAGGAACTACTCGGAAAAAGGCAGAACTCCAATTACCTCGCTGAGACGGCTCGAGGCCGTTTGACGCTCGCCGGCGTCGAGTCCGATGAGGGCGACGGGACGGGGACCGCCTGCGAGGCGTTGGCACCCCCACCCGAGTAGGGCGCTGCCTGACCAGTCGGATCTCCCCCCTCGGGAGAAACCTGATTGCCCTGCCACGGCCTCCGCCGGGATGGAAGGAGCACGCCCCTCACCATAGGAGACGCCTACAAGCGGCCGCCCCCAGCGGGATTCACCTGCCCGGCCAGAGGGGGCCCCGGAGGGGCGTCTTGCCCTCCACCCGGCGCCCTCGCCGTCGAAGGAGCTGGCGGCGGGTGCCTATCCTCCCACGGCAAGGGCCTCCTAGGGGAGCGTGACCCCCTGGGTGGCAAACCGCCTGAGGGGACATGCTCAACGAGTCACGGCTCCTATCCCGACCGGGGTGGGAGGGGGAGGGAAGGGTGCCCCGACGGGAGTCCCTCGGCTCCTCGGGCACACGACGGGTGAGCGGAGGCGTGCGGTCACGCCGCTCGCGCTGGCTATGCCCGGCGAACCGGTGAGACCGGCCCGACTGAGAACTCTCGCTCCTCTCCGCACCCGGCTGGGACGACCTCCCGCTCCCGCCGGACCGCGGTTTCCGTTCCAGAGGCGAGGACGTCGCCGCCACAACTGCCCTGGACTCCGCGGGGGGCGAACCCCTGCCCCTCTCATCCTCGTCATCCTCCTCCTCCGAGTCCCCCACCGCGTGCTCCGACTCGGGATCCTCATCGTCGCAGACCTCATCGCATAGTCTCCTCCTTTTGGCCCGGTCGGCGTTCCTCGACCTCTTGGCCACCTCATGCTGCTTCCACCGCTCCCGGCGCTCCTTTTTCTTCTTATCCTTCTCGGCGGCAGCACGGTTCACCGCCCTGTCTTCAGGGAGTGGCGCCCGGGAGAAGGTGATGTCGTTGCCCTTCACCTAAAGAACTCGAGGTTAGAAGACAAAAAAGAACTCAAAATCAAATTCGAGACAGGCGACAGAATCCTCACAATGGCTTTAGTGCCGGCGTTCGGAAGCATCGGCAAAAGATGGGGCGGCGGGTACTCGAGCTGAGCCTTCCCCACCGCTGCCGCCACCCGACGCCGCACCTCGGCCGCCGAGGGCAGGGGCTCCATCGTCACCGTCCCCACGAAGGGGGCCTTGTCCGGGGTCATCTGCCACATATGGAGGGCACGCCACCTCAGTGGCACAATCCCTCTCGAGAGGTAGCCGCCGATGACCTCCACCGTGGTCACCTTCTGGGCCCGGAGCCGGTCGAGGGCCTTCCAGGCGTTCCTGAGAAACCTTTTCCAGTCCTACTTCTCGGGCCCGTATGACCACTTCTCGGGCGCCTTCTTGAACCACCTTCCGGTGTACTCTGGAAGAGGGTGCTTGAGGTCGTTCTTGAGGTAGAACCACCTGGGGTGCCATCCCTTGTTTGAGCTCGCGAGGGAGCCCGGGATGTAGTCGTCCGACCTCCCCTGCTTCATCTTCAGCGAGGCGCACCCGATCGTCGCAGGGGTGCTGCCGCCGTCGGTCTGCAACGCGAACTTGAAGAAATACCTGAATAGATCCCAATGGGCCTCTGTTCCCAGGTATCCCTCGCACAACACCACGAACGTTGCCATCTGCTGGATCCCGTTCGGATTAAGGTGGTGGAGCTCCAGCCCGTACTCGACCAGCACCGCACGGATGAATCTCCCCACGGGGACGGAAAACCCGCGCTCGTGGAAGGCGACGAAGGAGATGACGTATCCGGGCGGCGGTCAGGGGGAGTCCTCCAACCCTGGCTTGATCCACTCCTTGGCCTCCGTCAGCGGTGGGAGCATTCCCCCCTTCGCGAGCCCCTCCAACTGCGCAAGGGTCACGGAGGAGCGCGCCCAGTTCGACATGGCGGGGGCGTTGGAGGAAGAAGGTGCAGGCTGGGGGAGGGATTCGGTCTCTCACGCCCTCGCTCCCTTGAGGAGATGCGAGCACGGCGGCGGCGACGGAAGACACGCAAAATGCGAGCGCAGCGGCGGCGGTAGAAAATGCAAGAGGGCGAGCGTGGCGACGGCGAAGAAGATGAGAGCGCAGCGGAAGGCGAAAGAGTTTGGGGGCGAAATAAACCCTAGACGACCACGATGCATGGCAATAAAAGGGGAGGGAAGGCGAAGCGGGGCGGTGGCGTTAAATGCACAGGCCCACCATTGGCGCGGCGGCGATGTGCGCCCGTCGCTTCGCCTGACGACCTCAAAAGGCACGCCCCCTCCTCGCGGCGGAAAACGGGCCAGCACCTCCGCTTCTGGCCCACCAACGGTTGAGTAGGGTTCCGGCCCAACAAATCACATTCCCGACAAAGCCTCGAATCCTTCACGGCCCCGACGACCTCCAAGACAAACTACTCGGCTCCACTGGCTTCAAAACCTTAACAAGAGTATCCACTCTTCCCAAGGCTCGGGGGCTACACCCGGCGGGTGCGCTCTCACGCCACCCACCAGAAGAACCACAGCTCACCACTCCCTCGCAGCGGCTGAACCTGGGCACGAGTCCCTAACTCCAACCCAGGCTCGGGGGCTGCTGAGAGGGCCTAGACCAGGGTTGACCGATCAACCCACCAATCCACGACACGTTGCCAAACGACCCTTCGAAAACAAGAACTAGCGCCCCTGATCAAACGGACCCACCTCGTTCGAATGGCTTTGGGCTTACCTGTGAAGGTCCCACCTCGTTCGAGTAGGTCCCACCTCGTCCGAGTAGTCTCCGCCTCACCCGACGAGTCCCCGCCTCGTCCGACGAGTCTCCGCCTCGCCCGACGAGTCTCTGTCTCGGCCGACTGGTTCACTCGGCACCGCCCCCACCCCTCCCGCTTTTTGCCCACTTTGGGCCGTACCCACCTGGTGCCTGCCATGTCAGAACGGGATGGGAGCCTGCCCATCGCCATGGCGGCCACAGGGGCACCCGTCTCATCCAAACAGGAATGCCACAGTCCCTGGAAAAGGACGCCCGCCTGCTCGAGCAACGACACCTGGAGTCCAAAGAAGCACAGTACAAGTCAACCACGACCAAAAAACCACTCGGAGACGCATTCGGGGGACCGCCTACACCAATCACTCGGACGCCGCCGGCTCTGGGTCAAATAGAACGCCCACTCCGTCAACACCAACTACAACAGTGAGCGCCTGTCCGCCCTGTACAGCCCGGGACGCAAGACGACGGTGAAGGCCCCGGCGCTGTAACTCACCTTCTAACTCCCCTTTTTACCCCTCCCTTTCCTTACTCCCCTTGCGGCTATAAAAGGGGACCAAGGGAATGTCGATGGGGACATCGAGAGAGAACACTCGTGCACACGCACGCAACACACTACAGCGCATTACACAGGGACTTGGGACCGCTCTCCCTCTCCCGACTGGTTTGTAACCTCTACTACAGACTTGGACTTGAGAACACCGGCTCACACTGGACGTAGGGTATTACTCTTTGGAGGCCCGAACCAGTATAACTTCCTGTGTCTCTTGAGCCACCATCCGGTGCCCTGACACGCAATCGTAGAAATATTACTTGCCGGCGGTAGAGAACCCCGACAGAACTCAACTGAGAGTTTCAAATCATCACGCTAGGAACAACTACAACACAACCTCAAAATAAGTCTCTACTTCAAATTTAGATGGCAGGGTTAGAAAAACTAACTCCAGCAGGCCTTCTATTGCGGCCTCCAAAATATGGAGGCCTCCAAAGCACCTTCTACACCATCAAACCTACTAGAGGGTCTAACAGGTGGGCCAACAGAATATAGAAGGTTGTTTAGAAGGTATTGCTAGAGTTGAAAATAAAAATCAGGCACCTAGAAAATAGCGTAAGCCTCTACACAAAGAAATAGAAGGGCTTATTTAGAGGGTATCATATTTAGAGGGTATCATTGTTGCATAGCAGGCGAAATCGAGGTTGCGTAGCAGGCAGTGGAAGTTGTTGCACGGGACGGACCACAGCGGCGGCTCCTAGCTCTGCTAGCCAGCAGGAGGTGGCGACCATCGTCGTGGAAGTCCTCTTGTCATCACTATGCCGCCGTCATCATTGGCTCTCGTGCTAATAAGAAGCACACCAACAATGGCCGGTGGGGTGAGGTGCTGTGCTGCTCGTGGCCGTGGCCAGACTCGTCACCAGCGCACGCAGCGCAGGCCGCAAGATCGAAGGGTACGGCCCAGAAAAAGGGAGGGGTCATCGGTGGCGCAGCCTGGGAACGAGAAGTGGAGAAAGTATAGATGGGGTTTTGACGTGTTTGCTCGAACCGTGATGGAATGCTATTTTCGGTTCATGGATGAGTTTTTCAATGGTATTTTACGGACCAGCGAAGTTTCCATGGTATTTCCCAGACACAGCGACCTTTCGATGCTCCCTTAGACAAAGGTTTGTCTCCACCTTGTTACCTCAGAGTCATATAGAGAATAACAAGCAATGGGTTTAACATGAAACTAAATTGGAAAAAGATAAGTCCGAGGATCAAGTATGTAGCAAAATCTTTACTTATTTTTAAAGTGAGAGAGTTTCAGTGGGTCTGTCGTAAATTTAGATAAGACCTCTGGATATTTCATGAATCAACTCAATGCTGTGTAGAAGTATTTGTAATATATAATTTTTTATTTCTAAAAAAACAAACATGTGGGTGTCATGCAAATTTCTTACAATTTTGTACAAAAGTCCTTGTCCGTTTGAGAATAAACGCAGAGTTCACCATAGTCCATCACATAAACTTACAGAAAAGCCCCTATGCTCTTGGAGAGTCAACCCTTGCTCCGTTTCTTTGCCAAGAGCCCAAGATCATGGACAAACGATTTTTCTGCACAAGCACGCACAACAGAACAACAAGCTCAGTGATGGAGGTCTCTGGACGCTAAAGTTGCTCTCCTCTCTGAAAGGAATCAATGCTCGTGATAGGCTAAGAGGGGGATTGGGTGAATTATGCTTTCTAAAAAACTTAGCCTTTGTGAGACTAAGACAAGCTATCTAGATGTGCAACTAAGGTTTTCTTCTAGTGTTTGCACCCACCCAAAGAGTTTTGCGACCTAGAGCCAATCCTATCAAGATACTACTCTAGAAAGGTAAAGACACACAAATTGCAAGTATGAAATGCGGAAGCTTAAAGGGTTAGAGGGATGCAAACTTGACACGAAGATTTATCCCGTGGTTCGGCTTACGCCTACTCCACGTTGGAGCTCCACAAAGGATGTGCTCCCGGTCGCCAAGTCTTCTTCCCGGTCAAGGCCTTGAGCTCGCCACAAAGGCTCCCCAAGAGGGATGATGAGCAAGTCACCAAGACCTTGCTCTCATCAACCTACTCTCCCAGAGATCTTGATGCCGCCTGCACTATGGAGCTTCTCCACCAAGGAAGGGGTCTCCTCTTCCCCCAAACAAAGTTGTCGTCACCTCTCCACACCAAGCCGGAGGGTCGAAGACTTGCCGGCGAGTCTCCAAGACTCCAAGGGGCTGGCACACCGAGATTACAAGTGGTGGCTCACTCTAGAACCAAGCACAAGGCTCAAACACCTTGCACCTCACTCACTAGGGCTATCCTAGCTCTCTCACTCACTATGGATGACCTATGTAGCACAAATGATGGCTTGGATGTCTTGTAGGTGTAGATGAACTTCTCTGGACTCCAGCAACTCTAAATGGCCGAATGGGGTGGGTATTTATAGCCCAAGGGGCTCAACTAGCCATTACCCAAAAGCTGCACAAAATCCGTGAATGCCGTATGTTCCGCCATGTGCTTTTTCCCCATCGGTGGATAATACGCCGTATGCTTTTTCCAACGGTCGGATTCCTTTTCCAACGACTACCTGCACACGCCATATGCTTCTAAAAATGTACGCCGATGGCCGGTGGATCATACGCCGTGCCTTTTCTTCCATCTTTCCTTGACATCGTCTCTATGTAACTTGTACGCCGTTAGTTCGCCGTGGGTCGGCGTATGATACGCCGTATAGGGTATTGCTGATCCTAACTTGAACATGCTAATGCCTTGAACGCCGCATCATCGGCCCTTCATGTGCACAGTAACACCGGATCATACGCCGATGCACTTCATCTGAATCCTTCGAGCGTCGTATGCTTCCAACTTATACGCCTTGCATCGCCGGATCATACGCCGTGTGGAATATTCTTGTTCTGGTTGATCTACTTCCACAAGCTGTATGCTTCTAGTTTGTACGCCGTTGATCGGCGTTTAATACGCCGTGTACAAACTCTGCGGGCTCATCTAATTCAATCAACTCAAGTCCTTTCCATGATTTCATATGCCAATACCATGTCATAAGTACTTCAAAATAAGACTATCTTTGGTTTTTGGCTATGCTTTTGGAATCATTCTTGGGACGTAATTTTCTATGTAAAATACTCAACAAACATGTTGGTCCCAAAGACTATGTTGTCATTCAATCACCAAAATCACAATATAAATGGCACAAGGCCCATTTTCGTTACACCCTTCTCACGTTGGACGTTGAACCTGCGCTGCGAACAAGTGGACGTGCGCAGCCGCGCACCGTCATCTCCCCATGACCTCATCTGTTACAAACGGAAGACACCAGGTAGGTGGACATCGATGGAGAGGCACAGTCACCTGCGACTCGGCGGCGAAAGGGGAACACAGGCGTAAAGGTGCGGGCAAGCTTTTCTCTATCTCATGGGCGGGTCTCCGTCAGGGCAATGGTGAACTCCACCCAGACATTGCTTGGATCAATTCAAGAGAGAGGTTATGTTAGCGTAATCCTGTTGATCGAGTCGTGTACATATATAGCTAAGGTTAGCTTGAGCCTGTTAGTCAGTTAGCGAGTCCTTTCTTTTCGCATTGTAGATGTAGTGCGCGAGCATGGCGCGAGTTGTGGGAGGGCACGTATGGTAGTGGCGTGATGCTCGCAGATTCGCAGCAAAGAGCTGCACTTTGTATTCTCTTTATATTGCAAGATATACAACAGAAAACGCTGTCGCATTTGCAACACCAAAACATCAGAGTTCTTTGTGTTCTTGAGTGCGTATTCCAAGATTCGCCGTTGATCAGACTCCCGGTGAACTCCAACAAGTGGTACCAGAGCGGTTACGGTCATCGGTGACCATGTCCGCCTTCTCAGCTCCTCAACGGAGGGGGCGACCGCTCTCCATCACCGCCGCGACGTTGCCGAGTCTTGGCGTGTCCTACGCCACGACGAGGACACCCCCGCGGCGAGGTCGTCATCGAGCACATCGTTAAGGAGAATGGTGGCACGATCCGGGACCCCATGCTCACGCGCACCAACTAGCAGCAATGACTGTTGCTGATGCGCATGAACATGCATACGCAAGGGCTCTAGCACGCCATCGAGCCAGAGGACGGCGACATCATCCAGTACCGTGAAGATCGACTCACGCTCGAGGCCATTCTCCGCGCCGTTATGCCCGAGATGCTCGGGTCCTTGGCGCGCAAGCGCACGACGCATTCAGCTTGGGAGGCGGTGAAGAACGTGCGTGTTGGCTTCCAACACATGCGGGACTTGAACGCAACCCAGCTGAAGAAGGATTGCAGCGACATCACCTTCAAGGAAGGAGAAACCGTCGATGAGTTCGCGCTCTGCATCGTCGGCCTCGCCAACGAGATTCGTGTCCTTGATCACCCGGCGATAGACGCGGAGATTGTGAAGAAGCTGCTGCAGGTGGTCCCTGATCATCTATCCCAGATTGTCATCGCCATCGAGACATTCCTTGATGTCGACACCATTGCGGCGGAGATGGTCGTGGGACGGCTACATCAAGTGGAGGAGCGCGAACTAAAGAAGAAGAAGCAGGTAACGTCCTCATCCACACTGTGCTATGACACCCAAGGCCGCTTGCTTCTCAGCGAAGAGGAGTGGCTATCTCGTCTGAAGCTGCGTGCGAGCGTGACGATGGCAGCAACTCCAGCTCCAGCTCTGGCTCGAAGAAGGGTGGCAAGACAAGTCGGGGCTGCTCCGGCTCCGGTGGCCGTGACTCCGGCGCACCGGCTCTTCATCAGCAACGAGGCGAGACCGGCCGCCCTCAACTCCCTGCCCCAATTGCGGCAGAACTGGCCACTGGGCCAATTAAGGACTGTCACGAGAAGCCCAAAAAGGGTCAGGCCCATGTGTCACGAGAAGCCCAAAAAGGGTCAGGCCCATCTGTCCCAAGGCCACTCTTCTGTTGGCCCATGACGTTGTCTTTCCCAACGCCCCTTCGTCGCCATTGCCGTCGCCGAGAACCACAGATGTCTCAACCCCTCCGCCACGTCACCGCATCCACATATGCAAGGAGTGAGTCTTCACTCAGATCGACCACAGTGCAGATCAAGAGCCCCATTGCTGGGTCCTCAACACCGGCGTGACGAACCACATGACCAGGATGAGGTCTGTCTTCTCCGAGCTCGACACCAGCGTCTGCGAGACCGTCCGCTTCAGCGACGGCTCCATGGTTGCAATCGAGGGAAGCGATCGACACAATCATCTTCAGTTGCCGGAACGACGAGCACTGTGCATTGACCGAGGTGTACTAAATCCCGTGTATGACGGCGGACATCATCCTCGCGTATGCATGAATTCTTAATTGATTTTCTAATCTCTTTCTTGTTCATGAGTATGTGCATGTATGCATGGCCGAGTACTGGCTTGGGATTTATGGCTGGGACTGGATGGCCATGTCCTCGTCAAGATCGAGAAGGCCAGCCGCATGCATCTTGATCAAGCGGACTCTGGCCGCACTGCTGCAACCACCGTCGACACACTTCGAGGCTAGGAGATCCCTAGCAAGGGCGCGATATACCACCGTGTGAAAGCCGCGAATCGACAGGGCGGCATTATGTCGGAAGCTAGAGGCTACGGATGACCATCAGCGCACGTCACGAGCCCGTACATCACGCTGCCAAACACGCCGAGAGCGTCAATTCGCCGACTCCAAGCGCCAACACTACCATGATACTCGCGGGCACGCTGTTTACACCACACGCTGCTACGCCGACTTTGCCGTGCCTCGCGAACCATAGCTCCGATGACTTGCGCCGAGGTGCCAACTGGAACGAGTCTCAACCAGCCAGCTTCATCGACGTCTTGCTTCTCGGGCACAACAATCAAGGTGACATCCAATCGAGAACTACTCGACACGCCAATGAATTCATCGCCGACCTCTTCGAGACCTTCGACAAGTTCCAATGGACCCCGGAAGCTCAACAAGCATTCCACGTAATGAAAGCCTATTTGTCAACTTCGCTAGTACTCACCGCCCCATGAGATCACGAGACTCTCCAATTCAGACATCAAATCAAGCTAAGTCATGTTTTAATATTTCTTAAATATTATATCTCTGGATATTGCTCATGTGCCGTCGTGGCTATCGCCGACCACCATGGTTGCGTACCCGACTGGCTACACGGCTCCGCACTTGCAGTCGGGACTACACCCCATGGGTGCAGAGCACACACTCTCTCCTTGCTCATCACATGTTGCTTTATGTTCACTTTTTTCAAAACCCTATTGCTTTGCGCTCGCATTCATGTCTTGTAAGTTTTATCTTAATGGCTGCCAAAGTGCTTGGATAGCACATGCCTTAATCCGTGAAACCTGATCCTCATGTGTCGCTTCCTGCTAAGCACGCTCTAGTCTACTCGGCACACCCCGGTGGGGTTGGGCGCTTAAACATAATGGGCTAACTACTCGGAGAAATTATATGGCCTAGCAAGAGCAAGACATACAAGCATTTATGCTCACACCTAATGTTAACATATATTGCCAACTACTTTGGTTATCATGTCATAATATTTGTTACAACATATAGTACCTATCTTTTGTGTTTTTATTTCAGGGCCTGCTTGGACTCCGAGCTAGTTTTCTATGCTTGGGGGCTGGACCAGTTGGGCATCATCGCCAGCCGAGTACTCTCGCCAGTCAGTGCTTGGGCTAGTGTCACACTTCACGAGGTTCAACAACTGAGTACTTTTCAGTACTTCGGCTGGCGCTAGGCTTCACCACTCGGTGCGTCTCCGCAACCCTGCCAACCCTCACGCTCGGGGACTGGGCGCCACGATTTTGGTCGGCGCGTCTCCGCGACCCCGCCAGCCCACATGCTCGGGGACTGGGCGCCACGATTTTGGTCGACGCGTCTCCGCGACTCTGCCAGTCCTCACGCTTGGGGACTGGAAGCCATGATTTTGGTCGACTCGTCTCCGCGACTCGGCCAGCCCTCACGCTCGGGGACTGGGTGCCACGATTTTGGTCGGCGCGCCTCTGCGACTCTGCCAACCCTCACGCTCGGGGACTTGGCGCCACTGTTTTGGTTGGCGTGTCTCCACGACACTGCCAGTCCTCACGCTCGGGGACTGGGCGCCATGATTTTGGTCGGTATATCTCCGTGACTCTGCACCCCCTCACGCTCAGGGACTGGGCGCCACGATTTTGGGACAAGCTCCTCTCTTCGAGGCACCAGACCGCCCTGCCTACTTTTAGTAGCCCTTTCACCATGAGTTCGTCCTGTACACCCATGGGTGCACTGTTTTTGTCTCGCCCTGCTCCGGCAAATGTGGTTCTGTGATGTTTCAGGCGGCCTGACTGCCCTGAAGCTCAAATTTTCTTCTATTAAACATTGGCCCGATTCTACTAATCGACCCAATGCTCAGGAACTACTCCATATGGAGAGTGCCTTGCATCGCTCTCCATATGCCCCATTAGGATGTGTCACTTTTTTTAAAGTGGTGCAGTATCTCGTGGTGTCCGACCCGGCCACACCTTGGCACCACGCCACTCGGGGCTTCACCCCCGGGTCTGACCAGGATCATCCATGATGGTTCCTTTACTTTTCTTTGAGCACCGTCCACCCTTGTGTCAGCCTGGTGACTCAAACGCTTCAGCCAACCATGATGGCTTCACTTCTTCATCAGCAGTCTGCCACGCGCTTGCACGTTGCTCGGGGACTTGTGGGATATGGGTACCTTGGGCCCACCACTGATAGGGTGACAGTCGGCCTGGGCCCACATCTGACAGTGGTGTGGGCCGACCCAGGGCCGGCCCACGAGGATCTTCGAACTTGACGGACAAGACTGGTGATGACTTACCCCGCAAGGCGTGCGGCATGTCGGATATCAATATCCGAGGTGACCAAATCATTGAGATCAGACGCCTGATGACCCTCAATCCCTGAGGAATCAAAGCCCAAAGGGTACGGGGCCCACGTAGGCAAGAACGTTGGTGTAGGAGCAATAAGATCGATCCTGGCCCCAGAACTACGTCTCGCCCGACCCCGGTTACGGGGGTCAGGCATAGACGCCGCCCCTAGAGGGATTCTTCGCCTCACCCGACCCCAGCCGTGAGGGTCGGGAGTGGGACCCACCCTCGGGGGAACCTCCACCTTGTCCGACCTCTCCGCCGGGGTCGGAGATTCGCTTGGGCCCCGGTCCCGAAAGTCGGGCCTCGAAAGACGGGAGCCGCATCGGCTGCAACAACTGGACGCGACAGGCATTTATTGCCCGAGACAGGAGCGGCAGCGGCCACGATCCTACAGTCGCAGCCTTCCCCGCTTTAGTTTGCCCTAATATTTCGGGGGTCGGATGGCCTTTCTGAGAGCACGAGCTCTATTGCTGGTGTCATCGGCGCATTGGCCAACAAGCGGGCCTCCTCTCCACTGTCGAGGATCGGCGTTGCGACTGGGGAGGCCTCGATGGCCTCCCCTTCTGCAACCACCCCTCTGTCTTCCTGGGTGACGGCATTGGGGTGCCTGCGTGCAAGGTGCCGACCTCAGCGACGGGAGGAGGCAGTACCGCTGGAATCACCACATTCTCGGCATCTGGCGTCGGGTCCTCAGGCCTGGGAGGTTGGGGAGACGATGACAGTGGTGCCGCTGTCGCGTCTGGCTGGGCCTCGACCGATCCTCCCCTTCCATCCGCGCCGCTCTCCACCGATGGGACCGCCGAGGGCTAAGGGATTTG
>CM014271.1:32787157-32810927 GCA_004135705.1 Alloteropsis semialata
AAAAAATATAATCAATGGCATAGAAGGGATGATCTAATTTTCAATGGCATAGAAGGGGTGGGTTATATTTTCCAGTGGCATAGAAGGAATTTTCTCAAGGAAAAACTAGGAAGAAGACACGCGTTTCGAAAGACTCACCCAGTTGCCACTAGGCGGTGCCTCTTGCGGGGCGGCTCCTCCTGCTAGAGGCACTTCTCAGCCTGCTTCGCCTTCTCGGTGGACCGTGAGAGCTTGGCCACCTCAGCCCGCACGGTCGAGGCTGATCGACCCGACCCCGCGGGCGTCGGGACACCTGGGGGATCAATCCTCACCCTCGGCGCATGGGCAGGCTCAGCACTAGGGAGAGTGACGCCCAGATCCGGGATGTCTTCCTCGCGCTCGAGCTCACCCCAAGGGATGTCGTTGCCTCCCTGGGCGACCTCGGTGCCACTCTCACTGACGTCGGTCTTGATGTCCCTGTCGGTCCCAGTGGCGGCAGAGTCGTCATCATCATCATCATCATCGTCGTTGTCCGCCTCATCGACGCTCTCCAAGCGCCTGCCCTCATACGACGCTAAACTACGACGTGCGAGGCAAGCTTGCCTCCTCTTCTCTTTGGCGTCTAGCTTGACCTTCTTCCTCGCCACTTCGGCGTCTTTCTTCCTCTTATGGGCCTCCGCATGCTCACTATTTCGCGTACTCTGGTACATATCCTCCGGCAACGACACGCTGGAAGGGCGGTAGTTGAGAGCTCCCTAGGACACGAGAAACACGAGGTCAATAAACAATGGCCCGTGGGGGATGGGAACGAGATGGGCGACCAAGAAAACTCACCACGATGACGCAACCGTTGTCGGGAGGCATCAGAGGGGGAGGAGGGAGGGGCGTCCCTGGTGAAGACGCAAGCGTATCTCCTCTTCTTCGAGCAGGTCGAGGGACATTGCAGTCCCAGTCAGGTCCGCCTCAAGCGCCATGTCGCCAAGCATGAGCTGCCGCGCCATCAGCAGGTGGACACGCCGCGCGTGATACACCGCAATCACGCCGGCGCCGTCCACCCCGAACCTCTTCAGATTGCCGATGGCCCGTGTTAGATCAGAGAGCATCTTCTTCTCCTTCTCAACGGGGCCCCATGCCCATACGGGCGGCCGCTCGGTGAAGATGCGCCCGGTGAAGGCCTTTGGGCATGAACTCGTAGACCACAAACCCGGTGCCTCCCGTTGGTGCAGTAGCTACTCAAGATGTCGATATCCACCGTGAACTCGTGCTCCCGTTGGCGTGCTTGGACATAGGCAGGTTCATCTTCTTGATCGCAATGATCTTCACATCCAGCAGAAAATTCATGTGGGAGCAGTCCTTATAAAGGTGCTTCACGGGATACTCGTGGTTGGGGCACGGGCTGTACCACTTCTTCTCGAAGTGGTCGGACACCTCCCCCATTGGAGCCTTGGCGCCGGCCTTACGCTCGGTCGCAGCCACCAAGGCGATCCAAGGGGCCTTCGTCAGCTCCCTCGTCTCGCTTGCTCTTTCCCTCGGAAGGGTGGTAAAAGATGGCCCCGACGACCTCCTCGCCCACGGCATGGCTCGTTGCTATGTCGAGGAGATCCTTTGACGTCCGAGGGCTCTTTCGCCTAAGCTTGTGGATGAGGGATTTGCAAGTCGTTCCTGACAAAAATGCACCGATGACATCGACATCGGCTATGTTGGGCAGCTTGTTGCACTGTCAGGAGAAACATCGGATATACTCTCAGAGAGTTTCTCCTTGTTTCTGCTGGCAGTTCTTGAGGTCTCACGGATTCCCAGGGCGAGTGTAGGTCTCCTGGAAGTTTCCAACGAAGACCTCCTTGAGGTCAGCCCAGTTTCGGATCTGACCCGCGGGGAGGTGTTCGAGCCACGCTCGAGCTGAGTCGGCCATGTATAGTGGCAAGTGGCCAATGATGAAATCGTCATCATCTGCCCCACTAGCTCGACAAGCGAGCCGGTAATCCTCGAGCCAGAGCTCGGGATTCGTTTCCCCGGCGTACTTCGGTAAGTTCGTCGGGGCACGGAATCGCTGAGGGCACGACGCGCCCCTGATCCGGGAGCTAAAGGCGCGTTGCCCCAGTGCGTCCGGACTCGTGCTCCGTTCCTCATTGTCGTCGTCGTAGCGCCCACCTCGACGCGGGACGCGCCCGCGTGAGGCTTCCCGGTCGTCATCAGCGGGTCGGTGACAACGTGCATTCAGTGTGTTGCGCGCGTCCTGAATCGGGCCGAGACGCCCCTGATAGGGACTCCGGCCCTTCCGTCAAGTCCGGGACACGCCTGATGGACTGAGACGTCCTGAGGATGGTGGTCGCCGCGGTTGCATAGGGGTTGCCTCGAGGCGAGGCGCTGGCTAGCCTGAGAGCCGCGTCGCCTAGACTGCGAGCTCTTGGCGTGCTATGCCGTCGCTCGCTCGAGGTGCTCGCCCACCTCGCATTGAGCCCTTCGGGCTTCCGGTGTCACGGGGCTAGGGAGTCCTCACAGGAGCACTGCCGTCGCTGCGATGTTCTGGCTTGCTCTCGCGAAGCACGGGGGCGGCTCGTCGTCGTCGACGATCCGCCGTTGCACGTTGCGCGCATGTTTGTGCGCCGGTGCTTTAGCGTCGCTTTGCCGAAGCTCGCGCTCGATGCGTGCCTGCTCCTATTCCACGCGCACCCGCTCTTGCTCCACGCAGAATCGTTCTTGTTCCATGCGCGCGCGGTCCTGCTCCAGCCGGCGATGAGCTTCTTGAAGCTCTTCACGCCGCGCCCGTACTAGGTCGGGGTGCGGCTACAGGGGTGACGGGGTTCCAGCCCTCCCATCCCCAAGCGCGGCTGCGTTGGCCGCGGCATTCTGTGCCAATGGCGGCTCAGAGTCGCCCTTACTTGCCTCCTCTAGGGCTCCTTCGGGAGTGTCCGCCATGAAGCACTCGCGGGAAGCGGGATGGCTCTCCGCGATGAGCTCTGTTTCGGATGCTTCCGATGAGCCGTCGCTGAGAAGGTCGAAGACTGACTCCGACACGCGGTCGATCACCCCCACGAACTCGTTGTCCACGGAGGGTTGGCGCACGTAACGTGCCAACAGACGCGACACCGTTTCGCCCACATTTCACAGGCCAAAAGGCATGGCATGAGTGTGAGATCATGTGTGATGAAAGATTGGTTTATATTGAAATTGGCATTGCAAAGTGAATTAGCATAATGACATAGGGTGATATGCATGTGTGCTAATGTGTTTATCTATATGCTTATGGTAGCGTGTTTTGGATGTGCTAGTGGTAGCATGTCGTTTGGATGTAACATACTCGTCTGAGCATGTTGCATGGACTGATCTTGAGTCAAGTCGTGGACTTGTGCTCGTGCACGGATGTGTGTTTGTTCATGTGCAGGTGTTGCTTGAGGCGGAACGTGGTCGGTGGCGGACTGGAACTAAGTTTAGGAGGAACTGAGGTTTCGAGGCTAAGTTCAGGGAGGAACTGAGGTCCTATTGGTCAAGGATGTCACGCGGGACGTTCGGGCTAGAGAACGGTGCACGTGAAGGCTTGTTGATGCACGAGCATGTGTCTCGGTGTCGACGGATGATGTTGATCGGAACGGAACTGCCAGCGTTCTGATCGGTGATGTGCGTGGTTAGACGAGTGGATGTCTAGGCGTACATGTGCATGTGTGTTGATGCATGCACGAGTGTTTAGGCTAGTTAATTAGCTTGTTGCTAAATTAATTAGTGAAGGGTGCGTGTGCTGTGTGCATGTGCATGGCCTCAGGTTGCATGCATGCATAGTGCTGGCCGTGGAGGTCATGTTCAGGTGTCCCGGTTGGACACGGACAAACGGTGTGCTGCTGTTGTGCGGCAGGTGCATGTTTGGCCGTGGTGCATGCAAGCATGCGGCTCATGCAGGGTGTCGTGTATGACCAGGACTTGGTCAGCTTGCCCAGGTCAGGTTGGGCCAGTGCAGGCCGTATAAAAAGAAGACCGACACGCGAGGGGTGTCGAGGTTTTTCAGGTTGCCGACGCGCGACACAGGGCGGGTGGCGGCGGTTTTTCAGTAAAGAAAATAGATACCCATCTAGGGTTTTGGGATTCAGTAGAAATCCTTTGTATGGATCCATGTGTTGGCATCTTTTGAACATCTACGAAATAAAGATCAAGCTTTCGCAATTGATGTGTTGGTAATTTCGTTCCTTCTCTTCGCTCATTGTTTTGCATGCTCATTCATGTCTACGGTTTTGGTTTTAGATTGATTTGTTGATCAACGTGATTAGAATTGTTTTGATCCATCCAAAACCGTGCTAGGGCATCAAGTTATTGATCTGAGAAGTTTGATTGGTTTGCCCTAAATATATTTTGTTTAATCTCAAAATTAGGGTTTAACCTATTTGTGACATCATCTGACATAGTCTGCTTGTTTTATTAATATCTCAAGTTGTAGACCTCCGATTAACGTGATTCCAGTTGGTTAGTTGCATAATTTCATAACCTATTATCTGGCAAAGTTTCACAATTTTAGAAGTTACTATCTAGAAATGACACACATTTTAGTGGACCATCCAGGATCTGTTTTAGGGTGAAAATATTTACCGCTGCAGTTTGTGCTATCATTCACCCCCCTCTGATAGCTAATATTAGAGGGTTTCAATCCTACAATGAGGAGGAACAATGCTTAACACCTCTGGCGAGAGAGGAGCGCCTCCCGCAAGCTAGGTCGTGACGTTTGCCAGCGCAAACATGACACAACGCGTATCTTCCTGGGATGGTCGCGGTCCCAAGAACATGTCGAGCTGCCGCCAGAGGTCTCTTACGCTGGGGTCTGTGGGGGACTCGCGGGCCTCAAGGGCATCAAGCCGGGTGTTCGCGAGGGTCTCGGCGACCATCGCGACATCTGCTCCGGCGTCGATGGTCGACTGAGCAGCGACGACTCGCTCGAGCTCGTCGCCATCGGTGGTGATGAAGTCCAAGCTTTCGAAACGCACGTGCGTCCCGATAGCCCAGCTTGAAGCGTTGCTAGCCATCCGAATCCTGAGGGTGATTGTCGAACACGCAAAGGCCCCTACTGGGCACGCCAACTGTCGGTGTAAGAAATCACCAACTAGTGAATTTAGTGGATTGCGCATTTATGTTCAGATGGTTCGCGAGAGGACACGTGAATTATACTGGTTCAGGCATTAACGCCGTACATCTAGTTTGGGATTGATCGTGTTACTCGCGTTGCTCGTTGTAGAGGATTACAAGTGGTCGAGAGAGGGAAAGGGCTCCCAAGTCTCTAAGGAAGTGGGCTGGGCTGTTACACGAGAGAGAGAGAGAGAGAGAGAGGCTTCAGGTGGAACGAAAACGTCCGGGTCTCCTGCCCTCGTTGACACCTGGGGCCCCCTCCTGAGGCACTGTGGATGACGCCCAAGGACGGTACCATGCGACGTGCTGAATAGAGCCGCTTGACACCTCCGCGCCGTGTGCTAGTGCTTCATGTAGCCTAGGACAGAGTGCCCATCGTGTTAGGCGTACGACGCCCATCCCGCCTATCCGGGGCAATCAATGCCCATTGCGTCCACCCACATCCTGGGCTGTGCTCGCCTTACGAGGTTGGCCCCACGGGCCCCAGGTCCTGGGCGAATCTTTGACCTGGGGGAGGTCGGGCGAGGCGGAAGTGAGCCTGTGGTGGGTCCCACTCCTGACCCACACGTTCGAGGGACGGGCGAGGCGGAGTTCTCGGCCTGTTGCGGACCCCGTTCTGACTCCCCCACTCGGAGTCCGGCGAGGGTTGGAGGGTTGGAGGTCGGACGAGGTGGGGTCTAGTGTATTGGGCCGTGGCTGGGCCGGCCTATGTGCGGGCGTTTCGAATGATGGCTTTTATCTTCTATGGCCCATCATACTGGGAGTGCTCATGACATTTGTACCTAATCCAGCTGGTTAGGATGCCTCAGATATCGGTATCCGACAAAAGGTGTTGTTGTCGCTGCGACAAATACCTTGGGGGCCTTAAAAAGTCATGTTCCAGAAGTCGACGCTGCGGTGCTCTCACGAGGCTTCAAATGCTCGGCTGTAGAGGAAAAAGTTATGTTTGACAATTTCTATCCCTTGGTTGAACCCTTTATTCAGAAACTTAGTCTTCATTTGTCTGATTCTATAAACTCTTCCTGAATTTATCCTGGGTTCCTGTAATAGGGTAGAAACTTATGGTTTAGCTTGTGAACTTTATTCCCTCTTGATGAACATATGCTTGCATGTTTCGTTTAGGAAATAGAGCTATTCGGGATTTTACAGTCTTTTTAAATAACAGTTTTAACATAGCTAAATATACTATTACCATGAGCTATTTTGGGATTGTTGAGTTATTGAGACTCGAGCGATCTACTGAACTGTGTAACCCCTTGTAGTCATAGTGTCTAGTGTTTTTAGCGTAGTTTTGCCATGTTATATTGAAAACTTAATTCTTATGAGGTAATGGTACCATAGTAGCCCCTAGGCTCTTTTTTAGTATGTAGGCATGCTAGAAAAGAATCAAGAAGTACTTTTTCATAAGAAATACCCGAATACAAGGGGAGCCCCCGAGCGAGACGCTTGGGGTCTGTAGAATAGGTTTGAGAATTTTTTAGCATGATAGTCCCTGACTCTTTGTTAGTATATGCAGTATGATAACAAAGAGTAGAAACTAAATAGATATTGAAAGAATCAAAAGACAACCCAGCCCCCGAGCATAATCGCGAGGGTGAGTAAAGTGTATAGAACTTATCTTTTTGTTGTTGTTGGAGCTAGCGCTGACGGTGATCGTCCCTGCCAGATTGTTGGATTGGCTTGAACTCTTTCGATTACCTTAATTTAGGCATAAAATCTTTGTAGTTGATCCATATTCCAAGTGTTCGGCAGTACGTCTCCATCAATTTCCACGATTCTGTAGGCACCTGGCCGCGCAATGTCCACAATTATGTATGGCCCTTGCCATGGAGAGGACAATTTTGTCTTGTCCTTAGTGCGTTGATCTAATTTGAGCACCGTGTCTCCAATGCATAGGCTTCTCTTACGAACATTAGCGTCATAGTATTGTCATAGCTTTTGTTGGTATTGCGCAACTCTGAAAGCAGCAGCATCGCGAGCCTCTTCAAGGTGGAGCAACTCGTCGCTTCATTGATTAAGCTCTTCAGTCTCCAAAAACATTGCGACGCATGGGGCTTGTAATCGGATATCGGTAGGTAAAATTGCTTCAGCACCATATACCAAGAAGAAGGGTGTTTCTCCTATTGCTCGGTTCATTATGGTTCTCATTGACCACAAGACTGTTGGAACTTCATGAATCCATCAATTGTCATAAGCTTGCAATCTATTGAAAATCTTCTTCTTGATGCCTTGGAGTACAATGCCATTAGCACGTTCTACTTGCCCGTTTGTTTTCGGGTGATTTACCGATGACCGATCATGTTTGATTCCATGATTGTAGCAAAAATCGGATAACTTTTTACTTGTGAATTGTGTTCCATTATCAGAGATTATCTTGTTTGGGACATCAAATCGAAGGACAATGCTCCACAGGAACTTGACAGCTGCCTCTTTTGTTATGTTCCAAACTTGTTCAGCCTCGACCCATTTCGTTAATGTGTCGATGCCTACAAACAGAAACTTATAACCCCCGATGGCCCTTGGAAAAGGACTGAGGATATCTATACCCCATGTGGCAAAAGGCCACGATAAGGGAATTGTGTTCAAAGCTTGTGCAGGTTTAGTTATTTTTCGTGCAAAGAATTGGCAAGCTTTGCACATTTTTACTAACTCGCATGCGTCTTGAAGAGCTGTAGGCCAGTAGAAGCTCTGTCGAAATGCTTTCCCCACTAGATATCGGGAAGAAGCGTGAGGTCCACAGATTCCTCCGTGAATATCATGGAGCAAACTAATTCCCTCGGCCCGTCTGATGCATTTGAGGAGCAGTCCACTGTGTGCTATTTTGTGTAGTCGTCCGTCAACCAATTGATAAATTTTGGCTTTACGATGGATTTTCTCCAATGTCGCATTATCGTTGGGTATTGCTTGGTTTGTGAGGTATGCCCGGATTGGTTCCATCTAGTTCTCCTCGTTTCCAACTAGAGCGGCAGCCCGAGCCGTATCGACCAACATAGACTCCTTAATGGATTTGTTGGTTGTTGAGGCTGCGTCTTTATCAGACGTAGTATTCGGTAAAGATACCAACACAGATAGTTTAGTAAGAACTTCAAGTAATAACATGTTACCTGGAAGCTGTGTGCGTTCGGCAGCTGCTTTTGCAAGTTTGTCTACGTCGCCATTGTACTTCCTCTTGACGTGTTGTACTTCAAACTCATCAAATTTACTTTCCATCCTCCTGTATGCTTCCAAATATTTGTCCATGTCATCACTTTGTGCACTATACTCTTTCATGACCTTTTTAGCAGCTAACTCACAATCCCCTTTCACGAGAAGCCTTTTAATGCCCAAAGAAACAGTTATGCGAAGTCCTGTGAAAAGTCCTTCATACTCGGCAGCATTGTTAGTTGGAGTAGGATCAACAAAATTAATTTGCAAAGCGTACCTAATGATGTCATCGTGTGGTGAAATCAGGACCACCCTAGCCCCCGCGCCTGCTTTGCAAAACTCTCTGTCATTAGAACATTGTCCAGTATTCGGGTTTTGGGCATTTTCTTTGGGTTCAGGATTTGTCCACTCTGCAACAAAATCTGCCAGAGCGTGCGTCTTGATGGCTGTTCTGGGTATGAATTCTGCGCCATAGGCCCCCAGCTCCACGGACCATTGTGCAATTCTTCCCACGGCGTCTCGATTATGCAAAACAATGCCTAGAGGGTAGGTTGACACAACTTTGATCTTGTGGCTCAGAAAATAATGCTTGAGTTTCTTGGAAGTCATCAGTATTGCATATAATAATTTCTGAATCTGAGAGTACCTTGTCTTTGCGTCGTGCAACACCTCGCTTACGAAGTAAACAAGGTGTTGTGTTGTAGATTTTTCTGTAGGTCGTTCAACCACCAGAACAGTACTGACAACCGTTGGTGTAGCCACTATGTATAATAACACTCCTCTTTGGGTTGTGGCGGGACCAGTACGGGCATTTTCTGCATGTATTGTTTGAACGTCTGGAACGCCTCTTCTGCTTCTGCTGACCACTCAAAACAATCAGTTTTACGTAACAACTTATAAAACAGCATACCTCGTTCGCTTGACTTGGATACGAATCAACTTAGGGATGCCATCATTCCTGCTAGCTTTTGAACTTCATGGCGGCTACGTGGTGCTTCCATGTCATCGATAGCCTTGATTTTGCGCGGATTTGCCTCTACGTCGCGATGTGATACGAGATAACCGAGAAGCTTACATGATGATATACCAAAGGTGCATTTAGCAGGATTGAGCATCATCCAATTTTTACACAAATTGTCAAATGTTTCAGTTAAATCGGTGATCAGGTCGCCTTGTAACTTACATTTTATGACGATACATCTATATAGGCTTCCACATTTTGGCCAATTTGGACTTTGAGAACAATGTGAACACACTTTTGATAAGTACAACCTGCGTTTTTCAGACCGAAATGCATCTTTACATAGCAAAAAACACCGAAGGGAGTTACAAATGTAGTTTTCTCCTCATCGTCAATGCACATGCTGATTTGGTGATACCCCAAATAGGTATCTAGAAAACAAAGCAACTCGCATCCTGAGGTTGAATCTACAATTTGATCTATCCTAGGCAATGGATACTCGTCCTTCGGGCATGCTTTATTCAAGTCGGTGTAGTCCATGCACATCCACAACATTCCATTGGGTTTCTTTACCATGACTTGGTTTGCTAGCCACTCCGAAAAAGGGACTTCTCGAACGAAGGCAACTTTAAGTAGTCGGTTTATTTCTTCGTTGATGGCGTCTTGTTTCTCTGGGGTATATATTCTTTGCTTTTGCTTGACTGGTCGGACACCAATTCGTATGCCAAGCTTGTGCTCTATTACCTCCCTAGGATCCCGGGCATATCAGATGGTTCCCAAGTGAACACATCAGCAATTGCCTGGAGGAAAGCAATGAGCTCAAGTTCCTATTTGTCACCCAGACCAGTCCCCACATTTGTGGTTTTGGTCAGGCCTGTAGGGTCAAGTATTACCGCTTTTGTTCCTAGCTTGGTACGCTTTTGTGTAGGCGTGACCGGGGAGGCTTGAGCTGGTGAATCACCTACGGCCGGAGGTGGTGTCCCCTGGTTTCCTGGAGCTCGTTCCCCCGTAGGCAGGATTGTTGCAACTACTTTATCTGCTGCGAGCACTGGTTGTGCGTTTGCCCTAGTTTGTGCTTCTGCAGCTCTGGAGGTTTCTGGGTCTGTGCCCGGCCCGCTATGTTCAGTTGTTTCTTGGACTTCTTCTTCACTGGCTCGATAGCCTTGGCTGGGTCCTGTTCGCCCACCTTGATCATGTCTAGGGTTTTCAGATCACATTGAACTACACCTTCCGATCACCACTGACGATGATTGGGCCCAAAGGCCCCGGGATCTTGATCATGGAGTATGCGAAGTGTGCGACCGCCATGAATTTCTTCAGGAACGGTCTGCCCAAGATGCAGTTGTAAGCTGACGTAAAGTCTGCCACCCCAAGGTGAGGAACTCTGATCGGATGTATTTCCCTTCCATGAGGGTCACCTGCAAACCGATCCTCCCCAATGGGATAGCTTGAATGCCCGGTATCACACCGTAGAAAGGTTTGTCCATCGGTGCCAACGACCTCCTCGGGATACCGATCTCGTCGTAAGCATTGGCAAATAGAAGGTTGAGGGCGCTTCCACTGTCGATTAAGGTGCGACTGTTGGCGCTTGTTAAGTCGTGAATATCTCGTAACGCCAACATGATAAAATAAAATAAATTAGCAGTAATCAGTAGGATTTGATTTCAAATAATGTAGTTCCACTTGTACATGTAGTTTATTTGATTGCAGGAGATATGGGCCAAAATATGAAGCAAAACAGGGCCAGGCCCAGGTCGCCCGACCCCACCAGGTCGGCCGACCTGGCCTAATGACCATCCAAGCCCAGCTTTGGCCATGCAGAAGAAGCACAAGTTCTTGTCATCCAGAACGTTGAATCAATGACGGTTAAATCCAAGAGATGACAAGAAGGATAAGGAGGTGTACATGGATTGACGGGCCCACATGAGAACCAACAGTTACTCCGAGGATCCATACCCATCTTCCACGAGTACAAGGGCCCACATTCCAGCGACCCAGAAGAAGAACGTGGCGAACCACGCCTGGACCAGGTCGGCCGACCTGGCCAGGTCGGCCGACTCTGTCCTGTGGCCGTTGCTGTCCTCCCTTCTCGTGCGCATCCACACCGACTTCAGGACCAAATCTACGCCGTGGATGAGTACCGTCGGTGCATCTGATGGTCGGGCGACGTCAAGGGATCGGCCGATCCGGGGGTGGACCCAATTGCCCTCAACCGCCTTGTACCGACCCTAAACCGCCTCCAAGTGCTATAAATAGGTGCCCACGCCTCCTGTACAACACACACCAGAAGGAAGAGCTCCAATTGCTACAAGTTATAGTCTTAGTTAGTAAAGAAGTAGTTCTAGGAGTTGAGCTTCTACGGGTTTCCGAAGGAGTCTTGGTAAGCCTAGAGCTCAGTTATCTTGTATCCTTTGCTTATTTGTAAGACTTTGAGCCCTAATGGAAATACTATCTTGCTTATGTTACTTGACTTCTAGTCTTGTGTGTTCATCATATGAGTTGTATGTCTTACACCTTAGTATAGCGGATGCATGTTATGGCAATGGCCCAATGAATCTCTATGATTGTTCTTTACCTTTCCGTACAATTGGTAAAGATGTATTTCATATTACAAACATGGTGTTTGGGTTATGGAATACCGTTGAGGATACCCTACTCCACGTATTCAGAGGTAGGCGGCAGGTGGTGACAGCCCTGTCCGTCCCTTGTAATCCTCGCCGTTCGGGTTTGGGCGTTTGCAGGCCGTAGTGATAAACATCGTGACAGTACCCTTGGATGAGGGGATCCCACGACTCCTCGATTTGTCCTCTATCATGTATCCCTTATTAAGCTTGTATAGTATATACTTGTAGGAATGTAACCCATTTGTGAGAAGTACATAGAATCCCTAGTTCTCTCTTAGGACCTTCATATTAACTAGACTTACATTCTGAGCAGTGAAACCTTCTGTGTGTCAACCTACCCAATCTTTCATATTATTCTATCCCCTGTCCTAGTTCTGGTATATTGATTATGATATAGTTGATACATTGGATGATATATTACTTTGCCAAACGCTTTCCCTGAGGAAATAAATACGATACTCTGGAATACTCCCAGGTGAAATGCTACAATGTACTTCTGTGCGCTTGCAGAACTTGTGTAACGCTAAGATTTATATTAAGGCATCTCTAGTGCCATCACTCCAGTAGTGGTGATGCTAAGAATTGCCAACAAGCATTTCTGGTGCCGTTGCCGGGGAAAGCATTGGACAAAGAATATGTTAACCTCTGTATTTACCTATGTCACAATTAATTACCATCTCTAGACAGGTTTACCCTTGTTCTGTTTCTCTCTGTGTGAAACAGAAGGTACATCATCGATTCACCGAAGAACTCTTCTACCTAGAAGAGAGCACCCAATTGATCCCCCAAATTCTGTCGGTTGAATTCGAAGTACTTTTGCACCAAGATGGCAACTGAAACTTTCATGATCGACTCAACGTACTTCACCATGGTGCAAGCCAAGCCATTCAACGGAAAGGCCATAACAGATGCAGCAGAACACCTCCGACATTTCTCAGCAATATGCAGTCAACTAGCAGGAAGGGCAAAGCAATGGTTATTTCCATTCTCTTTAATAGGTAGAGCATTGCAGTGGTACTACAACCACCAGGCAAAGATGGAGTCTTGGCAACAGTGCAGGGATTTATTCCTAGCACACAACTGGGGCCCATCCCAGCAAGGAGGAAGCGTATACACTATACCTGCTAAGAGAAAGGTGAATGATCTAAGCTCTAGATTCCATGCCTTGTCAGTAGCTGTGAAAAACCAACTGCGCTTAAGCAAAATTCTAGAGACCCAGTCAGCCGAGTTAGCTGCTGTGGTACAAGAGACCAGTCAGGAGATTTTGGCTAACCATACAGGAAACAAGAAAGAACTAAACAAAAAGTATGACGGACCCGAAATCAAGGTGATTTATGGATGGAAGCCACAAAAACCACCAGTCACCAACAGCGAGCCACTCCTGCCCCTACCCAAGGAATTCACACAAAGTGTTAAGGCTCTGAAGACAATAACATCATCAACAACTTGTGTGAAGAACACAGAACAGGATTGGCATTGCAAAGCTTTTGCATCATCTTCAAATGCGGAGGCCAGATCATCAGGTTAAATCATTTCTTGGAGACGTCTGCACTCGACGGACGAAAAACAACGAGTCCTCACCGGTAGGTACATCGGTATGTATCTCATGTTTATTTCAAAATGCATTTTGATTTCTCGAAGCATGTTTATTTTCCACAAAATTTTGCATGTAAAACATAAAACTTTGGAGCCATTCACTTCTTTTCTCCTCGGATACCTGGCCACTACTACCCATACACCCAGAAATCATCACACCATTGAACCATGTGCCACTCTACAAAGGCTAGGCCTGAACCAAGTTGATCACCGATCGGCCGACCAGGGCACGTCGGCCGACTCCTATCTTTGGCCTTTGCAGAGCACTCAATTCCCATCATAGACTACCATAGCTGCCCATCATAATTTCCAAAGGAGGCATTCAACGGTGGCATTAGCTGGTCGGCCGACCAGCTCACGTCGCCCGACTCACTACGTCGTCTTTTGCAAAGTTTTCAACTGTCACTGCAGACGCCAGGTATCCAACGCAATGCTGATCAAGTGCTTGGCCAAATTGCCTCTGCGGGAGGGTCGGCCGACCCCACCTGGTCGGCCGATCGGGGGTGAGCTCCGACTATAAAAACCCTTGGCTAGCAGCTTGATCACTTCGCCCCAACCCGAGCTGCGTTTCGCCCTCGGAGTTTCTCCTCTCCCTTTGTTAGATTCTTAAGTATTTAGCTCCTAAGTTTAAAAAATCAATAAAAATTTGAAAACCCAATTAAAAATGGACTTCATTCCTGCATAACGGTGTCGTTATTATGCTGAAATTCTTGAACGTATTGTGGAGGTAACCAAAATCCCACAAGAATGCTTGTTTGTGGTGTGTCAAAACCCACAAGAACGATTTTGTGGAGGCAACCACGCCCCGCAAGAACGACTAATTCTTGGACGGCTAACTTGCTGACGCTAATCCTTTTGTCTTCCAAGTGTCGTTTTGTTGCTTGTTGTTCTCTGTGCAGAAATCATGAACTTCGTCCGAGGAGTGGTGAAGAAAGCAAAGAAGATCAAGGGATCAAGCTCAAGGCGGAAGCGCAATTTCGGAAGCACTGAGCTGATTTCCTCCAGTACGGAGATCATGGAATCAGCCGGTGGTTCCGAGGAAAGGAGAAGCAGCCAGCACTCAATGGAGATTTCCGAAGATCAGTACTACTACACCGGTGCTGGCGCCACATCTGCAGGCGGCGGTGGCAATGGAGATGGGAACGGGGACAGCTCCAGCAGCAACCACAACGAAGACGATCCTCGCCCGGCGTTCATCTCCGACGACCAACTCGACATCGAAGGGGGTCTCGAACTGGAGGCATATCACATTCTTCTGGGTCGCACTTTTGATCACACACGTGTGTTCACAAGTGAACTCATGGAGAAATCAGGTATGGCCACTGACTTTGAAACCGTTTGGAATGCGGTAGGTTGGTCAGATTTTGCGCGCATTAATGAGGATGGTTGTCGTTTGTTAACAATCCAATTCCTTACCACTTTGAGAAAATCTGAGGAAGGGATTACTTTTCACTTTTTAAGAGAGGAGTATTTCCTTTCTTGGATACAGCTTAGCATCCATTTGGGTTTTAGCAAGCGTTGTAGTTTGGAAGTTGATAAAGTGTTGAGGCTTTTTGTTAGAGAATCCTTTTGGCGGGATATCTCGGGCATCACAGATGGCACTCCCCCTAGAACAAGCCACATCCATAATCCCACTCTCCATTTCATGCACCGTTGGATTGCTATGACTTTGTTTCCTCGGAATGATCTAAGAACTGTTCGCGTTGATGAATTGAAGTTATTATATGCAATGGTTAAAAAGATAAAAGTTTCACCTGTGGTTTTCATGATTGATCAATGGATGGGTGTTTTTAAGAGGCAAGGTCCCATTGAATGTACATCTTTGGTTACCCGCATTTTCGAGTCAATGGGCCTGCTAGATAGTTACCGAGTTGAGTTCCTTCCGCAGCCTCGTCCAACTCTGGATGAGGCCCATTTTATCCAGAGTCATCTTGTTACACATGCCATAGACCAAAAGCTTATTATGGTCTATAATAATAGTACAACTAGAATTCCGTTGCCAGCACCGGAATACTGGTTGTACAGATGCAAAACATTGTTGTTGGAGTTGCAACAGGAAGGCAGGCAAAGCGTGACAGGGAGGGTGACAAGAAGCATGTCCCGACGGGGAGAAGCCGGAGTGCCGCAGGTACAGTCAACATGGGAGCCTCCAACTCCGCCGTACATACCTGAAGGATCGAACTGGGAGCAGCCGCAGCCGCCTCCACCATACATGGCAGGAGGTTCGGGATGGCAAGAAGCGCCGCACGCACAATGGAACCCCCAAGACCCGCGCTATTATCAGTCGTCTAGCTCAAGTGGCGGTCCTCCTCCATTCGACGCCCGACGATCATTTTCGGCAAGAGATTTGCGCAGCAGCATGGATGGGTTATCCAATCGCATGGGAACCCTTGAGGTAACCACTCACCGTATTGATGATACGTTAACCCATCATGTGCAGCAGTCGCAAGCTTGGTGGGACCAGTCAGCACAGAACTTCAACACCCTCCAGAACAACATCCAGGCGGGCAACCAGAACCTAAATGCCTATCTTCGGTTCCAAGGTTTTGACCCGAACGACCCTCGTTACCGCCAGCAGTGAAAAGTCCAGCTTGGGGGAGCACCCCCGTACAGGTAAGTTGTTTAAACCTTTCTCTTTGTTTTCCTTTTGCTTATGTTAAAAAAAATGATGAAAATGGAAATGAATGAAAAATGAAGCTTTGTTTGGAAGTGATGAACATTTGCTATGACCTTCCCCTTTTATACAAGTCTCAATAAGGCAGTCATTTGTGTCTTGAATTTGTTGGCTTAAATTAATGATTTCCTTGGAAACTTAAAACTTGTGGGTAGCAAATGCTGATTTTGATTCTTGGTTGTTGGGATCTATGATATAATAAGCTAGAATTGCTTTACCTATCTAAGTGAAACTTGATCTTGGAGGATTTGTTTCAAAAAGGACAAAATTCTAGACTCCTCAGTGAAGAGTGAAATCCTACCACAGCCTCTTATTCCAACCACTTACAAAAAGCATGTGCAATTACTTTGAGTTTTGTCAAGTTCATTGTGATCTTTGTAAGATTTATTTCATGCTCTTAAAATCGGAGTCACGTACACGCCACCATATGTGTGATATTTCTACTCTGGGAGTACGCACAACATGCCTAGCAATTGTTCATTAGAATAAAGTACTCCAGAACAAAGGAATTTCTCTCCAAAACAATTCTAGTAATAAGGCTTAGGCTCCCTACAAAAGAAAAACGAGAATAAAAGATATGGACATAAGTCTAGTCCATGAAAAAAAAGAAAAAAAAAGAGAGAAAAGAGAAATGGACACATGTGTAGTCCATGAAAAAAAGGGGGAGCCAAGCTTTATAGCAAAATTTCCTAAAGGAGAGAGATTTCTTAAAGGAGTTTATTTTCCACTACCACATATCCACACTTGCACACTTCGATTTGAGTGTATGATTTAATTCTTCATTGATCCTGGATTTGACTCAACAAAAGAAGCAATGCATGTGTGAAATAAAAGTTTCCCATTTATGAACCCCACTTGTCTATGCTATTGAGGGAAAGTGAGAGGAGTGATGGTAAGGAGATAAACACAAATGAGCGACTTGAGAGTCACTTGAGGAGCCTTGTTTTCTTTGACAAAAGTTTTTTTAAAAAACCTCCGGAGAAAAGGTGGATCTAAGATGTGGGGAGCGTTCTTGCTAAGTTGTTCTAGTTTCCAACCGCCCAAGAGGAAGAAAAAGCTAAAAAGCCCCATTGGTGATAAGGTAAAAAGGAGTGATTTGATCTTTGCCAACTTAATCAAGTCATGAATTGCGTTCTTGTTGAAAATATCTTTTGGGAAGGAAGCAAAACTCTGATCCTAAGTCCCTAACTCTCCAAGCTTTGCTCAGGGACGAGCAAAGGTCTTAGCTTGGGGGAGTTTGTTGGCGCTTGTTAAGTCGTGAATATCTCGTAACGCCAACATGATAAAATGAAATAAATTAGCAGTAATCAGTAGGATTTGATTTCAAATAATATAGTTCCACTTGTACATGGAGTTTATTTGATTGCAGGAGATATGGGCCAAAATATGAAGCAAAACAGGGCCAGGCCCAGGTCGCCCGACCCCACCAGGTCGGCCGACCTGGCCTAATGACCATCCAAGCCCAGCTTTGGCCATGCAGAAGAAGCACAAGTTCTTGTCATCCAGAATGTTGAATCAATGACGGTTAAATCCAAGGGATGACAAGAAGGATAAGGAGGTGTACATGGATTGACGGGCCCACATGAGAACCAACAGTTACTCCGAGGATCCATACCCATCTTCCACGAGTACAAGGGCCCACATTCCAGCGACCCAGAAGGAGAACGTGGCGAACCGCGCCTGGTCCAGGTCGGCCAACCTGGCCAGGTCGGCCGACTCTGTCCTGTGGCCGTTGCTGTCCTCCCTTCTCGTGCGCATCCACACCGACTTCAGGACCAAATCTACGCCGTGGATGAGTACCGTCGGTGCATCTGATGGTCGGGCGACGTCAAGGGATCGGCCGATCCGGGGGTGGACCCAATTGCCCTCAACCGCCTTGTACCGACCCTAAACCGCCTCCAAGTGCTATAAATAGGTGCCCACGCCTCCTGTACAACACACACCAGAAGGAAGAGCTCCAATTGCTACAAGTTATAGTCTTAGTTAGTAGAGAAGTAGTTCTAGGAGTTGAGCTTCTACGGGTTTTCGAAGGAGTCTTGGTAAGCCTAGAGCTCAGTTATCTTGTATCCTTTGCTTATTTGTAAGACTTTGAGCCCTAATGGAAATACTATCTGTTGACACCGGATTTTCGCACCTGACATGCTGAATCAGATGGTGACGTGGTGAGGTTGAGACTGCGCAGTGGGTCCGTTGAATGGTCAAACAGAAGATGACAGAGAAGGAAGCCGATGCTGAAGAGGAGTCCGACGAAACAAGAAGTTCGATCTGATGATGGAAGAAGGGCGTGTCGGCTAAGAAGGAAGTGTATCAGATGCGGGGACTATTTCCTTTTCAGAAGGCGTTTGGGAGTCCCGTTTTATGTTAAGCTTAGTTTACTTAGTTCGCAAGTTAGTCTGGTCCGATCAGGACTCTCCATGACCAGGGTATAAATATGAGCCCTCGTCCATTGTAAAAATTATTCTCACAATCAATACAACCCGGCTTCACGCCAAAAACCCTAGTAGTAGTTATCGACGAAGCTCATTGGTGGACGGGCTGCATCAGTTCTGATCTCCGGCTTACCAGTAAGTTAGTCAATTTATCGAACTAGTATAGGCTTTGAATTGAGGCGCATCGCCCTTTCTCGTTTATACTGTTCAACCGATTTATATTCTATTTAAGCCGAAGATTGCTAGATCCTGAAACTCGGTACTCATATGTGGAGAAGCTTTGCCTTTGTTTGTATTTTTCTTGTACAAAATTAAGGCATTATTTGCTATCGGCCGAGTGTACTGTGATCTGTAGAGAGGATGTGATCAAATATATGCTATCAATGCCAATCATGAAAGGAAGAATTGGCAAATGGGTTTTTGCTCTGACAGAATTTGATCTCAGATACGAATCGGCCAAAGCGGTAAAAGGGCAGATAATGGCTGATTTAGTTGCTGATCATTATGGACCTAATGTTGATACTGGCGAACAATGCACTATGGAGCTTGATGTATCTGGTCCGATGGAAAAGGCCAATGTGGTTGACGCGGTTCCTTGGACTATATTCTTTGATGTTTCTTTTTGCAATGATGGTTGCGGAATCGGTCTGATTATTATTTCGCCTCGGGGGGCAAGGTTTGAATTTGCTTTTCCAATTGAGAAATGCAGAAATAATCAGGCGGAATATGAAGCATTGATGAAAGGTCTCCAGATTCTTAAAGAAATCGGTGCTCAGTTTGTTGAGGTATTTGGAGATTCTTTGCTGATTATCAATCAGTTACTCGGTAAATATGATTGCAAGATGGATGCTCTGTTATCTTACTTTGAGAAGTGCCGAGATTTGATTAGTCAATTCGCCTTGGTGACTCTTAAGCATGTTCCAAGACATCATAACGAAGAAGCAAATCGGCTGGCGCAAAAAGCGTCTGGCTATCGGCCTATGTCCGATGTGATGGTGCAGGAGATACCAGAAGGAGATTGGAGGAAAGAAATCATTGAATATTTGAGGGATTCTTCTGTCAAGACTTCTAGAAAAATCCGTTACAAATCGATCAGGCATGTCTTGGTTGAAGGAGTGCTTTATTTTCGCTCGATTGATGGAGTCCTGTTGAGATGCATCGGACCTGAAGAAGCCAAGGTTTTAATGGGAGAAATTCATAAAGGTGTTTGCGGGGCTCATCAATCGGCGTTCAAGATGAAGTGGATGATTAGAAAGAATGGGTATTATTGGCCGACGATTCTAGAAGACTGCTTTGAATATTATAAAGGATGCCAAGAGTGTCAAAGATATGGAAATATTCAAAGAGCTCCAGCATCGGCCATGAACCCTGTTATCAAACCATGGCCGTTTAGAGGATGGGGAATTGATCTGATCGGCCAAATTTTTCCACATTCAAGCAAGGGGCACAAATTCATATTAGTAGCAACAGATTATTTCACCAAATGGGTTGAAGCTATTCCTTTGAAGGAGGTGAAGTCACAGAATGTTATTGAATTCGTTAGAGAACACATTGTCTACCGATTTGGAATTCCACAGACGATCACAACGGATCAAGGTACGATGTTTACATCGGATGAGTTCAAAAATTTTGCTGCTGATATGGGTATCAAGCTTCTTAATTCCTCGCCGTATTATGCACAAGCCAATGGTCAAGCTGAAGCCTCCAATAAAAGTTTGATCAAGTTGATTGATAGAAAGATTGAGGAGTATCCAAGAAAATGGCATATTGTGCTTCCTGAAGCTCTATGGGCCTATCGAATGGCTTGTCATGGATCGATCAAGGTTTCTCCGTATGAACTTGTTTATGGACATGAAGCCGTTCTTCCATGGGAAATTCGTACTGGATCAAGGCGTATCGAGCTTCAGGATAAATTGAAAGCCGGCGAATATATGGAGCTCATGAATAGTGAGTCCGATGACTTGGCTGTTCGTCGGCTACGCGCTCTCGAAAGTATTGAAGCTAACAAACTCAGAGTGGCGAGGCATTATGATAAGAAGGTTAAAGGGAAAGAGTTCAAAGAGGGCGATCTTGTTTGGAAGGTTATTCTGCCAATTGGTTCTAAAGATCCCAAGTACGGCAAATGGTCACCGAATTGGGAGGGACCTTATCAAGTCGTCCGATGTGTTCCTGGAAATGCTTATATTCTACAAACGCTTGAAGGAGAAGTATTTCCTAAGGCATTAAACGTGAAATATCTGAAGAAGTACTACCCTAGTATTTGGGTAAACTCGTAAGGCCGATGCTGTGCGTCAGGCTTGGAAGCCGATGAAAAATCGCCTCAAGAACAAAAATAAGAGCCGATGCGATATGCATCGCCTTAAGGGCTATATACAAACAGAGAAAAATATGTTACATCATCAAGCCGCTCGATGGCGGAGCAGGCTGCTGGAAAAGGGATTGCATATATATTTATATATTTCTCATACAGAAAGATTTCAGAAGATAAAAGGATCTAGTAAGCGCCGATGTACTTTGTTCATCATTGCCAGAACAAGAATAGAAAAGGAAGGGCGAAAAGGAAGGGCAAAAGGAAGCGCAAGTTTGAGGAGATATCTTCTTCCTTGAGTCGAAGAAATCAGCTCTGGATGCAGTCCCTTGAAGAGCGCGCCGGTGGACCGGTGGCTTTGCCCTAACTTGTAAAGGGCACTCTATTATACCCCTCTGAAAAACCTTCCCTTTGGTGAACCATGAAGAAACCTCACGAGGATTCTTCTAGCAGGAGTTCCACCTGGATTCACTGCAGGATCAGGAAAGGGGGGAGTACCCTATGTTACTTCACGAGAATTCTTCTAGCAGAAAAGGAGGAAGGAGTAGGATCCTGTATCAAACAGAAGGAGTTTGTGTTCTATCATGAATATTAGCTGCGCCATGGCTAGGGGATGGTGGAAGGAGAAGACCTGAGGCAGGTATTTATAGCCGGCGGTCGATGGAAGCATTAAAGGAGAAAATGGGATCCAAGGGATGCTGGTGGAAACTGTCCAAATAAAAGAACAGTATTCTCGTGAAGATATGACAGACATTGATTCAGAGCTGGTGTGATTAAAGGAGAGAGGCGTCTTTTGAGGAACTGCATTGAAGAGTCGTTTCGCCTGGGTCAGTAGACGCATGGATACCCGTGAGGTAAATGCAGGGATCCATATCTATTCATTGTCAGAGATGTTATTGCCTGGGAGAGAGAAAGGAGAAAGTAAACCCTACGAGTTATTGATAAAGAAACAAAAAAAACTATGGCCCGAAAATCAAGGAACTGTACAGTACAAGGATGGAAAGTTTCGGCACGAAAATCGGTGGAGGAGTTATGATGACAGATACGAATTTTGGAACAAAATGATATTTTATTCCAAAATTGGGGGGCATGTGTTGACACCGGATTTTCGCACCTGACATGCTGAGTCAGATGGTGACGTGGTGAGGTCGAGACTGCGCAGTGGGCCCGTTGAATGGTCAAACAGAAGGTGACAGAGAGGGAAGCCGATGCTGAAGAGGAGTCTGATGAAGCAAGAAGTCCGATCTGATGATGGATAAAAGAAGAAGGGCGCGTCGGCTAAGAAGGAAGCGTATCAGATGTGGGGACTATTTCCTTTTCAGAAGGTGTTTGGGAGTCCCATTTTATGTTAAGCTTAGTTTACTTAGTTCGCAAGTTAGTCTGGTCCGATCAGGACTCTCCATGACCAGGGTATAAATATGAGCCCTCGTCCATTGTAAAAATTATTCTCACAATCAATACAACCCGGCTTCACGCCAAAAACCCTAGTAGTAGTTATCGACGAAGCTCATTGGTGGACGGGCTGCATCAGTTCTGATCTCCGGCTTACCAGTAAGTTAGTCAATTTATCGAACTAGTATAGGCTTTGAATTGAGGCGCATCGCCCTTTCTCGTTTATACTGTTCAACCGATTTATCTCTAGATAAGCAAGATTGATATAGATTCCCTACGTCGGAGCTAGATCAATATTGATTATCCAACAGATTATCGTTTATCGGACTGTACTTTTAGCCTAGATTCCCTACGTCAGAGCTAGGTATCAAGATTAGGCTAGATTCCCTACGTCGGAGCTAGAATAATCTTGGTTACTAAAGGCAGTTTTTGCGGTTTGTTTGGAGTTGCTAGATTGGTTTAGATCTACGCCATGTGAATCAACTCTACTTCTTCAACGGCTTTGAGCATTAGTCTTGGTCCGATTTAAGCAATATTTATCTTACAGCATCGTTCTATGTCCGATCCTGCTTTGTGGTTTAATCTAGTTGTTCTTTGAGTATTACACTGGTGTAGATTCCCTACGTCGGAGCTGGATCTTTGTAATACGCTTAGATTAATCTTTGATTGTCATGTTTGGTTTAGATTCCCTACGTCGGAGCTAGATTCATCTTGATTAGTCAAAGGAAGCTTTGGTTATGCCTTATTGTTATTTGAATGTTGAGTGTGGTTTAGATTCCCTACGTCGGAGCTAGGTCATGCTTGATTATTTGATAGCATATCTTAGAATCAGAACGATCCTGTTAATGTTTTATCTGCTTATTAGCTTAATCTGGTCAACACCTGTGCGAGCATCTTGTTTAATTGACAGATTGACGAGTTGAGTTTGACTGTCTAGTTATTTGATTTGATCATAGCTGGATAAATCTAGATTCCCTACGTCGGAGCTAGATTTCTCTGAAAAAAGTTATGGTCCGATTGGCTAGTTAGATGGTCCGACAAGACGAGTCAAACTGGCAATTAAGCAAGGTGGACAATGTATCGGCTTACACTTTGATTATTTGATATCTTGTCTCAAGACACAGCTGATCCATTACTTTACATATTGGCCTTGTTTTATGCTTTACTTTATTATTCAAAGGCTGATCTGTTATATCAATCAAGGTCCGATCCTGAGGTCCGATTTGATGTCTGATTGAGGTCCGATTGCTCGGTCCGATTGACGTTATCAATGAAGTCCGATTTTGAGGTCCGATTGGTATCGGCCGATACGTGTCTGATTGGGTCTTGGCTAAAATTCGACGTTACTCCATCGTCTGAAATAGAGCCGGCACAATCAAAGAGCAATTTAACTGTTTTATCCCCTTGTCAATTTCAGGTCAAATTGACTGGCACGCTGCGAACCTGAACTGGAGTGTGGGCTGGCACTGGAGTAAAGCAGATCTCCCTAGTCTTCGTGTGCTGCACGCGGAGGATACCATCGCCGATTTTCCGCGTCAACAGCTGCGTACCAATTCC
>CM014271.1:32815996-32837908 GCA_004135705.1 Alloteropsis semialata
GTACTGCGGGGCCGGCTGCCCGGTCTCCGGCCGCCCTTGGAGGCCGGCGACGTGCAGGACGAGGCGTGCAGGGCGAGGTGGCCATGGTGGGCTGCATGGACGCGGTGATGCGGTGGTGACGGCGTGAGCGGCAGCAGGGCTCGGTGGCGTGGTGCGTGGGGATGCGGCGGCGACGTCGCTCCAGCGGGGTGGCTGTGGCGGTGATGCGCGAAGCCTGGTCGTGCGTGTGGAGCGGGGTTGGATGCTCTGGGCGAAAGCCCGACGGCGGCGTCCTCGGACGTCGTTTACCCTGTTGAGGGCGTCATGGAGCTACAACCCTGCTGCACAAGGTCTCTGGGTGAAAACCCTGTCCTGGATGGACGAGCAACGGCGGCGCCACTGGCGTCGTTCCCTCCTTGGAGGCGTCGTCTCTAGAGACCTCGCTTGGCTTGGTGGAAGGTCCACCGTCTTTGGCGACTTCGGTCGGAGGTGGCGTTCCCGCTGTTCGGCATGCCTGAAGGGTGTTGATCCCCTCACGTCGAGGTTGCTGCCTTCTTGTTGGCGGCCAAGGGTCGTCGTTTGGTTGCCGTTCGGCTGCTCGCAGCGGACCGCGGCGGCTGGCGTTGCTCTGCAACCGTCAGTTCGGCGCGGGACAACGTTCGTGGACGGCGCTTGCGGCAACGGCAACGAGGGACGACTCGGCTTGCAGCGGATCGCGGCGGGCGGTTCAGCACGGCTGGACCTTCCCGGTGCGGTAGAACGGTGGAAACCGGCGCAAGCGACTTTCTTGGGTTGCTGGTTGGACGGCGGCGGCATCAAGCGAGGGGGAAGCAACGTGTTGATGTCAAACCTTGGCGGCGGTTCGATTGTTGTTACTGTTCATTGGGGGTGGGGCAGCTTTGCTCGCCATCTCGACGGCTACTTCTTATACGAGTCCGGAGCGTGGAGCGTTGTGGCGGGCGTGGCGTGGCCTCCGCGCACGAGAGAGGAGGAGTTTGACGGCGGATGTGGCGAGGCCCCCGCGTGTCGTGTTTGCTCGGACTCGGGGTTTTTCATCCTGTCGAGTGGTTTGTACTGCTGCAGCGGCACGACGGCGAAGGGTCCTGCATGGCGGCGGCCTTCTTGGCGTGGTGGTGTCTACCCTCATTGTTTCTCGTTCGGCGTCGGATCACGCTGGAGGTTTTGATGACTGCAAGGGTGCGGAATGTGGGTGGAAGCTGCTGATGTTTCTTCTCCGTTATCGTCGTCGTGTGTGGTGGCTCGGCCGTGTTGATGTCCCAATCCAACCGGCCCGCGAGTGTTTGTTTAGGTCCGTGTCGATGTCCCAATCCGACCGGCAGAGTTGTATAGTGGAGATGAGTTGTGTGGCTTGCGTCGATGCCCCAATCCGACCGGCCCGAGTTTTGCTGGAGTTGAGTTGAGTTCGGTGCGCGTTGATGTCCCAATCCAACCCACCAGTGGTGATTTTTTCGTGTGTTTTCTTTTTTGTTGCCTGATTATGGCCTCCCAGGAAAATAATCTTGTATTTTTTTTCTGCTATATCAATAGAAACGCACTCGTCGAGTGTCGTTCGTTCAAAATCTAGTTGCATCTCTCGCTAATATTTTGTATTGTTCAAGAGTGAAAGCATATCCATGTGTTCATGGGATATTCCTGTTATGCCGCGGCCGAAATCGAGCATCCTATCTATTTAATGGTCAGCTAGACGTACGGAAGAGATCATTTACTGTAGAAGCAACATGGAGCGTTGGCGGGTCTGTTCGCTTGGCTTATCAGCCACCAGCCAGCAGTACTTTTCTCTCACAACACATCAGCACCAGCCGCCAGCCATCAGCCAGCCAGCAGTACTTTTCTCTCACAACAAATCAGCACCAGCCACCAGCCGTCAGTCAACCGAACAGGCTGCGGAAAAAACAAGTCATTATAGAATTGCTCAAGTCAAATTTCCCTGTGAGAATTAATTGCTGAAGTCAAATTGCCCTGTGATTGCACTTATGGAGCCAACTCTTCATCAAAACGTAAAACCTAATCGGTCTATAGCGCTATTTGAGGTGATTAGTTTTGAGCTGGTTCGTCTCTTCTCGTTATCTTGATGATCTAGAAGTCATGCTCGGTTCGGCCTGTTTGCGAGCTCGTGCTAGCTTGATTAGCTCATGAGCTGTCTCGACACGAACCAGCCAATGGAGTTGGCTCGGCACATTGAAGAGTTCCTCGTGCGGGTGAGGGCCTCTTCTCGGCCACCGAGGAGCTCAACATTGGGGTGATGGGTGGTCACTGAGGCCATTCCTAACCCTTAGTTTCCATAGATGATGTCTATGTTGCGAAATAAGCAAGGCACTATGTTTAGAAACTACATCTCTCAGGCCATCCCCAACCCATGGTGTCCATAGATAGTGTCTATGTTGCCAACTAAGCAAGACACTATGTTTAGAAACTACATCTCTCAATACATAGTTTTTTCATGTAGGTCCATAATTAATACTCAATTCATCATTCTCTCTCATCTCTATCAATCCTATTTGTTGTTCAATTATCATGAGGACACAACCATCTCCCAATGCATGGCTTGGTGGTGTCCATTGCATAGGTTTTCGTGAGGAAACTGGGTCTTGCATGAGACCCAGTTTCTTCCTCTCTCCACTCTCTCTTTTATTTAATATAGTGCCATGTAAACTAATAGTCCTAGGTGACAATGTAATTAATGCTATGGAAACCATCCTAGTTGGAGGGTTGGGGATGGCCTCGATGCATAGTTTCTTCATGTAGGACCATAATTAATACTCAATCCATCATTCTCTCTCATTTCTACCAATAATATTTGTTGTTCAATTATCACGAGGACACTACCATCTCTCAATGCATGATTTGGTGGTGTAAGCTAAAAATCCTAGTTGGCAATGTAATTAATGCTATGGAAACTATCCTAGTTGGAGGGTTGGGATGACCTAAGAAGCCTTCTCCCCCACCCCCGCCAAGATCCAATGGGTCAGCACAGGAAATGCGTTAGCATGATGCCTTGGGCTTCCTTGCCGTATTTGGCAAGGATATGGGCATATGGCGATCGATACTGCCTTCATTGGGTTGCCGGTGGCGAAGGTGAGAGGAGTGAGAAGGGACACGGAATTGTTGTTTTTGTCTGCTTGTATTTGGTATTTAGATGTTGCTATTTTATATGAACTTGTTCAAACTCGTTCAAGTTTAACTTAGAATAAACCTAATGTGACATGTATAAAGCTAGTGGGAGACTGGGAGTACTTGAACAAATATTCAATATTTTCATCAGCCCTTGTGTCATTAACCACTATTTTGGACTGGCCACAGTAGTATATATACTCGCAAACATGTAGAAATATTCTGGGTTCTTTAAGTTTCTTGTGGTAGAATCTGCCATCCAAGCCGAGGAGCCCAACAAGCTGGCTGCGCTAATAATAGCCGGCCAAAACAAAGTGGCTTGAGCTATTAACGACTAGGGTTGCTTTTCCAGTAATGAATCGAGCCAGTATCTAAATGAACTAGAGAGCGGGGCCAAGCTGGCTCAAATCCACCCCTGCATCCTAAGTTCCTAACACCCTTCAGGATCTTGTGATCAATAAAATTATCTTACAATTGCTAATTGAAGACTCATTTTGAAGCCTCTACGTGAAGCTACGTAGGATCCTAGGTGGACGTCCTAGAAAAGAGAGAAATAATAGGAATTCTCACAAAACCCAGAAACATGTAGCCATCTATATGTAGACACTAATTATCATACCAATTAGATCAATTATTTATTCTAAAAAATTACCCACTTTTGCCATTATGAAAATAGCCTAAAGTAACCCCCTAAATCTATAGATAAATTACGCACCAATGCCATTATAAAAAATAAACCAAAGTAACCCCTAATATTCAACTAAATTATCTTCCTATGTTATTATAAAATATTAATTTATAGTAACGCCCTAAATTTGTATCTAAATTACTTCCTGCGTTTGACTAAACCAACATGGCACTATAAAAATATCTTAAAGTACATCAATATGTGATTATAAATTACATATTTCCCATTAATTGTTAATATAAAAATATTAACTTAGTGTGTGTATGCATGATGTATCTCACAATGTAGATCATATATAAACGTACATAGGAAATAATAAAAAAAACAGATTTTTAAGTTCAACACGTAACTCAAACTCTAAACTTGCATCAAATTACCAACATATGTCATTTAAAAATTCTAAAGTACAAAAATTGGTAATTTTAAATTATATTTTTTACCATTATTATATGTAAAATGTTAACTTATTAATGTATATACATTCAACGTTTTATGAGGAGTGTCGTCATGTAGTCTATGTATACTTGTATGGAGTAACCACGTGTTAATCGTATAGCTTAGATCAAGGATTCAACGAAACATATATACAAGTGCGATGTAAGTGAAAATATTTAATTAATAAGAGAGAGCGCAAGATAAATAAATTTTATTATTATATATGGTCTAGTTTTTTCATGAAATTTTATTGCTCATATCTTTCAAAATTATTGGCCCTTGTGGAAACATGGGTTGATAGACTAGTTACCACACAAATGGTTATCTGTGAACATTGGCCGACGCCATTACTAGTTTTTAAAATACGTTTAAGGGAATATACGATACGACTATCTAGAAATTAATAAGCTGGTGAAACAAGCTCCAGCAAACTATTTGGGTTGTACCGCTTGATCCAATAAATCATTCAGCCGTGGAGGGACGAATCCAGTCGCAGAAAAGTCGCGGAAGGCGGCTAGACCGTGACGGTGCTCGTACATTTTTTTAGGTAATTTGTGTTTGGCGTGGGGCCTGTTTAAATTCGGTGGAAAAGTTTACGAAATTTATTATAGCAATTTTAAACCAAAGATTAGAAGAACTAAACATGATCTAAATATAAAACTAATTACATAGATGGACGGGAAATCGCGAGATGAATCTATTAAACCTAATTAATCCGTTATTAGAGATTATTTACTGTAGCACGACATTTTCTAATCATGGTCTAATTAAGCTTAATAGATTCGTCTCACAATTTCATTCGGGGTTATAAAATGTCAGTTATCCATATTTAATATTTCTAAATTAGTAACAAACATTCGAATTTACTGTAGCGATGGAAAAACATTCGAATTTACTGTAGCAATTAAAAAAATTGACGAAGCATGGTCACCGTTGCTTTCGGCGAGGCGGGGTTGGGCAGCCGCAGCCTCGACTCTTGATGGAGAGAGGACTGGACTCGGCCCCGGCATGTGGCGCTACTGGAACAAGTAGAGAACTGCATACGAGAGAGATCGAGAGCAAGAAGGATCGATCAGCGGCCACCGGCCACCGGCCAGGCCTGGGAGGACGCTGGGCGCAGAGTAGAAAAGGATCGGAGGTACCGGGAAGGAATATCCGCTCCGGTTCAGGGTCCCACCAGTCCCAGCTGCTGAGCTGCCTGAGCTGAGCTTCCGCCTTCCGAGTTCCGAACCAACCCCGGGCCCCGGCCCCGCCTGTCCGATCCCCTCCCTCCTCCTCATCCTCCTCCGCTAGCGGCAGCGCCGGCAGCTAGCTGCCATACGCGGTCGCTCGCAGTCGAAGCGCAGCCCCTTTCTCTTTTTCCTCAATCCTGCGCCCGCCTGTCAGCTACAACCTTTTAGCCTAGCTTTACAAGCGAGTACTATGTAGGATCGAGCCCATCAGAGATGTATTACTGCTCGCTGCTCGACCGGTGAGGCGGACAGGCGGTGACCATCGCCACAACCATCGGAGATATATGGAGGAGTCCGGAGCAGCCATCTCTGGCCCTGCCGCCGCATTACATTTACACGACGGCAGCGACGGCGAGGTGGAGCAGGAGCAGCAGCTGGTGTACTGCGCCGTGGGGGTCGGCAACGGCAAGGAAGAATGGAAGGCCAACCTGCAGTGGGTGCTGGCCAACGTCCCCCGCAGCAAGCGCCTCGTCCTTGCGCACCTCCGCCGCCCGCCATCCCGGATCAACATGAGTGCGTGCCCTGCCCCTGCCCCTGCCCCTGCCCCTGCCTTCTGCCTCTGCCTCTGTCGGCCTGCTAGCTTCCGTTCTTCCCATCCCTTTGTTTCCTTCAATTTGGGGTTCAGCACAGCAGCACTAAGTTTATCTTTTTTGTTACTTTTTTTCTCTCATAATCTGCACCTTAAATTTGAAGGCAGGCAATCTTGCTGAATATTTCACTTGTCTAAAATGGTTCCTTTTGCTAGTATGTGGTTATGTGCTATCTAAAATTTGTTCCTTTCCGGTTGGTTGTTCTTACAGTAACTCATAGCAAATGCACTACTGCCTTCCCCATTGCTATGGGGCTATGGGCTAGACTAGACAGCAAATGACTACTCAAATCGCTGTCTCCTTCCTGGAAGGGCTTTGATGCTGCTGCACTATGCACTTGCTGGGGGCTGTTTATAATTTCCTAGGCGACAAGTCTAATTTGTGATGAAATCAATTTCCCAGACACAAGGCCTCCTAAAAAAATACTTGCTTTCTAACCATATGATTATCTTATATGCTAATCATCTGCATGTTCTGACCTGCACCCTTGCGTTCTGGCCTCTGGAGTTTCGGAGGGGCATTGATCTTTATCGAATTTCAAGTACCGTTTCCTTGTACTTGTTTGCTTCTATACATGGAATCAAATAACTGGGCAATGTGGGCAATTCCATCCTACAATATCCATGTAAAATCGATCCATTTCAGCTAACTACATGCTTTAGTTGTCCATGTACTGCCTGTTCTGCAAGATTAAATTAGTTGGCATATTGGTAACTCTGTATATCTGGTTCCTACATCGATCTACAGTCTAAACGTACTATTCTTGTGTATTTTTTAAAAATAAACTTTTTGTGTGTTTTTGAAATCCCTATATCGGGATGGAATTATGGATCATTGCAGTGGGGGCGTGGGTCCCAGTGAGCCAGCTTGCAGAAGAGGAGGTGACTGCGTACAGGCGGCTGGAGGAGGACAGGATCGGCAAAGTCTTGGACGACCTCCTGGACATTTGCAAGAGTCAAAAGGTCTGAAACCAGCTCCCCTCCCTTTCCGCCGGCTCGATCTAGCTTGTTCCTTTTGTCACCTTATTAACCATTCTCTATTACGATCCCCAACCTGTCAATGTCAGCGTGAGCCTGCCTTTTCAGCTGCAGCCTTTCGATTCGCCGTGTTCTGATGACAAACTCGCCTTCAATTGATCTCTACAGCCGCAGATTCATTGCTCTGATAGGCTCCGACCTGCTACGCATACACGGCATCTGAATTTACTCTGACGAGTTTCTGAAACTCACAGGTCAATGCGAGCAAGATCGTCGTCGCGAGCGACGATACTGCCAGGGGCCTTGTACAGCTGGTTGATGATCATGGGGTCACCGAGCTCGTCATGGGCGCTGCATCTGATCGGGCATACACCAGGTACAGCTGATTCAGTTCTTTATCCCATAGTGCCGGTTCATCCATGTGATGCCTGAATTCGATCAGATACCACAATCCATCCATCTTGATGAAATTCTTGGTGCAATGTGATCGAGGTTAGGAAGATGCGGGCGCCAAGGTCTAAGAAAGCACTGACGGTGCAGCGGAAGGCGAATCCCTCTTGCAAGATCTGGTTTGTCTGCAAGGGAAACCTTATTTGCACCAGGTATGCATGCTATGCTCCCAAAGTCAGCCTTGGCGCGAATTGCAACAGTCTGTCCTTTTCCTCTCCCTGTCTACTTCCAAATGGCGCGGAGACATTTGCACACTGCTTTAATTTGCCTGGAACTACTGAAGCAGAACTGATTACATATTGACCTACTCCATATATCTGTCTGAATGTTTGACATTCTTTCTATGAGCGAGCAAGCTTGATTGCTGATTTCGCATCAAGAGAGACTGAATGAGGCCACAGCTGGCAAGTGGCAATAGCATTATGATTTCATTTCATTTCTTGTTTTAGTAGTACAAGACGGGTTTAATTGTGAAGATACAAGGATAGCAAAGTAGTAACGTATTTCCTATTTTCAAAATACCGTACTACCTAATAATCTGACGACATAATACAGGGAGGCCAGCGAGGCACCACACAGAACAGAATCATCCACAACCAGCACAAGTCCCAGGTCAAGCACTTCTGACTACTCAAGATCGAAATCCTCGCCGCGCTTGCACCTCAGCGAGGCATTCAGCACGCAAGAATCGAACGACCCGGCACCGTCATCAGTTGGTGGTGAGACAGAGGCTCCAACAAGGTGGGTCAATGCAATGGATCACACCACCACGGAAGATCAGGGAGCTCCTTCACCTGGTTCGGTACGTGTAAATTGAATTCCTGATTGGTTATGGCATTTTGATTTGAGAACTATATGTATATGGATTGTCCTTCACAACTGGTTCCGTTTTGGCAGGACGATGGTGAGATCATGGATGACGCCTTGTATGAGAAACTGAAGGATGCGCTCACGGAGGCCGAGAACCTCAGGCACGAGGCGTACGAAGAGACTCGCCGGCGACAGATGGCCGAGCGCGAGCTCGCCGAAGCATCCAAGATGGTACTAACAATTAAGCGAATCCATCGTCAGAACTCATGCTTCGCCTGAACCGAATTGTCCAATTAAACCATGCATACATGTATGAATGCCCACAGGCCGATGAAGCAGAGAGCTCGTACCGGAGAGAGGCGAAGCACCGAAAGGAGATGGAGGAAATGCTGGCGCGAGAGCGCGCGGCGATGGAGCAGGACAGGCGAGAGCTCGACGACATACTGGACAAGATACGCAAAGTCGACGACCGGAGCGCCGAGCTGGAGCTCCAGATCACGAACTCGGAGCGCATGATAAGCGACCTCGAGGCCAGGCTCTCGGAGTCGTACATCCTCCTCGACGCGCTCCGGCAACGAGACCCTGCAGTTCCTGCGACGAATTCCACAGAGGAAATCGAAGCCCAAGACGACGGCGGTGCCGGTGATAGTACGAGCCACCTGCGGCTCAGTTACTCGGAGGTAGACGAGGCCACCAAGCATTTCGACGAGTCTGCAAGGGTTGACGGCGGCGGCGATGGTGGCCGGGGCAAAGTGTACAGAGCGGAGCTGTGCAACCGCAACATGATCGTCGCCGTGAAGGTGTTCAGCCGCGATGTCGCCGTGGACGAGGCCAGGTTCGCCCGCGAGGTGGAAAGGGTAAGCCGCGCCAGGCACCCGAACCTGGTGGCGCTCGTGGGCGCGTGCCCGGAGGCGCGCGCCGTCGCGTACGAGCTCGTTCCGGGCGGGAGCCTGGAGGACCACCTCGGCGGCGAGTGCGGCGGCCTGCCGTGGCGCGCGCGCTGCGGCATCGCGCACGGGGCGTGCACCGCGCTGGCCTTCCTCCACTCCGCGCTGCCGCGGGCCGCGGTGCACGGCGACGTGAGGCCGGCGAACATCCTCGTGGACGCGGCGCGCTCCTCGTGCAAGCTGGCCGGGCTCGGCACACGCGGGCTCGTGGAGCGCCCCGGCGGCGTCGGCGTGGCGGCGCTGGCGTACGCGGACCTGGACTACCTGGTGACGGGGGAGCTGACCCCGCAGTGCGACGTGTACTCGCTCGGCGTGGTGCTCCTCCGGCTGGTGACCGGAAAGCCTGCGTTCCTGGCCAGGAAGGCGGCGCGGGAGGCCGCGGGCGGCGGTAAGGCGTGGCACGAGGTGGTGGACGCGGGCTGGCCGGCGGAGAGCGGGCGGGAGGTGGCGCTGCTGGGGCTGAGATGCTGCGACGATGCGAGGCGGCCCGCCCGCGAGATGCTGGAGGAGGCCCGGGGCATGCTGGAGGCCGTGATGAGCGCCGCGCCGAGCAGGTCGCCGTCGTCGCTCTCCGACGGCGGCGCGCCGTCCTACTTCGTCTGCCCGATACTCAAGGTGAGCATTGAATTTTTGGGCATGTGTGTGTACATAGCACAGTAGCGCATGCGACGAGCCTGTATGTGTGTGTTCACGCAGGAGGTGATGCGGGACCCGCAGATCGCCGGCGACGGGTTCACGTACGAGGCGGAGGCGATCATGGAGTGGCTGGGCAGCGGGCACGACACGTCGCCGATGACCAACCTGAAGATGCCGACCCAGAAGCTGATCCCGAACCACGCGCTGCGCTCGGCCATCCACCAGTGGCGCCACCACCTGCTGTGAAACAACCGGTTGTTCATGTTCTTTGCTTATTTAATTCGTTCATTTCTAATGGGCCAGTCCCATCTCACATCACATGCAAATGCAATGCAAGCACGCTCACCAGCCGTGCATTGCAGGATGTACAGAGACACGGGAGAACGCACTGACAATTCAAGACCCTAGCAGTTTTTAGACGTTTTTTTTTCATGGAAATGTTTCTCGTTGTCTTTCTGAGAGCAACTCCAAGAGCTCTTGTATTTGGCTCTTCTTCGCTAAAAAAAGAACGCGCGATTAAAAAACGTGATCCAACAGCGTCGCCATCGGCCGTGTCTTCTATCCGCGCTCGGTATTTTCCAGCCGCCCCTGGCCATCTTTGCCTAGCCCGCGACGCTCGCTATCTCTCCCTCCCGCGCCCGCGAACCCTTTTTCCCACGCCGATTTCCCGCTGCAGTCCTCGCGCCGCCTGCTGGTTGACTGGTTCCAGTCCCGGCGCCGCTCGCAGCGGGGCCGCGTGCGTAGCGTCCAGTAGCAGGGCCGGTGTCCAGTAGCAGCGGTGCTGCCGTCCAGCAGCAAAGGGCTTCCAGGAGCGTCGCCTCCTTCGCGTGAGGGGCAGGCGATCGCGCACGTACGAGAGCGGCAGCTTCGTGAGAGTACGAGGGCAGCGGCGGGAGAGTACGAGGGTGGTGGCCGCGTGACAGATCACGAGATCCGAAAAAAAAACACATGGAACCGATTTTGAATTGGAACTTTTCTATTTTTACATAGTCTCTTGGATTACCCTATCAAATTTGGTGGTTTTCTATTTTTACAAGGGGATGCAATCTCCAAATTTAGCTAACATTATACCTAGTCTCTTGGAGATGCTCTGAGTGTGAGGTTTTTGGGACCTGCACAGTACTTCTCGGCAATTCTTTTTTTGCGAGGACCTTCCGGTGAAATATAAGTACTAGAGATGTTTTTTTTTGTCACTGGGTATGTACCCGTGCATTGCTATGGACAAAACAAATCTATCTATCAATATTAATTTTCATTATATGAAATTTATAGTGGCATGAACAGTGGAGACATACATTCTCTCATAGACAGAAGCTTAAATTTGGACCATAGTTGCACAACATTTATACTGGCAGTTATTTTTTTAAAGCTAATGTATAGACTATGAATTTAGATTATTTGAGCTGATTTTTGGAGACCGTCTAGAGGGTAAACAACTTTGTTAAAAACTCTGATATAATTTTCCAAAAAGAATTTTTAGTTTCAAATCTAGGATGGTTATGAGGCCAGATCCAAAAAAAATGAGTAACTATCTATAACATCTAAAGAAGTTTTATTATCTTAGAGGCAAACGATTTTAGATGAAAACTCAAATATAAGTTTTATATGGATAACTTTTACACATTACATACAAAAAAACAGAATAGGTCATTATTAATTGATAGTACTTTTTATTTAAAAAACCAAAGATTTTCAGAAATCTATATAGGAGGTGACAACCACTAAGACACGGCAGGACACAACTAAACAAGAGAATGTTTCGTAGATTTCGTCGCTGTACAATGCTACTAGGCATCGATCGAGTTTACTCGCTCTTTGTGGTTTGATCACAACCCAGAGGTGAGCAATTATACTTTGTGGTTTGCTTGCTTTTTTTGGAACACAAAATTGAGTTTTATGATCTCTTAAAAAAATACCAGTAGATTTTTGCACAACATAGCTTACAATTACACGGAAGTCACTCAATCCAGCGAGCAATTACATAAAGATGTAGTATGAACAATTACTTCTGCGATGACGATGACTCTCTTTTCGGCTTTTCCTCGAGACATCTCTTGTGCCATCTTGCTTCCAAACCAAGTCGAAGTCGATTTGGCCCAAAACGAACGACTTTCTTCCCGATCACGTGCAACGGAACGGCCTTCACCCTGTTCGGCTGGCTGGTTCAGAACCAGCCAGCAGTACTTCAGTCTCACATAAAATCAGCACCAGCCACCAGTCACCAGTACTTTTCTCTCACAGAAAATCAGCACCAGCCACCAGCCAGCCGAACGGGCTGCTTGTAGACTGCTGTCGGAATCTGCACTAAAGCCTCAGCAGATCTTGAAGCTCCTGGCCGACACCGCGAGCGGCGGCCGGCGGGCGGCTTCCTTCTTCTGCGCGTCGCGGGAGCACGGCCTACCGGCGGCAGCCCTCCGCGCGGCCACCACCCCCGCCGCGGCGTGGGCGCTGCCGGCGTAGCCGTGGATCCGCCGGGAACCCGTGCCTCAGGCACACCTTCTGGCCGCAGCCCTTGCACTGGGCGGTGTTGCAGAACGTGAGCGGCTCCTTGCACCGCCGCGCGGGGCACCGGGGCTTGCGCTTCTTCGCCGGGTCGCAGCGGCGCGACCGCGCGTGCTCCTCCAGTATAAGCTTCTCGTCCTGCCCCGGCGCCGTCCGCTCGATGGCGTCGCCGCAGTCCGGGCAGACGACGACGGTGCGGCCCTGGTCGGCGGCCTTGGCGCAGCCGTGGCCCCGGTACGTGCGGTGCGCCGCGCAGAAGAAGCCGCCGCAGCCGTCGCACTCGAAGGGCAGGAAATCCAGCTGGTTGCACTCCGCCTCGTCGCACTGCGCGCCCAGGTCAGGGAACAGCTCCGTGCCCCGGCGCGCCATCGTCCGTGTCTCTCGCGGTCGTGTGCAGCTGTCGATCTGTTGTGTCCGCGCCGCGCAGAAGAAGCCTCTGGCGCTTGTTGCTCGCAGTTGTATCCTCGCCAATTGGGGGCTGGCTGGGTTATATATAGGGGGTGGATGATCCATCCCGCTGCGCTGTAGACGAGTCCGAACTCCGAATCACGTGGAATACTCCTATCCCGAATAGGAGTCAGGAGAAGCGGATTCCATGCGGATCACGCGGAATACTCCTGTTCCGATCAGGAGAAGCGGATTCCGTGCGGGTTTTGGAATCGGACAGAAGACCAAGAAGCCGCCTTCTATGGCCGACGGCGCCCGGCGCGAGCAGCAGCAGTCGCCGGCACAGCGGAAGAAGCTGGACGGGCCGTACCAGCAGCGCGTCCTGTGTACGTGCGATGGAACCGAACGGCTTTGCTGATCGCTGCTGGAATCCGCTGGCTTGCAACATGCCAGAGCAACATCAAAGCCTCAACCTAACAGATCTTGAAGCTCCTCGCGGCGGACACCGCCAGCGGGCGGCGGCCGCCTTCCTTCTTCTGTGCGTCGCCGCCGGTTGCGGCACAGCCATGGTCAGCCGGGAACCGATCGATAGATGCTTCATCAGGCCGCAGGCACTGGAAATCATTTGCGTTGTTTTCAATCAAATGTAATGCTCCTATTATTCGTTCCATCCCACTAAAACTCACTATTCTATCAACCCGTGTTCTGTACAGGCTAATAATTTAGAAGACATGAGAATTAAATTTTATGAAAATAAAAATCCATATATAATAAAATAATAATAACAATAATAATAATAATGATAATAATTTATCTTGTTCTCTCTCTTATTGATTAAATATCTTTGTCACTTTACATAGCACTTCTACATGTGTTTTATTAAAATTTAAATTTGAGCTACACGATTAGCATGAAATTGGTATTCCCATTGTTTCCTCTATATATGTATACATAGTCTACATGATGACACTCATCATGTACCATTGCATATATATACCTTAATAAGTTAGCATTTTCTGTATTAAACAATGGTAGAATTAAATAATTTAGAATTATATATTAGTATACTTTAATCACATATATGGGTAATTTTGATGAAAATTTAGAATTCGAGTTACATGTTGAATATGAAATATATGTTTCATCATTTCCATTTATATTTATATATGATATACATACACATCATAAGTTAATACATATTTTCTATATTAACAATTAATGGAACACATATGTAGTTTAGAATCATATATTGGTGTACTTTGAGATATTTTTATAATGACATATTGGATTTTTAATAATGGCAAATGCAGGTGATTTAGATGCAAATTTAGGTTGTTACTGTACATTATTTAATAATGGCATAGGTGGGTAATTTATATGAATATTAGAGGTTACTTTAGTTTGTTTTCATAATGGTAGAGGTGGGTAATTTACCTATACATTTATGTGTTATTTTAGGCTATTTTCATAATGGCAAAAGTGGGTAGTGTTTTAGAAAATACAATATATCCAATGGTTATACTGATTAGAGTCTACAGATGGATGGTCAGATGTTTCTGATTATTGTGAGAATTTCTAGGATTTATCTTTTTTCTAGCGCGTTTCGTAAGGATTAATGTGGTGGTTTCAAAAGGAGCCTCCAATTAGTAGTAGTAGTAAGATTCGTATCTTTGAACATTTGTGCCATTCATGTGTTTTTTATCCACATTATATACAAAAATTCACGAAATACCTGAAATGCCCTTTCATCGGATAATTTCATATCTTCTCCATACTAACTCTGTGTTTGTTGTGTCCACGTGGTCTTGCCGCAAATGCGCCAGGCAAGCACAAATTGTTCTGAAAAATGTTTCTTACAAGTAGACGAATTAATATACCTAAATATCTTAAATGCAGAAACGACCTGAATATCACACCTTAATTGTTTTGGCAAATTTGATAATCTCATACATGGACGGGACACGTACGTGCATGCACTACGAGCACCTATTCGTCCTACTCTCTCCGTTTGAAAATATAAGTCATTTTAACATAGAAAGTCAAATCATTTTAAGTTTGACTAAAATTATAAAAAAATTACAAATATTTATGGCACTAAATAGATATATTATGAAAATAATTTAATGAGAAATCTAATTGTATCTATTTGGTATCTTAAATGTTAGTAGCACTTAATTGTAAAAATTTGGTCAAACTTGCAATGTTTGACTATTGAAAAAGTTGGAATGCATTACAATTTTGGAACAGAGGGAGTAGTATTTAAGAAAACCCAACTTTGTGCACCAATGAACTATTTCTACATTTAACTATAGTTCGTCACGGAAAAAATAAGTTGGTGCCGAACTTTGCTTCTCTGCTATTATAAGTTAGTCCTGGAGTTCTAGGCCATGTTTAGATTCACAAGAACTTATTGCGAAATTTACTGTAGCAAAACTAAATCGAAGATTAGAAGAACTAAACATGATCTAATTATAAAACTAAATACATGGATGGACGAGAAATCGCGAGAGGAATCTATTAAGCCTAATTAATCCGTCATTAGAGATTGTTTACTGTAGCACGACGTTGTCTAATCATGACCAAATTAGGCTCATTAGATTCGTCTCGCGAAGTTACCCGGGTTGTGAAATGGGTTTTGTCAGTTATCCACATTTAATACTCCTAATTAGTAACCAAACATTTGAATTCACTGTAGCAAAACTTATCTAATGGAACTAAACAAGGCCCTAATATTATATATGTCTAGATTTTTTAACATTCTTACAAATATAAATGATGTGAATCATAAGTCAAGTTATCACCCAAGTTTTGTGCTATGTTTGTTGAGATTGAGCGTGTGAGAATTTTTTCCACCCATTACGACCCACAAGCATATTTAGGCCTTGTTTGGCAGAGCTCCCAGAGCTGATTCTCGGCTGAATCCAGCAGGAGCTCTGCCAAACAGTTTTTCAGAGAGAAGTGATTCTCAGCTGATTATGTAAAGTGATTCTCTGAAATGAACTGGAAGCTGAAAAAAAGTAGCTTCTCCTGATTCTGTGAAGTGGTTCTCCACCCTGATTTTGAGAAATTTTCCTAGAGAATCAAAGAGAATCACTTTCAGCCACATAATCACTTCTCTCGAAGAATCAGCTCCCATAGAGAATCAGAATCAGGTGAAGCTCTACCAAAGAGGCCCTTAGTTTAGTAACCTCAATCTGGACCACTTGATCTTGATCCAAGGGGGCGCGTAGGGAGAGGTGGGAGGGGGGATTTGCAAAAGTGATCTTGCTGTGATCAAGGGTGGGCGGTGATTTTGCAAATCCCCCCTCCCACCTCTCCCTACGCGCCCCCTTGGATCAAGATCATGTGGTCCAGATTGAGGTTTGCATAGTTTGCACGGGGAGGTTGGTTTGCACCTGATACGTTGCCAGATTTGCAAAAGTGATCTTGCTGTGATTAAGGGTGGGCGGTGATTTTGCAAATCCCCCCTCCCACCTCTCCCTACGCGCCCCCTTGGATCAAGATCATGTGGTCCAGATTGAGGTTTGCATAGTTTGCACGGGGAGGTTGGTTTATCAGGTGCAAACCAACCTCCCCGTGCAAACTATGCAAACCTCAATCTGGACCACATGATCTTGATCCAAGGGGGCGCGTAGAGAGAGGTGGGAGGGGGGATTTGCAAAAGTGATCTTGCTGTGATTAAGGGTGGGCGGTGATTTTGCAAATCCCCCTCCCACCTCTCTCTACGTGCCCCCTTGGATCAAGATCATGTGGTCCAGATTGAGGTTTGCATAGTTTGCACGGAGAGGTTGGTTTGCACCTGATACGTTGCCTTGTATAAATGGGCCTCGTTTATAACTTTGCTGGGTCACAACGCATCGTCAGCCCACAATCGAACAGAAGATCCCTTTCTTGGGCCACAAGATGATAGAACTACCTTTCTTGGACCAGAAGTCGCGCACGCCTTCACGCCCTCAGACTGCCCAAAGAAGTTCCATTTCGGCGCAATTTTTTCCTCCTCCCCAAAACCCAACCTCTCTCCTTCCCCTTCTGTACTCTTCTCCACCGCCTCGGTCCGGAGCCCCACGCCATGCTGACCCCGCGCGTCCTCAAGCTTTCGCTGCTCCGCCGCCTCCGCGCGGCCGCCGAGCTGCCTCCGCCGTGGCGGCCCCGGTACGCCTCTCTCAGTTCTCTCGTGGTTATCGCTCCCTGGTGTTGTCGTGCGGCTCGGCCTGCGCGCGCCAAGTGTTCGCGCTCATGCCGCAGCGGGTGGCGCCACCGCGTCCTCTGTTGGTGGAGGTGCTTGCTTGGGTAATCGGATCGGTAATTTCGGGGGTCGGAGTGGGGGTTTCAGAGTCGTCTGCGTTTGAGAGTTCCCTGGAGCGGAACGCGGAGGATTCCAGGACGGGATTGCGTTTTGTGGGAGTAAATCGAGGCAACAAGTAGCTCGGGATAGGTGCTAAGTTCTCTGTTGGTGCGAGTACCCATAGTGTGTTTACATATGTACCCTGTGCACTTCATTATCTGATTGCTACATGCAACATTATGCTGAATGTGCTGCAATGGCATGTTTGTCCGGGTCTGCTTGTAAATGTGATTAAATGATGGATTCACCTGCATTACTAGTGTTTGATATCAGGATCTTGTCATGATGGTGTTATAGTCCCTGAATTTGCTTGAAACTGCTCTGTCCAGGATCTGGTGGTTCATGGTGTATATGTGATACATGTATCTTTTTGTGTGCCTCCAACTACTGTCAGTGGCTCTGTCATGGTATGACTATAAAGCCATATCATGTATTCAAATAACAATGTCCCATTTAAATTGTAGTTAATATGAAAGAAATTGTAGTGGTTTAACACTACAATTGTTGACCTTGGATTTAGCATCGCAGTTGTCGCGGTTGATACTCCAAAGGATCAAATTAATGCTTAAATGTATTAAGTGTGATCTGCTACGATTGCAAGGATGTGTGTGCTAGAAGATAGTTTGCTTTTTCTTATTGAGTTTTTCTTTCCTGATAATTCTGGGAATCTGCTTCTGCAGGGTGCTCCCTGCTCGGAGTTACCATTCGAGAGGTTATTCTAGTAGTGGAAGCTCCAAATATGACAGGCCAATGAGACAGTTTTCTGAACAGAACGAGTCAAGTCCCCGACCATTGATATACTATATTGCTGTATGTTGCATCATCTTCTTGTTTTTCCATACTGTATTAAACCATGGAATTATCCACACTTTCATTTCGTGTCAAATCATTATCATGAGTTATTTTTGAAAAACATGTATTTGGACATGTGCACTGCAATTCAGCATTTATGAATCTTTAGAAGCAGTCTGTATCATGACGTGTATGCCTATAGGTGTTGCATTCTCTTCTACTTGCATGAAATGGCAGTGCTCCTGCCTTTGCTTTTTTTTAAAAAAGAAGTGTTCATTTGCACCTTTTTAACTGAAACTTCATCAGGATTTCTGTGTCAGAATTGATCTTATGTAAATGTTGGTTTTGCAGCCATCAGCTCTACTAGCTTTTGCTGGACTAGCTGCTTTTGTTCATTACAATGATGAGAAGCGTGCGGTTCCCTTAGGTACTCAAAGAATTTTCCAGCGCTGCAGTTTTATGTGATATTTTGATGCTACACATATCGATGGTATTTTGTGTTTATTAGACTTGATGATATGACAATAGTTCTTTAAGATGAAATTCTCTGCTGATATACAGATAACAGTTTTGTATACTCTGACATCATCTAGAACTTCTTGATGAGGAACTAGTGTGCACTCAACACTTTCAATGTCATGGACACTGTTAGCTCCATTCTACAAGATAACATGGATTTATTATTGCTATTGCTGTTGTTTGCTAATGTTGGGCTGGGATGATCTTTCTTGGAGAGAGAATAAAAATTGCATGGCATCAATTTTCAATTTATGTTTTTTACACAGTAACTTAGCTTACACAAGTGGTTTACATAAATTCTTTAGTAGTGTATATAAATGCGATCACTATTTTTGTTTTGCATTTTGTGTTGTGGTATTTCAGCTAAAGGAGGAGGACAGACCAGTGTTCCCAAAAGGTGTAATACCAATAGACCTGCGATAGGAGGACCGTTTAAACTATATGATACGGAAAACAATGTGGTGACTGAATCGAAGCTTCGAGGAAACTGGACTCTGATGTACTTTGGCTATACATCATGCCCAGATGTGGGGCCTGCAGAAGTTCAGAAGATGGCTGACGTTATTAAGTTGTTAGGTCCGTTGCTATGTACCTCATTCTTCTTCGTTCTTACACATCGATGGGCAGGCTATATAATTGCATGCATATGATCAAATATGCACTCTGCAAGGGTTTATGTCCATGTTTAGTTAATCATATATGTTGAAGTTAGAAACTCACTTTATCCAAGTTATGTACGTCCTGAGTTTATTCAGTTTCTATATGATCTATCTCAGCTGTTACCAATGATCTGTGATCTTTTGCTGAAAAATAACTCCTAGTTATGTCGTCAATACTATGCTTACGGTTTACCCAGCCTTGTCCTGTGTTAGTTTTTGTTAGCTGGTTAGCATATGTTTTGCTTGCAATGAATAAGTTTTCTTGGGCCAGCTATGGGCACTGATTTGTGATCTTCATAATTTGTGCTTTTTTTTTGTTTACTAGAGTCGAAGTATGGTATCAAGATTACACCCCTCTTTATCACAATTGATCCTCAACGTGATTCACCTGCTCAGCTTAAGGCATACCTTAGTGGTAAGTTACTCTGTGGGATTGGGATCTGAACATTCAAATTTTAATTTATGTCTGCAAGTGATAACTTTGTCTCATTTTATCTGCAGAGTTTCACCCAAGAATAGTAGGACTAACAGGTCCCATCAGTGCAGTAAGACAGATTGCACAGGAATACCGTGTTTTCTTTAAAAGGGTGGAGGAAGTTGGTCAGGACTATCTTGTAGAAAGCTCTCATAATATGTAAGTGCACACACATGATTTGAGCACATTGCCGTGCTGATATTGTTTCCAGAAACTGACCATCTGAAGTTGCAGGTACTTGCTAGATCCATGTTTGGAGACGGTAAGATGCTTTGGAGTTGAGTATGAAGCATCAGATCTTGCTGAGGCGATAACTACGGAGGTCCAGAAAGCATCTGCTTCATCAACGAATTAGTCTAGCGGTATTACCACTCGACGTTTATTTGTCTTGTTGATCGCGCTTGGGCAACAAAAGCAAATATAGGCCTGTTTGTACATTTGGGAACCTTTTCCTTTACAAGTAAACAATGAGCTGAGTTGTTAATATCGGTACTAGTTTTTGAAGCTATACCTTTTTAGTAACTTTTGAAGTGAAAATATGCCTTCATCTGATTGTGAATTGGTAATATGAAACCCATTGCCTACTATAAACATCAGATGAACAACTTAAAAAATTCAATCTGTATTTATTCTGTATGTTTCATTGGCAACATCATTGTTACCTCTGTACACTCTAGCATCCAAATATTTATATATCCCTTCAATTTTCATCTTGCAGACTTGCACACATTGAAGAGTTCTGTCGTTTATATTTTGACCAAATAGCCCATCCTGTAGAACCCTGTTATTGTCATATTATTTTGATTAATGATTTTTCTTGATCACACTTCCTGTGGATCTACATGTAATTTCTCGTTCTGTAGTGATTTAAACTTGCCATGAGTAGCAAATTCTCTATTTATTTTATGTGTCAGTCCGGCTCATAGTAATTTACAGTTAACCTGCTAATAACACAACTTTGCTGTAACGAATTTTGCAGGGCCCAACATGGCAGTATCAGCAGCCCCTCTAATCTTTGCTTCAAAGCACCTCCTCGCCTGTGTATAGCCCTAACAAAAGGGGGTCACAGTGAACCTTCCCAGTCAGCTTCGCCTCCCATTTCTCCCGCTTGCTGTCTCAGATCTGAGCTCAACTGTACAGAATGGCACTCCCCCATGCGATGAATCGAAGTCTTCTTAGACTTACAAACCACTAGCAATTTTGTGACCGGCAGATGATCTTACAATATACCACGGCATTAATCTGCTGCCCTGGATGTGTTCTGCAGCAATAGATTCATGAACCGGCTGCTCTCTTCTTCCCTTTGGATGCTGAACAGGTAAACGATGCGAGGCTTTACAGCGCTGTCCATGTTGTGTCATGTGTAGCGTAGATCTATCTCGTCCGGGAACAACTGTGATCCCTCGCTCGCTTTTGGTTCGTGCCCAAATTAGCTTTCTCCACGGGACGGGACGGAATGCCATCTCTCGCTTTCTCCCTTTGCCTTTCCCTTTTGCAGGTACTCGATCCGTGCATCGTGTCTGCCCCCGGCAAGACAGCGGCCACCTGCCGCCATTATGCCTGCCCAAACCCGACTGGAGGAGAGTCCCCGCGCTAATTTCATATTCGCGGCGAGTTCGTGCTAGGGCGTAGGTGTTGACATGTTGCGAGAGCCTTTTTATTTGGAAACAGATCCTCTAAGTACCATAGGCACTGGAGCGAGTAGAACCTGTAACATAGTAGGAGGTTGCAGTTGTAGCACTCTGTGCTCGTGCGTTTGGTACAAGCTGAGGGTGATCTAGTGGCTAGTGGCGAGAGGTTTTGCTTGTTAATTAATCGTTCGATGGCCGGCTGATTGTGAAGCTGGTGGCCACCCGTTGCACGTTGGGGAGTTAAGGCCCTGTTTAGATTCACGAAATTGCACCAATTCAATCAAAAGGCAACGCATTGAACTACGTGCCCCCCTCTCTACTTTTTCAATTCCCAATGCATCTCCAATCATTGAATTCAATCGAATTCACCCAATCTAAACAAGGCCTAAAGTAAGGTTCAAATTGGCCTTGGAGCCCGTGCGGGTGAGTAGTGATTCTTCGCCAGCTGGCTCTGTAGATCATGCCTGCAGCATAAAACAATCTAGTATTCTTCTTGGCAGAGTCTTTTTACTCTCATACTCTGTCGTGCCGCACAAAACAATCTAGTATTCGCTGTCGTTGCAGGCACTGCTCTGCGGTGCTGCCTGGGCATCGAATCGATGCCACGCTGAGCCCGTAGCGTCATATTTCTGCCAAATGGAGAGCGGGCAGAGCACACGCTCACGTATCGTGGGCTCCTGGCGTCGGTTTTCTAAAATTTGATCATAGCATTCCGCACCCCCCCCA
>CM014271.1:32838078-32857904 GCA_004135705.1 Alloteropsis semialata
TCTGTGTGGCTCTTGTAGTATTCTGAGCAGAGTTTGTTGACTTGAGTAACTTCAAATATTTACCGTCCTATTCTCGAAAGAAAATATTTACCATCCTTATTCTCGCCCCAAGTTGAATTACTTTGATATTTTTGAGCTAAATCCCTACTGTGGTATATATTTTTATATGTAAAGCAAAAAAAAAGGTGTACAAGGCCCAGGAGGGCCAAGGCTTCTTAAGAAAATAAAGGAAAAGAATTAGCAGATATCAAGGGCATTGATCACAGAAGAAAAGGAGAGATCTAAAACAGCTTTCATTCTATGTAATTGCAGTTCCTTGGTGAAATCAGCTTTCCAATTTTGGAATGTAGCCTGATTTGTCTGAAAAAATGTCCATTTGCCCATTTCATTGTTTCCAAATGGCCCAGGAGAAGATGATGAATACTCCGGCCAGTGGCTAATAGCTATCAAGGCCTTTTGAGATTGACATTGGTACTGTTGTGCTGGTAGTACTCGTTTGTTACACTTCTCTTGGTATAGGTGATGGAGATGGTTCTATTGTTCAGATCCTGACTCTGGCGTGCTTTTCTTGGCCTTCTGGTATTTTTTTTATTATTCTATTGCCTTGATCTGATACTAGTCACAAATTTTAGTGCAACCTGACAAAGCATGCCTGGCACTTCTGTAAGTTCCACTTTCTCTCATCAGATGGACTATTATGCGGTTGTGCGAGCTGTCAGCTGGGCATGTAAGAACAAGTTGTCGCTGCATAAGAGCTAGAGCAAGATGAAGCTGAAATTGCACAGGTACATGCATTTTGCAAAAGAGATCTTTAATTAGTGAATCTTCCTAATCCAAACTTGTTGATCAATCTCTCCAAATGGGCTCTACAAAGTTGTAACTTTGTACTGGTAAATTCAGGAAAGTGGGAGGATTTATAATTCTGTAACAAAACATGTAACAACTATATACCATACCAAGTGTGAACACGATGGGATCTCCAAGAGAAACAAAACCAGATGGTGGCAGGCAGGGAAGTTGTGTGATCTTCGTCCTGTGCCCCCAACTGCCACATGAGAAGGAGAGAATCATTTCTTTGCCTTATAAGTCACTATGATGGTGCCTTGAACTCCTTTGGAGGTATCCCATTTAAGAAAAAGGTGTCTTAGAACCACCTTATTCTGTGGTCTTCGATCATGCCTCATGGATGAGGACCTGAACTCTGATAGTGCCAGTTCACAAAGTTTCTTTCTGGAAAGAAAAAATCTCCGCAAGGAAGGTATCTGAAAGAATTATGATAGGAATGCTTCCATCTCAAAATTCATGAATTAGGAGAGTGCAATTTGCCATGATATAGTCGGTGAAATGCCTTCGCGGTGAGAATTATGTTCATCATTTGTTATGTTTTGACACCAAGAACTGGTATCCCAAGAGCTTTAGGTTGGTTCAAACAACAAAATGATAGTAAGATATGGGAGATGTCATGTATTTGACCACTCCTGATATCCAGTAGGTGTGTAGTGTGGACCAGAAGCTACCTGTGGAGACTGGAAAGCATCATCGGTCCCTACTTATTCCATGTCTTGGTCAATTCTAGCCTTGCCATCTTGCAGATGCAGCCTGGATGCAAAGCTCATCACCTGCTATGGGCAGTTACCAGTCCATAGCAAGGTTGTTTGTGCCTTTCAGCATTGCCATTTTCAGTCATCTGGTGCCATCTCTGATACACACACATGATACACACTCAAACAATGTGATGGTTTGCCATAGAGACCTGACTAGGCTAAAAGTCTGTTCTGTACATGGTAATTAATAAATGAACATACATTAGAGAAAGCTAAGTTATCTAAACTTCTCCATTTACTTTTTCTTAGGTAATGCAATGCTCAATTTACTTAATTCCTTCATTTGTTGTTGTGTGATATCTAGTGAGACAGGTGATGATTTGAACAATAGGTTTTCAGAAAAATAAAACTTGAGATGAGGAACTGTTGCTCTGTTATTTTGTAGCATTTTGGCTCTACATCTCTGAATTCCTGTGTCTTCCAACTACTTTATCCCCAACTTTGATGTCACATTTTTGTTTCGTTTGCTTTTCCTTGCCTTACACTTTGGCTGAAAAATTAGTCTGCCTTCAGTAGTTGCAAAAATAGTTCTACTCGAATAATATTGCTATGACTTGTTCATGCAAGAAAATGTGAAGTACGATGTTTGCATTGCTCTATGTATTGTAATCTGCTAAGATATTGTAGGAAGTGGATTGTTTGGACAAGAACACTTTTCCAATCTCGTTATTTAATCTTGTTATTTTTTTTGACAGATCACTTCAGGGGAACACTCTTCTAGGTGGTAGCTGGAGTTAAAATGGTATTTACCTTGCCCCAGTATCAATGGTATAGCTGGTTACTTCTATTTTAATTTCTCACTGTTTCTGCAATCATGTTTGTTTTATATTTTTTTCCATTTGCTGGTTGCAACAACAAAAAAGGGTGGCCGAGGGAACTGACATGGGCATACGACTACCAAGAACCTATGAGGTATCATATACAAGTGGTAATTCAGCTTATCGTCGGCTTACCAAAGAGCCTTAGATAAATAAGATTGTATACATGAACTGCTTACTGTCTATGCCTTCATGCTGTCTATGGATGTGTACATAAGTTTGCTTTTTATTTCAGAACCAAGATGCTGAACTGTACACATCTAATCTGATTTGAAGTGTTGCCAATAGCTGATTCCTTTGTACTAGACAATATGAGTTTGCTTAATTAATTATTATTGCTTATTGCTCTTTCAGGTATGAAGCCAATTGAGGATATAACCTTACCTTTGAGATGTGCTAGATTAAACCTGGGTTAGACTAATTTGTTGTTGACTTACCTATGTATGTATGTATGTGATGAGATAGTGGATTATAATTATTGCGTGTAATGAGATCTGTGCAATTGTATTTTTTGTTATATCGGCTTGGCCCATAGTTGATTGGATACAAGGTTATTTGAACTGCATGTAATAAAGTTGATGTATGGATTGCAAATGTACTATGTTGGTGATGAATTGTGAATGTATTATATATTTGTAAATTATTGTGCTGTGAAAATTGAGACATTCTAATTATTTTTTTTTATTCTGGAAAAACATATCACAGCCGGTTCAAACCGGCTGTGAAAATGATTTTCACAGCCGGTTTTTGTTGGACGAAAACCGGCTGTGAAAATGCCCTTTCACAGCCGGTTTTGGTTGGAAGAAAACCGGCTGTGAAAATACACTTTCACAGCCGGTTTTTTGGATGAAAACCGGCTGTGGTAGCGCCTGACGAAGCGGGTTTTGAAGGTCTAAAACCGGCTGTGAAACTATTTTCACAGCCGGTTCAAGAGAAAAACCGGCTGTGAAAATCAGTTTTCACAGCCGGTTAAAAACCGGCTGTGAAAATGCGATTATCAGCGCCACTTAACCAGCGCCACTTTTGAAAACCGCCTGTGATGTGGGCAACCGAACCGCCTGTGATGCCCCTGCTGTAGTAGTGTTACACTTTATTCGCACAGATCTATTTGATCTGTCAATTTCACTGTCTTAAGTCATTAACATGCCAGAAGCAACCAAATGCACTCTGCAGGCTAATGTTAAATAATGAACTACGGAGTCATCTAGCTAACTTCCTGTCTTCATGTTTAAAAACACTTCAGTCCAGAAAACTTGTTCAACTCCTTGTATCGTGGCTCGCATATTGGTTGGAATGAGTATTTTTGTTGGTTCGTGTAGTGCCTAAAAATTTGCTTGTCACTTCTGCTAGTCACACGGTATAGTCCTTCTCTGCTAGTATGTTTATTAGTGTCTTGTAGATCGATATAAGTTTAAAATTTATTGGTACGGAGAGAGTCTTAGGCATAGATCATCGGATCAATAGAAGTTATTGCTGCCTTATAGCACATATAGGTCCTGCTTTGCTACTGTTTTTTATTTCGGTGCTTGCTTCTCACCTCACCTGTCTTATAGCACATATAAGTTTACATGTTTTCTAGCACAGTTATGAGTTGTGTGACTGGTTGACAATAAAGAAATTCAGGATGATACATCTTCAATTGCATACAATGCTAATTTTATATGTGGTGATGTGTACTTGTGTTCACCCAGGGAAGGGGTTTGCTATTGAAAGTGAAAAGATCTTGGACTCAGCTTTATTCTACAGAAGGTGGACAACTTAAGGAGAGCTCTTGACTATTTTTTCCAACATTGTTAAAGGTGACATTTGCAGTGACAGTTTGATAAAGAGGAACTGGATGATAAATCTGTGTCAGAATCGTCCACAAGAAGGCAATTAGAATCGAGAGTCATCCTCAAACAAGCAATATGATTGGTGTATGCATGTGTGAGAGAAAGTAAACTATTTTGTATGTAAAGCTAGAGAGAGAGATGTATGATCAGACAATCTAGAGAGAGAGAGAGCACTATTATTTGTCTATCAACTCAGAAACTGTGTGTATATATCTGGCACTATTTGTTTGATCAACTCAGAGGCGCTTGTATATATCTATTTTAGTGTTGGTGATCAATTCCATATTCTACCATCTAAACACCATTTCTAATTTGATTCCTGGAAAAAGATTCTGGGTTCGCCCAAACAAGAAATTTGGAATTGAATCATATTCTGTCAAATTCAATTCCATTTAGAATTGGAATTAGAATTTAATTACTAGAATCAAATTCATTTCTTAGGATCCAAACGGGCCCTCAGTGTAAAATGACCGTTGATGTCCTTAGTATGTATTCACTACTAGAATCCTATCTTTGGCCAAGAGTTTGCAGGACTTCCCGACAACCTCTTGGCAAAAAATATTATTTGCCGATGGTTCAATAGTTCCCGACGGTGCGATCTAGTCCCTTCGGGTATTTGATAGAATGGCCGACCGTTCATGTAATATCCGTTGGTTTAAACTAGCACCCTTGGCTAAGTCCTAGAATGGCCGACTGTTTATGTAATTACCGATGGTACAGATTAGCACCATCGGCTAAAGATAGAACTGACCGACAGTTCCCTTAATTCCCTTGGTAATTCTTCAGCAAAGGCTCACGTTAAGTCAAATGAGCACGTCGAAAGCCCACGTTTAGAGGATAAGATCATCTGAGCCAATGGCGGACTGGTGGTTACCACTTACCAATACATATAATGACGAAGGCCCTTGCCGTCAAATCCAGATCTCCTTGATCCAAAACAAATCTGAAAGCCGCCGCTAACCTAATGCTCTACTACTAAGCAGCTCCGTCGAGAGTCACCACCGCAGGCAACACGGGCGCCTCGCTGCGAGGGACGCATCCGGCGACCTTCGCACTCTCCTGGCGATGTTTTATCCTCGACGTACTGCAGGCTGCAGCGGTGTGTATCCTCTTTGCCTCCTGAACCCTGATCGCTGTTGGCCATCTCTAAGACATGAGGCATGCACGGAAGGGCTAGATAATCATGGCCTCAAGGTGAGAACGGCTTTAAAACGCATTTTGTTTAATCTAATACAATCATCCATCTTTGTCTTGGCCTTTTCAGAATAGTTTTCTTCTGATACATCACATCAGATTTGGTCATTCAATGTTCTTCTTTTAACTGTCTTTCAACATTATCTTATTTTCTGTTACTTCCGGCATCAGCTTATCCACTGCCTAATGTACTTTTATTTTTCTCTGAATCCAGATTAATCAAATGATCAGGTCATAAAGGTACAAAGCATTCAACAGTTCGTGAAAGGGGCACCAAAAAGGATGGACCTGCAATATTTTTTTTTTGTAGATTTTGTGTAGGTTTTGAGAACATGTATGTACCAAACCATGTACTGATTCATACCTGACATTCTGACAACATGAGAAACCGTGTACTTTTATATATCAAAAGTTTCAACATTTACCGAAAGCAACAGAGAATCATATTCCAGAGTTACATGTATTATACTATTATATTAATATTTCTCTATCTTGAATTGTCAAATGCAATTAATATGTAGCTATGAACGTCATCTACGTACAATTATTCCAACAAATTTGCCTAGTACAAAAAACAATATAATACAAGTACAATAAAAATTTGGCAGTTTTTTATTTTTAAACGTTAAAAGAAATGGCCTAGAGTATCCAAACCGTTGGGAAATGCAATGACTGTCCGTATGTGTTGTTAGCGTGCGCATCAAATGGATGAGAGTGGACCGTCGGGCTTTCACTGTTGGTAACTTAATGGCCGACATCCGCTCGGCTATTCATCGTGGCCGACCATGGATGGCCGAGGGGAGATGGCCGACGGTATACGCTTGGCTATATGCATGGTTTTCCAACCGTACAAATAGATGGCCGACTGTTTAAATACCCTTGGCTAAAGATAGGATTCTAGTAGTGATTGTACCATACTCTAACCAATCCTCCGGTTTAATAAAGTGTATTTAATTAGGGGTTTAGAATGGCGAAGTTACAATGAATGTACTCTTGATTTATTCAATGAACACATACAACTTTTCCTTTGTTCCTGAGTGCGACATGCCTTGCTTACGTATTGACTTTAACTGATCTTATGTTCCTGAGTGAACACATACATCTTGTCATCTCACAAAACGAAATCCTTGCTTATGGATAAGAGTTAAGTCGATATGCATGGTTTTTAGTCTAGGCATTTACATCAAGGAGTTGTCAAATACAGGGGAAGGGATCTCAGCAGCTTACAGAGAGCAGGGCGCGTAAGTGTCAATGCGGACACAATTCTGATACAACCAATCAATTGCTCCCGCTTTATTTGAAATACCCTAGCAGCTACACAACGTAGCCAGCAAAGCATAACGAATACTACTGCTACACAACGATGCTAGCAAAGCATAGCGATCTGGGTAGAGTAAAAATAATGAGTACTTTAATTTTAAGCAATGGATCAACTGATGGTCTGTGTCAGCTGTGTTGAGCTTGCTGGCCTGGCCATCAGAATTCAACCAGTGGGGCCGAAAATACATGCAGTGGAGTACTTCCTGTGGCCTTCTATTCCTGTATACATGGCACTTCTCTTTCTTCCACCTCCATCAATCATTTTCTTGATTGTAAACTAAAGGCCACGACGGAGAAATCGATGCTACTATCTAATATATTTGTACTGTGGTGCTAATATTTGTATGCAAGAGAATATACTAAGTGGACACACAACTGTCTAATTAATTCCATATATGATAATGGAAGTACGTAGATATGGGCTATTATCAAGCATTGTTGTCTATAAGAGTAAAAAATTAATTTCATGTCTAGCTATTCGAAGCATTTATTTTTTACTTCTGAATATATGCAAAATTGCACCTAAGTAACTTTAACTCTGATGGTTGCTATGATACGTACGCTGAAGAAATGGCTTTGCTTTTCTACAAGCCCAATATAGATAAACCGGAGAGCTAATGGAATGGATATTTCAGTCATTTTAAGCTACTTGAGCAGGTAGTACTCATTTGAAGAAGGAAAAATACATCGGCATAACAGTTTTCGATATGTACTGCATACAATACTACATCGGCATAATCTATGTCCCAGTGACCGATTCTGAGTTTTTTTTAGAACAAAAACATGGTTGCAATCATTGTTTTTTGCATCAAGTGAACTTTGAACCGCATAGGGGTTCGCAGCTGAGGCGTCCATCACATAGTGAGAGCCTGATCCATAAACGAGTGAAGCTAGATGTGAATTCTGTTGCTAGCTACACACTAACTGGAGGAGCGTTTTGATGAGCTATAGCCCGCTACCCTTCAGCACAAGCAGCTGTATCATCCCCGATGTCTTCCATGCCCACGGATGAGCTTTATGACGTAAGCAATGACTGGTTGGATATTGAAGTGATATTGAAGTGTTGGCAACACAGCCGAGAAGAATTATTCAAGAATGGCGCAAGTGGCAACACCATGGAACGAGTTGCACTTTCTAACATATTAGGTCAGATAGCATTGGCTTTCGCATTGCTTTTGGGCTCCTTGTGCTGGAGGAAAACAAGTCGAGTTCGGACTAGTTAGACCATTCAATCGTTCTCATCCAATCTATCAATATGTTTATTCTTGTGGCCATTTCTGCCATATATATACATACTATGACTACACTAGTATCTGACAAATAAAGGGAGTAAATTGGAAAAAAATATGGTAGTTATTTATTATATATCACTACGGAAAACCAGGTCTTTGCTGAGTGCCTCGGGCACTCGGCAAAGCCCCAATGGCCCACGGCAAAGTCTTTGCCGTGGGCCGCCCACGGGGAACCCCACTCGGCACAGAAAGCTACGACAAACAGCTCTTTGCCTAGTGCCTTTTGTACTAGCAAGTCGAATCATTTTTCGCGAAAAATTTAAGCGCTACGTGGCTAGTGGGATTCGAACCCGTGACCTCTCCCTCGTATGTAACTTGCTCTGGCACTGCACCACACTCTCACCTATGTATATATTCTGTTTTGATTCCTCCCATATTATACTAAACCGAGTGTAAATTGTTTGTTTGAAGCCATAAACGAATTCAAATTAAAATATTGTCAACTACAAAATTTCATAATTTTTTGAAATCTACATTTTTCATTTTGGTAGTTTCACCATCCGAGGTTGTTTACAAAATTTGAATTTTAAATTTGAGAAAATTCAAACTTAGTAGTCGTTAACAAGATGATTTTAAATAAAAAAGTTGTCAACTAAAAAATTTCATAACTTATTGTGATCTACAACTCTCATTTTGACTGTTTCTCCATCCGAGATTGTTTGAAAAAACTCAAATTTCAAATTTGAGAACTACAAACATACTTTTAATTGGCAAAATTAATTCAAATTAAAAAGAGTTCAACTACAAAGTTGTATAACTTCTTCAGATCTACAACTTTTATGTATGTCATTTGTTCATCCGCGACATAGTGATAGTAACATTGTTCACAAATCTTATATATCTCTCTTCTAGTTTCAGGAAACTCTATGAGAGATATAGATTTTGTGAACAACGTTACTATCATTTTGTTGAATGAAGAAATGACCAAACTAAAAGTTTTACATCTTGAGAAGTTATACAACTTTGTAGTTCAAAACTTTTTAATTTAAATTGATTTACTACTTCAAAATGTGCTTTGAATTTATCTTTGCCGAGTGTTTTTTAAAATACACTCGGCAAACAAAATCTTTGCCGAGTGTATTTTCAAAAAACACTCGGCAAACTCCATTTTTGTTGAATGTATTTTTTTTTGCCAAGTATTTTTTAAAATACGCCGAGTGCCCGAAAAATTGCACTCAGCAAACAACTTAGCACTCGGTAAAGATGGGATTTCCGGTAGTGTATGTTACAGCTCTCATATTATAACCTAAATCGAGTACAGGCATTCTAATAAGGAGTAGTATCATCTGTTGGAGGTTACAATTTGTTGATACCGATGAATTTGATGGAGTGTTTATATGGTCTTATGGTATCAAACCGAAGGACTCCTGCTTCCTGCTTGGGATGGAGCTGTCTCTTGCACAAGCGATTAGGCACGCCTTCACTGGCGTTATTCTGACGGACAAGCCGCCAACTGTAGGAGCTAGCTGTTAGCTTTGTTAGGAAAAATTCATCTTTCTGGATGCCTCCTAATCCCTCAGTTCATTGCACGATTGAGGTATCTCTCATCTGACTTTGTGTCATACCCACAAGGATTAATAACGTCATTTTGTTTTTGATCGACAGTGGCATCCAAATGATGATGAAAACCCATGTATGAGTCTTCTTCTACTATGGAAGAATACCTTCTAGCCGGGGTATGCCTGTATGTGGTGAACTCATCGTGTGCAAGCCCTGAAGTGGTAGCTATTTCCAACAAAAAAAATGGAAAAAAGAGTGCGCCTGAGCTTTGGATGCCGTATGCAAAGCAAGATACAGTGGATAAGTTTTGATGTGATACGAATTTAATTTTGTACAAATTATTATCAATAATAATAGCAGGAACCCACCTTTACTCTCTTTGTGTTTGTGCAAATTAAGGATGCTTTTGCTCAGTTTGGCTGGTGTGATATTTGTAATAATATCAAGCTGATGCTAGTCTGAAGAAAATTTACTAAGGGACTAGCTAAGAGTAATAGACAGTGCAAGAAGGCCACACCTCAAGGATGCTGCCGAAAGGATTGGGGTTTCGAGGTTGGGCCCTGCCGCTTCCATGCATGCAAACTTCTTGAACTTAACTTTTTAATCAGGTGGTATATGGCTAAACTTCAGATCTTTAACTTCGAGCGTGTCGCTCTCTTGAACTCCCGTGGCTCGTGGGAGCCTTGTCGACTCCAGAGTGTTGTTAGTTTATTCCAAACCAGCTTTGATTTTTTGTTACAGCCATAAGTGGACTTCCATTCTCAGTCATGTCCCCTTTGAATAGAACTTTCTTTTGTGCTCTTAGTTTCCCTGTTGTGCAGTTCACAGAGTGTCATGTATGGTTTCCCTATGTCTTACATTCCAAAGTAGCTCATACTTGTTCATCACATGGAGTACTAAGAGGCTTTATCAAGTCTCACATTTTGGCAATGGCATGCATGCCTCAGCAATATATTGCAACATGAGTCGAGCAGTGAAGACAGATTGGAAAGGCTGTGGTGCATAATAAATAGAAGAGAAGTTTATTGGTGCAGCTGCAGTACATGGCAAAAAGCTCATTCATCAGGAGCACTGGATATTTGTTTGAGTAGGGAATGTATGAAATGAGAGAGAAAGAGAATTATGCCCTTGGCCGTTTGTAATCTTTTTTTTGGAACCATTCTTGTTATTTCTTAAGTAACTTTATTTTCATCATTTGCACGCATAACAAAAAAAGGAAATGCTACAAAACGTTCACTGCTATATGTTCTTAACGAACTACAATCTATCCTTCTACCCATACGTATGTGCTCCCCTTAGTATGAGTATATGATAAAACAAAATATCATGTTAGGAAAATGAGATAAGAAGCATGCCATAGTGCCTCTGTCTTCTTTTCTTTTTATATACACAAGAATGTTAGTAAATTTGGTGATTATTCTGTGAATTCAGCTTACAGTTTTGCAAGAATTCTTCTTTTGCCTCTTTCAAAAGTAGGACGGGCTCTAGTTCTATGTCTAATTGATCAATTGATGATGATAATTGGAAAAGGTTATGGTTTATTAAAGCTCGGAGCAATATGAAATAATACCATGGAGGGTTATTCATGACTGTTTCGCTACAGGACATCAGGTTGAGAGGACATATTACTGCAAACTTTTTGTGTTGTTTTGTGGCCGTCTAGAGAAAGTTGAGCATTGTTTCTCGATGTGCCCTTTTCCTACAGCTGCATGGAATGTTATTAAAAAACAGTTTCGATTTTGAATTGCAAAGAAAACAACTCCCAAATGCCAAGCAACAGGTATTTGATTTACTGAATCGTTGCAATGAGGTGCAACTTGGGAGGGTGACTGTTACCTTGCTGGCATATCTTGTAGACCAGGACTCGAAATTCAGAAACTTATGTTGGATAGGATTTTTGTGCATTGTTTGAAGCCGCGGGTCATCAGTCATCAAGGTGTGCAGTTAATTCCTAAACATGTTCAGAAGTGGACTCCACCTTTGGTTCATTGGCTTTGTGCGAATATGTTTGCAACAATCTTTTATTATTCATCAAACTAAGTTCTGTAGTTGGTACTGTGGTGCAAGACAATATAGATGTTGGATGGGTTGCCACCAACTTTTTCAGGGTATCACTACACCGAAGGTTGTAGAAGCACTATCTGTTGGGTGTGGTGTTGTATGTGCACTTGATGACGGTTTTCCAAAGGTGATTTTGTAGTCGAAGAATTGCTTGTCACAAATCCCAAAGGTGACTGCTTCTACTAGGACCGCTAGTTGATTGGCCCTATTGTTGCTGATATCAAGTCTTTAGTGTGCAACTTTGTTTCGTTTTCTTTTCATCGTGTAAAAATCGTAGTGCTAGTGTAGTGGCTCACTCGTTGGCTAGAGAGAGCGAGCATGTTGCTTACACAACCTTCCGACATTGTGTTCTTGGTTGCATCCAGGATGTTGTAAACTTTGAGTGTTTGAGTTAATAAATGAGCTGGGCTTTCTAATAAAAAGAATGTTATTATCTGCGATTTCCAACTTTGCAATGATGAAGGTACTGTTATTGTCTATTCCATTGTTTTTTTCTTCACTTGACATCATTTCCCTAGTACTGTTATGTAACACCCAAAATTCCATCACATAAATTGTAATCAACCCTTGTGTTTTTCTTTTAGGGCTTAAATAAATTTTCTTTTGTTTAATTAAAACATTGGCCTTAATTATTCAAATGATACTCAAATTAATTTTAGAATCAACAAGTGTTTGATTGCATACATGCCTTTTTGCATTTGAGTTTTGTATGAGTTTGAGTTTGATATCCAAAATCCAATCCAGAGTTCAAATCCCAGTTCAAATTCCTATACAATCCGAAGTTCAAAATCCAAAACATAAAACCAAAACCCTTTCCCTTTCTCTTTTTCCCTCCAGGCCCAAGCCGGCCTCCCCCTCCCTCCTTACACGCGTGGCCCACTAAACAGCCGGCCCATTCAACTCACACCTCCCTCTCTCTCTCACTGACGGATGGGGCCCACCCGTCAGCTCTACCCCTAACCTCCCGCCGGCTCCTTTTCTTCCCCGGCCGAGCCAAGCCACATGGCGAGCCCGACCTCGCCCCGGCCCCTCTCCTCGCCCGCTCGCCTCCCCTCCCACTCGCGCCCCCATCAATGCCAGTGGCGCACTCACTCTCCCCTTTTCCTCTTCCCTCTCCGAACGGCCGCCCACCACCATGGTCTTCAATGGCCGGCCGCCGCCGCCTCCCTTCCCCTCCCTCGGTGCCGCTCCCGCTACTCCCTCAAGCCCTATATAAATCGCGGCACTCCACCCCGAGCATCCCCGTCCCATTCCCGCTCCAAACCCTCCACCAAACCACGAACCCGAGCTCGCCGGAGCTCGCAAACCGCCGCCACTCGTCGCCGGCCTCCACTGCCCCTTCCCCGGCAACGAGAACACCCGTGGTGAGATCCGCGTACCTCCCTCTTCCTCCCCACGCTATTTGTTTTCTTCCCCGTGGTCTGTAGCGCCGTACAGAGGTCACACCGGCGAGCTTGGGCTCTGCCCATGGCGGCGCCGCCACTGGAATCGCCGCCGGCCGCCGGAGATCATCATCCACCGTCCGTTTTCAAATCAACGGCCACGATCAGATCTAACCTGAGTCAAATAAGCCACATACCGGTCAACCTTGACCGTTTTGTAAAAGAGCCCCTGCACTTTCCACAAAATAACCCGCAGTCCACCCCTATAGAAAATATTTATATCCATGCCCTTTCATCTTCTGTTTAAGCCCCTGAGCTTTTGGATATTAGAACCCGCCGTCCTCTCTGATCTTTTTATGAATCTAACCCTGTTGTTTAGGTTTATTTATGTTTTAGTCCTCGGTTTTATTACAAAACAACCCGAAAACATAGAATTATTTGCATATTAGTCCCTGAACCTTGTAATTAGTGTATCTTCACCGTTTTAAATCCGTTTTGGACGATTTTCACGTTCACGCGATCGTCTCTGCGTAACCTTTAGTTCTAGGTGTTAGTTTTGTGCTTTTGGTACTGTTTGTTGTACTGTTTTATTTATTTTGTTGTATGCTTGTGTGTGATCGTGTAGACGTCCCGTTCGAGGAAGGCCAGGAGCAGCAGATCGAAGAAGAACAGCAGTTTGTAGAGGAAGGCAAGTGGCCTCCTTCTTCATATTCTTCAACCCAGTAACAGCATTTTAATCACATTTACTTTTATGTATTGCATTAATTTGATGGGATGCCTATTCATAGGATATACCTAGTTTTTATTCCCTCAACCTTGATACACCGGGTTTAATCATCCTTGATGGGTAGAAATGCTTAGTTGCTTAATCTTGGGATGGTAATATCAAACTTTTGAATATGATAACATGGTTTTATTTGTTGCTATACTTGGTTAATTACAAGATTATCTTGATTAAATGGAACATGGAGAACCACCCAAGAAAACAGTGCAACAACAGTGTTATATGGCTCTAACCTTAGCTGATTAATTAGACTTGGGGTTGACTAGTGGCCTTACCGAAAGGGCAAGGAGGGGGACGGTGAAGGGGTCATAGCTCGGTCCTCTTGGAGGAGTAGCCTTTGCTAAGGTACGGCCTCATTAGGGAGGGTTATGGACCTCATCGCGGCTGAAACTCTAGCGGGCTGCTAGTTTAGCTTTGAGTCTTTGTAAAGGCTTCGTAGTGAACCCCTAGCCACTCACCTCGGAAGTGTTTAAGGGCCTTGCAAACCCGGGCTACATGGGGAACACGAGCTGTGGGTAAAGTGTACAACCTCTGCAGAGTGTCAAACTGATATATCAGCCGTGCTCACGGTTACGAGCGGCTTGGACTAAATATGATATTAAATTGTGGTTCCTTGATTTTTGGATAATTTGTGGGTTCTCTCCTGCTTAATTGGGTTGGTATAAACTTATACCTAGTAAATAAGTGCTCGCTAATAAAATGTGACCAACTAAAAGTGCTAACCGCATGAGCCTGAAACCCCCCCTTTGATGGCCTTGCATATTTTCCCCCGCTTGCTGAGTACCAACCATAAGTGTACTCACCCTTGCTAAAACTGCTATTCAGAAGAAAATGAGGACGTGGAGTACTTCAGTGACTTCGAAGAGTTCTGAGGCTTTGCGTCAACCAGTCAAGCCTGTGGAGAAGTCGTGAAGCTTCTTTCATTTTAGGTTGTCGGTTAAACGATTAAGACCTTCGTGTCTGTTATCGCTGAGTGTAATAAAAGTTATGTACTCTCTTTTGTTCGTTTTGAACACTGTCTTATGATATTTTCACTGATGACGTCAACATATGTGTGAAGAACGGATCCTGGCACACATATGCTACGCATTCGGTTTTGTCCTCAAAATCGGGTGTGACAGAAGTGGTATCAAAGCTGTGTTGACTGTAGGACGCAAGCCTAGGTAGAAATGGTCGAAAATAGGACTTACTATCTTAGCAAGCCTTATCTGCTTTTTCATTTGTCCTTGTTCCTTATAAAAACTTATTTTATTTCTTGTTCTTTATCAAAACTCTGTCTCTTTTTGAGCTTGTTCTCAGCTTTCTTTCTTGCTCTGTCAGATGGTCAGGACTAAGAGGACTGCTTGCAAAAGCACCGGAGGATGGATTCATATTGCTCCTGCTCAGCCTGCTTCCCCGGTCCCACCCGTGGAGGAAGAAGAGCCAGAAGAGCTCTACTACTTCGTTGAGATGGAGGATGGCCGCATCATGGAGGTCGGCCCAGATGGGAATCTGGTGACCCCGGTAGGATCACCGGCACCAGCAGCTGAAGAACCGCCAGTTGTACCTGCTCCAGAAGCTCCGGCACCTGCTGCAGCTGGTGGAGGCGATCCGGATGACTCCGGAGATGATGATGATGATGACGACGACGACAACGACGCCGATGGTGCCAATGGTCTGGGCAATGGCCATGGCAATGGCAACGGCAACGGCAACGGCAACAACGATGGTGGAAACCAGGGTGATGGTCCTGAAGCAGCCATACCGACTTGTGAGACTCGCACCTCCGTCAACGAGTCCGGCTACTTCTCCAGGCTGCTCCAAGATGTACTACAGGAGCTTGGCAACACGGTGCAGCCGCTCTACGTCACCCAGCGCGTCTCTCCTCCGACACTCGACAGCTACTACATCACCCGGGTCCATATCCGGGAGCGCCCTGAGGTTTCCGGTGGCATGAGGACTCGTTCGTCGCACGACTCCACTACACCTCATGCTACCTATGCTGCCTCAGTGAGTGCCGCTGCCAGGAGGGCACTGTGGTCACTCTGCTACGCCCACCGCTTGGAGTTGAGCACCACCGAGTACCGTCATCTTCCTCGCCGTATCAGTGGCACAGAGGAGACAGTTGTGATGCTGGGAGAGCCTGATGAGCCTCGCATCAACAACCTTGCCCAGGTTGTCGCAGGGCTCAACACTGATCTGGAGGGTGCCACTACAGAGCTTATCCAGACCCATGAGGAGCTGATGGACGCCCACGCCAAGATTGCTCAGCTTGAGGCCCAGCTTGCAGGAGTGGAGCCACCCGAGGAGACGGATGACTTCCACTGCCCTTCAGACTCCCCTTCCCGCAAGAGGCTTCGCTACGGCGAACCAGGCTCCAGCACCGGTCTTCTTGGTTAGGATCATAGGATGCCTACCATGTGTTGTCTCGATAGATCCGTTCCTGTGAGAACGCGCGATGTAATAATGAATGCTGTTTGAATAAATGTTTGATTTGGAGTTTATGTAATGTCTGGGATGTTTTGTGGAGTGATGGCCACAAATGCATCAATAAAATAATTAAGTTAAAGTTTGTTTTAGTTCCAATCTGGCTTTGTTCTATCTACCTTTATCAGTTGTTCAATCTTATCTGAAGCAATCTTCTAACAATCAGATGGTAAATACCAGGAGAGGCGGAGGACAGGATATTCCAAGTGTCCGACGTGCTCATATAATCAACCAACAGAATCAAGCACCACCTCCACCTCCAAATCCAGCCATGGAACAGTTCTTGGCAGCTCAGATGCAGTTGCTCCAAGACCTCACCAACACCGTGCATAATATTCAAGCTCAACAGAACCAACCACCACAACAGCTACCCCCTCAGCCAAGAAACAAGCATCGGGAGTTTATGAGCCACCAACCACCAACTTACTCACACTCGGTGGATCCTTTGGATGCTGATGACTGGCTGAAGGTCATCAGTAAGAAGCTCGATATAACTCAGTGCAATGACCGTGAAAAGGTCTTGTACGCTGCAGGACGACTTGAAGGATCTGCATCTGACTGGTGGGATGCTTACGTCGCCGCACATGCTGATGCCAACACTATTACTTGGGTGGAATTTCGTGATAGCTTCCGCTCACACCACATTCCAGCTGGTGTCATGAAGCTCAAGAAGAATGAATTTCTGGCTTTGAAGCAAGGCAGTATGTCGGTCAGTGAGTATCGGGATAGGTTCACTCAGTTATCCCGCTACGCACCAAATGAAGTCGACGATGATGAGAAGAAACAAGATCGCTTCCTGGATGGTCTGATCGGACCACTGAAGTATCAACTGCAAAGCCATACCTTCCCAAACTTCCAGAAGCTTCTAGATAAAGCTATTGGTCTCGAGAATACTCGGAAGGAACTTGGCGAAAAGAAGCGAAAGTTCCAATCTCAGGGACAATCCAGCAGCAATAACCGCCCTCGTTATAACTCGCAGCAGGGATTTCAGTTTCGCTCCGGAGGACAAGGGAATTACCAACAGAATCAACAATTCCAGCACTCCTCTCAGCAGTCGCCGCGCTTCAATCAACAAGTGCAGCGTACCCCCAACCACCAGCAGAACCGCTCTGGCAATGCCACAGGTGCACCAGTGCGTACTAATCCAGTCACACCGGTCCATCCTAATGGTTGTTTCAAATGTGGTGAAGTGGGGCATTACGCCAATAACTGCCCCAAGCGTAACATGCAGACGCCTCAGAAGAACAATGTTCAGAGGTCTGGCCAGCAATCGTCCCAAGCACGCAATGGGAATCAGAACTCTCAGGGCAATAAAGGCCAGCAAAATTTCATGCGTGGTAGGGTGAACCACGTGACGGCCGAATCAGCTCAAGAAGCTCAAGATGTTGTGCTTGGTATGTTCCTCGTCAACTCAGAACCTGCGTCAGTTTTGTTTGATTCTGGTGCATCGCATTCATTCATTACTGAGCAATTTGTGGCAAAACATAACATACCTAAAAGCCTTATGAAGAAAAATCTGCTAGTTAGTTCCCCGGGCAATGAGATGAAGGCTAGTCACATATGCCCGCGGGTGAATCTGAAAATCATGGGTGTAGATTTTTCGGCAAATCTGATAGTCCTTAAGTCCAATGGTATCGATGTGATTCTTGGAATGGACTGGTTAACTAAATGTGATGGAGTTATTCAGTGTGCCAAAAAGTCAGTGCTCTTAACCAACTCTCAAGGGAGCAGATTGAGTTCACGGTTAACAACTCATCCAAAGAAGAAGGAATTGTGAATCAGGTCAAGGGAACATCTTTGGAAGAAACCAAGGTTGTGTGTGACTACCCCGACGTATTTCCGGAAGACTTACCAGGTATGCCACCCGACCGTGATATCGAGTTCCGAATTGATCTTTTACCTGGTACTGCACCCATATTTAAAAGACCATACAGATTGGATGTTAAGGATTTGAATGAATTGAAGAAACAAATAGAAGAATTATTAGGCAAAGGTTTTATCCGTCCTAGTTCATCACCATGGGGTGCCCCTGTTATCTTTGTCGATAAAAAGGATGGCACCAGAAGAATGTGCGTGGATTACAGGTCTCTCAACGATGCAACTATCAAGAACAAGTACCCTCTACCCAGGATTGAGGATCTGTTTGATCAAATGAGAGGTGCTAAGGTATTCTCCAAAATTGATCTACGATCAGGTTATCACCAGTTGAGAATCCGACCTGAAGATATCCCCAAAACAGCTTCACCTCTAGATATGGACTATATGAGTACACTGTGATGTCATTTGGATTGACAAATGCTCCAGCATATTTCATGTACTTGATGAACAAAGTGTTCATGGAATACCTTGACAAGTTCGTGGTAGTGTTCATCGATGATATCTTGGTGTTTTCTCGAAACGAAGAAGAACATGAAGAGCACTTGAGATTAGTGTTACAAAAGCTCCGAGAAAATCAGTTGTACGCCAAACTAAGTAAATGTGAGTTTTGGTTAAAGGAAGTTTCTTTTCTTGGACATGTTATCACTGATGGAGGAATCAAAGTTGACCCAAGTAAAGTTCGAGATGTGTTGAACTGGAATCCACCTAAGAATGTGCCCGAAATCAGGAGTTTTCTTGGACTAGCTGGTTATTACCGCAGATTTATTGAAGGCTTCTCAAAGATAGTGAAACCTCTCACTTCGCTATTGGAAAAAGAAAGAGAGTTCAAATGGGATACAGCATGTCAGACTAGTTTTGAAGAGTTGAAAAAGAGATTAACTACTGCTCCTGTTCTGATAATGCCCGATATCCACAAAGGGTTTGATGTCTACTATGACGCTTCACATCTAGGTCTCGGATGTGTGTTGATGCAAGAAGGAAAAGTGGTAGCTTATGCATCCAGACAGTTAAGAAAGCATGAGCAGAACTACCACACCCACGACTTGGAGTTAGCCGCTGTTGTGCACGCATTAAAGATATGGAGACATTATATGATTGGAAATAAGTGTCAAATCTTCACCGATCATAAGAGTTTAAAGTACATCTTCACTCAAAGGGATCTTAATCTGAGACAACGCAGATGGTTAGAACTAATCAAGGATTATGACTTGGATATCCAGTATCATCACGGCAAAGCAAATGTTGTGGCAGACGCTTTAAGTCGGAAAGGTCAAGCTAATATGGCTCTAGCACGATTAATGCCTCAAGAATTATGTTGGGAAATGGAACGACTCAACTTAGGCATTCTCACTCATACTGAAGCTATGACTATGGAAATTGAGCCTACGTTAGAACAAGACATCCGAAAAGGACAATTAACAGATGCTAAGATCAAAGAAATCAAGACTCAAATTGGTTTGGAAAAAGCTCCAGAATTCACTGAAGATGATCAAGGAACTATTTGGTTTAGAAAAAGAATTTGTGTACCTGACATCGACCATCTTCGTGAGCTTATATTGAAGGAAGCCCATGATTCGGCTTATTCCATTCATCCTGGCAGTACAAAAATGTACCAAAATTTGAAAGAGAAATATTGGTGGTATGGTTTGAAAAGAGATGTAGCAACACATGTGGCTTTGTGCGATGTATGCCAGA
>CM014271.1:32858904-32878238 GCA_004135705.1 Alloteropsis semialata
ACGCGCGGATCGAGGAAAGGAACGGACGGTCGGGAGAATTTCCGGAAGACGGAAATGGATGATTGGATTTGGAATTTGGAAGTAACGGGAACGGATTTCGGAAGGAACGGATTTTGGAGTTTGGCAACGACGGGAAGATTTTTCGGAGGATTGGATTTAGAGTTTCGAGAATTCATCGGAAAAGATTTTCGAAGATTTATTAAGTGTGTTTTAGGGTTTTTGTTTTTCCGGGACGTTACACCGACTCCGGAGCAACTCGCCGACAAGCTCGACGAGATCGCGCCCCCGGGTCCGAATACAACTCGGGCTCGGGAAACCTCGAGTTCGAACTCAACTCGGACTCAAGGAATCACTCTTTCTAGCCCGATTACAACTCGGGCCGGGAAAATTCCGAAGCGGACCAGGCAACCCGAGTCGGTTTCTGAACCATCGGCTACGCCAAAATCCACCATTTCAAAAATCCAGAAGAAAAGGAGTCCAGCCGCACGAGGCCGACACCCCAAGCCAATATCCCTTTGGACTCGCGGGCCCCACCTCCGCTTTCCAGGCGGCGTCCTCAAAACAACTCCGATCTCTGGTCGAATTCGACGAATTTCCCCTGAACGGGAAACAAGTCAGACTCGTCATTACTTCAACCCCCGAAGGACGATTTGTTCACTGGCCGGGACGCAAGCCAGCACTTGGAGCAACACCACAGGAGGACCTGGACATGTCTCGCATCATCGCGTGCATCGATCCACTCCCGTTTCAACACGGGCAAACCCTGAATTCTTCAAGCAGCCGTCGGCTCAACTGTCCCAGTAACTTCAAGCACAGGGAGCTACTCACCAGGGCGCCTAAGCCATGGTGATCATCGTCCAGGAACAAGAAGTCTCCAACGACGAGCCAACTGTGGAGAACGAAGCTGAAGCTGACCGTAACCGACGCAGGGAGCGAAATGTCGCTCGCGCAGAACGACGTCGCCGCCTCGGCCGTAGGCTACCTCCACAGGACCTCAACGCCAAGTTCCGGCAAGTCGCCGGCCAAGACGTCTACTCCAGCGCTGCAGCCAACATCATGGCTGTCGTCACAGAGCTGGGACAGATGCCTGAAATCCTCAGGATGAAGACGATGCTCGAGACAGCGGCCATCCAGCATGACGCAGTCAACTCGGCGAAGACCATCACCCGAGCACCAAGCCGCCAGGCAAGCAGCCGACATCCTGAAGTTGGAAACCGAGGCAACCAGTCCCACCACCCGAGCAGAGAACAACGCCAACCCCAAAACGAGGGAGGCATAGTACTCGGCGGCGGAGGTCGCGACCACGGCGCCGGACCAAGCAACTCGAAGTTCAGCAGAGCCACGTCGGCGGCCGTGACGGCAACCGAAACAGGGACAGACGCCCCAGGAATCACGATAACAACAGGGATCTGCGACAACAATTGCCACCCAGAGACGCGCGCACCATCATCTCGTCACGGGCACGCGATTGCGAAGAACAAGAACGCCGCAGACGCCAGGAGTATGACCAAGTCTACGGGGCGCCGAGTCAGGATCACCACAACCTCCACAAGTACAAAGGGTTCCCGGTCTTCTCAGACCGCATCCGCGCTACTTCCTGGCCCGACAAGTTCAAACCAGCTCATATCGATAGATATGACGGGAAACGCGATCCCGAGCAGTGGATTCGCATCTACTACTCGGCAATCAAGGCGGCAAGAGGCAATACCGACACCATGTGCACCTATCTCCCAGTAGTCCTCGATCAGGCCCCACTGACCTGGTTAGAAGGGCTCAAGCCGGGCTCCATCGACTCCTGGGATGAACTCTGCAAGGCTTTCATCAACAACTTCCAAGGTTCATGGCAGAAGCCGGGTACTCGCTTTGACCTAGCCCAGTGCAAACAGGGCCAGAACGAGTACTTGCGCAGTTACAACCGACGATTTTGGGAGAAACGCTCAACCTGTGCAGGCCTATCCGACCAAGATGTCATTGATTGCTTCCACGGTGGCCTTACTGACCCCGTGCTAGACCTCGATTTCGGAAGGAATAGGCCAAAGACACTAGAGCAGATGCGAGACCTCATCAGCCGCTGGTCAGATGCTGAAGACCTGCAGCGTGAGAGATTCAACCGTAACAAGTCGGGAGGAGATCGCAACAACAACAACGACCGTAACAAGGGCAAGCAAGTTGAAAACAACAGCAAACGCGACTTCAGCGATAAGAAGCGCAAACCTGAAGACACGGTCAACGTTGCTGAGAAGAACTTTTCCCGCAGGAAGTTCCAAAAACTACTCGACAAGCAGTGCCCTTTCCATCCAAAGGATAAGCACTCAAGCAGGGACTGCTGGTCGCTCAAGAAAGCGTTCTCAGCGGAGGGCGCTCCCAAACCAAACAACCCTGACAACAAAGGAGACAAGGGTGACAAAGACACCGGCTACTAACAAGCCGACAAGGTTGTCAACGTCATCTTTGGGGGAATCACTCAGTCAGAATCAAAGCACAAGCAAAATCTTATTCACCGCGAGATTGCCTGCATTGAGCCTGCCATCCCCACCTTCCTGAAGTGGTCAGAAGTCCCCATCAGCTTCTCTCGCGATGATCAATGGACCAACATCAAGAACCCGGGGCGATACCCTCTGGTGCTCGACCCCGTGGTAGCTGGCGCGCGGCTCACAAGAACATTGATCGACGGAGGAAGTGGACTCAACATCCTGTTCACCAAGACTTTGAAGAAGATGGGTTTAGACATCACCAACCTGCTCAAGCCCACTGATTCACCCTTCTACGGCATTGTTCCGGGCAACGCTGCTGTGCCCCTTGGCCAGGTATCACTTCCAGTTACATTTGGTACCAAGGCCAACTACAGGACCGAGTACATCACATTCGAGGTCACCGACTTCGAATCATCATACCACGCAATCCTGGGAAGACCCGCTCTGGCGAAATTCATGGCGATCCCACATTACATCTACCTCGTCCTGAAGATGCCAGGCCCTAAGGGGATCTTATCCCTAAAGGGCGACCTGAAGACCTCCTACGATTGTGACACCGAGGCAGTGACGATTGCTGCAAGCATGCAGCAACCGAGCCAGGCAGCAATCGTAGCAGCTATGGCGAAACAACTCGGCGAGGCTGAGTTGGAAATTCCAACGAAAAAGCCAGCCGTGCCAAACATAAAGCCCTCCCAGGAAGTTCCAATCAAGGCAATCGACCTGGGGATGGGCGACCCCTCCAAGACGGCGCTGATCGGCGCTGACCTGCCTATCAAATAGGAAAGCGCGCTCACCAGCTTCTTACGGGACAACCGCGACATCTTCGCATGGAAGCCGTCTGACATGCTGGGAGTCCCAAGGGAGTTGGCTGAGCACAAACTCAACGTTGATCCTGCCGCCAAGCCAAAGAAACAACGCCTACGACGCTTTGCCCAGGACAAGAAAGAAGCCATCCGTTCAGAGCTGGCGAAACTCTTAGGAGCCGGGTTCATTAAAGAGGTGTTCCACCCTGACTGGCTCGCTAATCCTGTTCTGGTCCGCAAGAAGAACAGCAACGAGTGGAGAATGTGTGTCGATTACACCGACCTGAACAAGCACTGCCCAAAGGATCCCTTCGGGCTACCTCGCATCGATCAGGTGGTGGATTCTACAGCTGGCTGCTCTCTACTCTGTTTTCTGGATTGCTACTCGGGATATCATCAGATAAGCCTGCACAAAGATGACCAGATCAAGACGGCGTTCATCACTCCGTTCGGCGCCTACTGCTATACTACAATGTCTTTTGGACTCAAGAACACAGGGGCCACATACCAGCGTGCAATTCAGAGTTGTCTCAAGGCTCAGATTGGCCGCAATGTGGAAGCCTATGTTGATGACGTCGTCGTCAAGACAAAGAACCCGGATAGTCTCATCGATGACCTGTCCGAGACCTTTGCACATCTCAGAAAATTCCAATGGAAGCTCAATCCTACCAAATGTGTGTTTGGTGTGCCCGCGGGAAAACTGCTGGGCTTCATAGTCAGCCACCGGGGAATTGAAGCTAATCCCGAGAAAGTTACCGCTATTACATCCGTGGCACCACCAAAATCCCTCAAGGACGTTCAGAAGCTGACTGGATGCATGGCGGCCCTCACCCGATTCATTTCAAGGTTGGGTGACAGAGGATTACCTTTCTTCAAGCTCCTCAAGAAGCAAGACAAGTTCGTATGGACTCCAGAAGCTGATGCGGCGTTTGAAGAGCTCAAGAAATTTCTCCAGTCACCACCAGTACTGACTGCACCAGCTGATCAGGAACCACTGCTTCACTACATAGCAGCAACAACTTACGTCGTGAGTACTGCTATTGTAGTCGAGCGGGAGGAACCCGGCCATGTATACAAAGTACAGCGGCCAGTTTACTTCATCAGCGAGGTGCTTTCAGAATCAAAAGTGCGATACCCCAGGTCGAGAAGCTATTATATGCTGTCTTGATCACATCTCGCAAGTTGCGCCACTACTTCGACGCACACCGGGTTGTTGTAGTCACCTCTTTTCCAATTGGTGACATACTCCACAACCGGGACGCGACAGGGCGAATCTCCAAATGGGCGGTCGAGTTGGGCTCTCACGCCATCGATTTCGTCCCACGAGCTGCCATCAAATCTCAAGCCCTGGTAGACTTCATCGCTGAGTGGATAGAAATACAACACGCAGTATCAGAAGAACCCCTCGAGCATTGGATCATGTATTTCGACGGATCACTGAAGCTTGAAGGGGCAGGTGCAGGAGTACTACTCATATCCCAAAAGGCGATCTGCTTAAATATGTGCTCCAAATCCTCTGGAAAGCCACCAACAATGAAGCCGAGTACGAAGCTCTACTGCACGGGCTACGCCTGGCTGCTTCCCTTGGCGTCAAGCACATGATGGTGTACGGTGACTCCTCTGTGGTGATCAATCAAGTCAATAAAGATTGGGACTGCACCAAGGAGAACATGGATGCATACTACATGGAGGTGCGCAAACTCGAGAAGCACTTTCATGGGCTCGAATTTCACCATGTCATCAGAGACAACAACATGGCTGCTGATGCACTTTCAAAGCTGGGTTCCCACCGAGCGCAAGTACCAAGCGGCGTTTTCGTCCATGAGCTGTTACAACCATCCATCAAGGAGCAGGAAGTACAGCCGACTACAACACCACCCCATCAACAAGTCATGGTGATTACACCCGAGTGGACAAAGCCCTTCATCGAGTACATACTGCACCAGAGGGAGCCCGAAGATAAGGTGGAGGCTGAGCAAGTTATCAGACGAAGCAAGCACTACATAGTAGTTGGCTCCACCCTCTTTCGACGCGGCGCCTCATCTGGAGTCTTGATGAAGTGTGTCACTCCAGAAGTCGGACGGGAAATCCTTGAAGAAATCCATGGTGGAATCAGCGGGAATCATGCTGCTCACCGCACGATCGTAGGCAAGGCTTTCCGGTCCGGGTACTATTGGCCATCCGCTGTGGCTGATGCTGAAGAAATCGTGAAGACCTGTCAGGGCTGCCAATACTTTGCCCGGCAAGCTCATGTCCCTGCAACGGTCCTCAACACCATACCGCCCTCCTGGCCCTTCGCATGCTGGGGGCTCGATATGGTTGGACCACTCAAGACTGCGCCAGGAGGGTTCAAGTATCTCTACGTGGCGATCAACAAGTTTACCAAGTGGATTGAAGTCAAGCCGGTAGTCAACGCTACAGCAGCCAAGGCGGCCGAGTTCATCCAAGATATTGCTCATCGTTTTGGCGTCCCAAATCGCATTATCACTGACCTCGGCTCAGAATTCACAGGGAGCGAGTTCTTTGATTTCTGCGATAACCTGGGAATTGAAGTCCGCTACGCATCAGTGGCGCATCCACGAACTAATGGACAAGTTGAGAGAGCTAACGGCCTCATACTTCAAGGTCTCAAGCCAAGGCTCTATGAACCACTCAAAAAGTACGGCGGCAAGTGGGTGCAAGAATTGCCAGCCGTGGTATGGGGGCTCAGAACCCAGCCCAGCCGCGCGACGGGGCAATCACCTTTCTTTCTGGTCTACGGCTCAGAAGCAGTACTCCCGGTAGACATCGAGTACAATGCTCCAAGAATTCAAAACTACTCGGAGGAAGCAGCAGAGCAAAGTAGGACAGAGGATTTGGACATGCAAGAAGAGGCGAGGCTAGCCGCATTGATCAGGACAACCACGTACCAGCAAGGACTCAGGAGGTATCATGACCGAAACATCCAAATGCGATCATTTAACATTGGTGATTTGGTTCTTCGAAGAATTCAGAATACAAAAGATCAGCACAAGCTATCTTCTCCTTGGGAAGGTCCGTTTATAGTATCAAGGGTCATCGGTCCGGGTACTTATCAGCTACAACGGGAAGACGGAACAGAGGTGCTCAATGCTTGGAACATTGAGCACTTGCGGCGTTTTTACTCTTGAAGAAGTTATTAGAGTTTTTTAGGAGATAATAAACAGTCAGCCTTCTTTATGTACTGATATCGGCTTCTTGAGCCTAATAATAATAAAGTATCAATATTCCATTGTCTTCAAGCTTGGAAATCAGATACAGTCTTACAAATTTGAATCATCCTGGGTTGTTTAAAAACAATCTAAAAAGGGTTGTTTCAAATGCCATCTACTTTCTGTTTCACACAGAAGGATCGGGCGCATCTTTTTTGACTCATCCCGGGTTGTTTAAAAACAATCTATAAAGGGTTGCGTTCAAAAGCCATCTACTTTCTGTTCCACACAGAAAGATCGGGCGCACTTATTTATTTGAATCTAGTCGGGTTGTTTAAAAACAATCCAGAAAGACTATTGAAATGCCATCTACTTTTTGTTCAAAACAAAGAGATCGGGCACACACAATCAGATAAACAGATACTTGTTGTTAATAAAAACATTAAGTATTTACATCTGAAACCAAGTTCTTTACAAAGGGTTTTCTTACAAAAGAGGCTCTAGAACTTAAGACGAGATACAATCTTTTCTACAGTGTTCTTCTCCTCCTCCATGTAGGTAGCATACATGGCCTGGGTACAAGCTGGGTTGATTCTTCCTTCAGTAACACCTAACGGCTGTGAAGGAAACCATGATCGGACAACCCCGAGTACTTGTCTAGTACATGAATGGGCGATCCGTTGGCAATACAGCTTCACTTGCCCAGGAGTTGCTCGAAGGCGATCAAGGAGAGGAGGAGCAACACTTCCGGTGGGTACTTTCGCATATACATCAACCAAAGGCAGGGCGGCTTCCTTCCAAGACTCAATTTCCGCACCACGGCGATTGACCTCCACGCGAAGCGCCTGGATTTCAGCCTCTTGATTGCGGATCTTGGTCAGGTCTTCGATGAGTTGGGCATCGGCATGCTGGCGCATTTTCTGCTCTTCAGCAAGATCTGCCATGCATTCCGTCTCCCTCCGCTCCGCCTGGTTTGCGCGCTCCTGCTCCCGATAAAAGCGGTTCTTCATATCGATGAACTCGCCCTTTAGAGCTTCAACGCGCTTGTCACTCTCTGTAGACAACACATCAGATCCTATTCATTATATGATCAATACAGACAGAGAAAAAGTACTCGGTGTACATACCTGAGAGTTTCTGTCGTAAAGACTTATTCTTCTCAGCGATGTCATCGCGTTGGTCCTGGTACAAGTTGATCTTCTTGTACGCCTCATCCAGTTCTCGGTGCAATTGGGCGCGTTCTTGGTCCCAAGTTGCTTGTCCCTTGGCCAGATCGGCTGTGGCTTTCTCAGCGCGGGCAATGGACGTGCTTGCTCTTCGAAGCATATCAGATTTCTGCTAAGATTGTACAAGTATACTCTACATCCAGATTAAAGGAGGCAGGGTTGATTAAAGTACAAAGGAGATAAGTATTTACAGTACTACGCTATTTCTACTAACCTCTGTGAGCTTGGAGAGTTGTTTGTACAGCTCGGCGGCCTTCTCCAGATCTTCGTGGTCAACTTCAGAGTTGAATAAGAAGGCGTCTTCATCCTCATTTGCGTTGATGCCGGGTGTGCCGGTGAAGATCTGGAATGGCTCTGGTGAAGGCTCGCGGGGTTTCTTTTGCTCCCGGATGATTTCTTCAATTGCAGCTTCCTTCATCTGGCCGGAGGTGGTGTCCAATCCCTCAGAACGGAGGCTTTCCATCCGGATACTTTCTGTTGCTTTGGGCCAGGACCCAGGAGCAGAAGTACTCGGAGGGCTTGCTCTCTCACAGGGGGCGGTGGCGTGACGTTGCTGCTTGCTGCTTGGGGTTGGGGCGGTGAAGATGCTTGGGGGCTTGGCCCTTCTCCTCCTCCTGTCTCCATGATTGGAGTCCTTGGTACATCTGAAGGAGTAGGCGGACGGCTGCATAAACAATTGAAGATTAGCAATATTCGCATTTCAGAATTTTGCTCCATGAAGTTGGATCATCTACCTGGCAAATTCCATGTTGAATTCAGGCTCTTCCACAACAAAGTCAAAACCGCCAGAAGGGTTGTTTTGAGGTCCTTGAGGCTCTTCCGACTGGGCGGGTTCTTCTTGTTGAGGATTCTGCAAATATACATTCAATTCAGAAAACAACTCGGCAAGGGGATAGAACCAAGATTTTTTGGCAAACAAGACAATAGGGGTACCTTGGGCGGAGAAGACTGTAGTGGGATTCCCATTGGAATCTCCACATTGGTTTCAGGCTCTGCTTCAAGTGCCTCTGCTTCATCAAGAATAGTATCTGATGATTTCTTCACTGAAGGAGACACTTTCTTCCGCATAGCCCGTTTCTTCTTGGGGACAGTTGGACTTGGGGCATCATCAGCACTAGGCCTCTTCAAGCCTGATCCTCCTTGCCCGAGTATCTTCCCAGGAGGAGGTCGGTGTGTCATCATCAGAATCGGATACTTCTTCCAGAATTACCTGGTCCATATCTGGTGATGCCTTCTTCTTCCCTTTCCCTGAACTTTCAGCAGTTTGCTGGGGCGGGGAGGTCCAGGCAACCCGGATTGGTTCTCTGCTACGTCCGGAGGCGAGGAAGCAAGTCTGGTCCGCAATTCCTGGGATTGGATAGCGCAGCAATTGATCAGTTGTAAAGAAGCAAGAAGGTGTATATCATAATTGATATTCGGGTTGTTTTCAAGCTTACCAATGATGACGGACGACTTGCCGAGTACTCGGGTACCCGGCGTGGCAGATCCTGGGCATCCATAAAGAGTGCCTGGACGCGGACGGCGACTTCATCTGACGATAAGTCGCTGGTTGAAATCCTGGTCGGGTCTTCGGGGCCAGTATACTCATAGCCAGCGTGCACCCGCTTCTGGCAGGATTGTACGCGCCGGCGCAGGAACGAACTGGCGATCCCGATGGCAGTTAAGCCTTGATCCTTCAGAGCAGCGATCATCTTGATAAGCTTGGAGATTCCGTCAACCTTATCCCTATCGAGAGATTCATTCCATGTATCTTGCGGCTGAGGCAGATGACCGGAGTGCTTGGATAGCCTCGGGGGCTGATTCTCCACATAAAACCATTTGTCATTCCAGTCTTTAATGGAGTCATTCATCTTGAAGTCGAAGTACACGTTCTTCATCCCCTGACGCAGCTGAAATCCGGCCCCGCCGACTACTTTGTCCGGGGAGGACTTCACACGGAAGAGGCATCGGAACAGATTGAAGTGGGGATCAATCCCCAAGAAGGTTTCGCAGAGATGAATGAAGAGGGAAATTTGAAGAATAGAATTGGGGTTGAGATGAACCAATTCCAATTTGTAGTAAGAAAGAAGCCCTCGGAGAAAATCATGAGCGGGGAGGGCGAATTCGCATTCATAAAAAGCGACAAAAACCACGATTTCGTGGATTTCTTCGAAAGGCCAGGCCTTACCCGCATCGGTGCGCCAACAGGAGATTGACTTATCCAGCAGATAGCCTTGCTCCACAAGACCCTGCACCATCTCGTCTGTTGCCTTGGATGGCTTCCAGGCAAGAGCCGGCGCAGGGGAGTTCTTGAACACTGGCATATCTGTGGTTGGGATCTTGGATTTCTTTTTGCTGGTGGTGGATTTGCTCTCAGTAGGCTTGCTGGAGGTAGGTTTCCGGCCTATCTTGCCAGACGAGATTTTGGATTGATTCTCGAACGGGACTTGAGTGGATTGGAGATTGCGCGCGGAGGCGAAAAGAGTTTGAGGATTTCAGTGGTGAAAGCGACGGTGGAAGGGAGGAGAATACGAACGGTTCACCCTCTGTCTTATACGATTGAAGCGGTAACCCTAAGCGTATTCTCTGTAACCCGTTTTTCAAAATACGCCAACATTTACGTATTCGCGGTTACAAAACCAGATGCATATTTGTGCGGCCATTTCCTAACGAACTAGGTCATTTTCCGATGAATTTTCATTCTCGGGGGCTGATGCTTAATAGGATTTATTTCCACATCAAAGAATATACATATTTCAACGGAAGTCTTTAAGCTTATTGTCATCTGCTTTAAGCTTGGGGGCTGGGGGGAAATAGTATATTTCTTTTGGAATGTTTTTTCAATAAAGACCTTGGAATTGTTTTTAATCCTTGAAAACATTTCTAGGCTCGGGGGCTAGACCCATAATGGGTCCATCTTTTTTCAAAAGCTGGACACCATTATAGTAAATGGGGAAGTTTTTGCATCAATCTTGGTTCATGAACCAAGGCCCGGGGGCTGGCTGCAAAAGAAGTCGGCAAAGGAGCACATCATGTTCACTTCTGAAGGTTTTCAACATGCAAGACGACGAGGAAACAACTCGGCTGATGCTGAAATCGTTGAGAAACAATCCGGCAGGCGTGAAGACATGAAGACGCTCGGGGGTTTGACGGTCCAGGATTCATGGGAGTCCTCATGGGCCACAGTCCCGTTAGGAAATTGGGCCGGCAACCCTGACTGATACAAGGAAGGACTGTACAGCTTAAGGAAACTAGTCGGGTACTGGGAAACAACCCGGCCTACTCATGTTAGGACTCTGTGTATTGTATCCGACTAGGAGTTTGTATTTCTTGCCTTGTAGACCCTGTCTCCCGAGTATATAAGGTGAGGCAGGGACCCTTTGTAAAATCATAACCATCAATACGAGAAGATCCACCATACAGGACGTAAGGTATTACGCTCTCTACTCGAGGCGGCCTGAACTTGTCTAAATCGTCTCGTGTTCACCATCGTGCTTCTGGTTCCGGCGAGGCCCCCACGAACAACTCGACTACTTAGGGACCCCCCATAGTAGGCTAGCCGGTATAAAAAACCGACAGTGAGGTGAGAAGCAAGCACCGAAATAAAAAACAGTAGCAAAGCAGGACCTATATGTGCTATAAGGCAGCAATAACTTATATTGATCCGATGATCTATGCCTAAGACTCTCTCCGTACCAATAAATTTTAAACTTATATCGATCTACAAGACACTAATAAACATACTAGCAGAGAAGGACTATACCGTGTGACTAGCAGAAGTGACACAAGCAAATTTTTAGGCACTACACGAACCAACAAAAATACTCATTCCAACCAATATGCGAGCCACGATAAAAGGAGTTGAACAAGTTTTCTGGGCTGAAGTGTTTTTAAACATGAAGACAGGAAGTTAACTAGATGACTCCGTAGTTCATTATTTAACATTAGCCTGCAGAATGCATTTGGTTGCTTCTGGCATGTTAATGACTTAAGACAGTGAAATTGACAGATCAAATAGATTTGCGAGAATAAAGTGTAAGCAACAAATTTCAGAAAACAAATCTACATCCATGAGTATTACACATCTAACCTATGTAGAAAAAATGTGTTTTTGTAGGCTGTATGCACAACTAGAGGTGTTGTAAGTCATGCGCATAGTTGAGATGCATATTCTTCTCTATTTTATATAGTAACATTGCTTTAGTACACACCTACTACAGAGGGACTTTGAGATGAATGTTAACTTGGAATAGCCGAACAATCTATGTTCAGACTGCTTAAAGCTTGACTACAGAGGGAAAAGCAAATATAGACACTCTGTGAACCAGCTTATATTCAAAAGACCAGATCATTTACAAAACAAACTGACATTTTAAGTCCAACATACCCCCTGTCAGTCCAACATACCCCTCTGTCAGCTTATAGCTCCAGCTTCAGACAACACATGAGGACAGCAGTGTGATGGATTTTCTCTCCTACAAAAAACTACAGGACTGACATTTAATTCTAAATAACTCCATCTAAATCTAACTCTTATCTCCTAATCCTTATCACATACACAAGTAATATTGAAGGATCATAATGACCGGATGTATCACAGATTAACAATAGCCTATGCAAAGAATTAAGTTACACATTCTATTTTTGGATGTCTGCAGTGCTTATCCATACTACTACCACATACCCCCTGTCAGTCCAATAGTTGATAGCAAAATCTTGTGTAGGGACCAGACTTGTTAAACTAATCTAGCAAAATCTTGTGTAGGGACCAAAGTACCAATAACGGCATAATCAGAACAGAGACATGTAAACTATGAAACTCTGCGGATATAGTTGCAATAATGATCCACGAAGCTGAATATTGGGACTTGTCACTTGCATGTCTATACTAAGAATGTATTCACAAAATGCACAGCTCTCTCAAATTTCACATGAGCATCCGTAAAGGGTGTCTGCAATCACATTGGATCCAAGTCCACAGCACGTTACCTATCAAGCACAACGCCCCATGAGGCAGGAGAAGACTTCCCGCTCGGGCATCCCATCGAACACTCTCCGTGTGTCCACGACGTGCCCGCTCGCCTCGCACGCGCTGGCACCGTCGCAGCGAGCCGCGGAGCGGAGCAGGGTGAGCAGCCGAGCACCACGCAGGCCCCCGACGCGGTGAAGGCACGCGCTGGCCGCGAGCGCGAGGCGCGGCGAGGAGGCAGAGGCGGCGCGGAGCGTGGCGAGGTGGGCCCGCTCGGGATCCAGGTGGGCCGGCAGCGGCGGTGGGATGGGGTCGCCGCGGCCGGAGGAGGGAGGCGCTCAGGTCGGGGACGCTCGGGGTAGGAGACGAGTCCGAGGAACTCGAGACGGAATCGGTTTCCATTATTTACGCCCTGAATTTGACACATGCTAACTTTCCAAAGGGGGAAAGGCCTGGAATCTCTCTTTTCAATTCCATGTGCCTGCCAAACAAGATAGTCTAGAATGTGTTTCCAATTCCACCGAATTACAGGGAAACAAACAGGCCCAAGTAACCTGTATATGTTCATGGATGGTAGGATAAATTCATGGAGGAACACGTCACCAGTGAGCAGCACTAACTTCACCTTCCAAACATAAAACGAGTTAAGAGTTAGTGGGAGTGTGGGACTCCATTTGGAACGGATGAGTCCGCCAAAAGAATCTTCGAGGGTACACATTTCAGAAATTCTGGAGTCTGAAAGCGAAATGCTGATAGAAAAACTCCCAAAAGTTGGAAATGACCTCAGTCTACACCTTAGTCCTCACGGGCTTTGTTGGTGACATAAGCTTGACCATAATCTTTGGTTATCTAGTTTACCTACGGTACCATGTCTATATGTTACTCCCTCTATTCCAAATTACGTGTCATTTCAACTTTTTCATACAGTCAATTTATTTCAAGTTTGACCAAAATTATAGAAAAATTACAAAGATTTATGGCATCGAATATATATACTATAAAAACATATTTAATGAAGGATATACTTGTATTTTGGTACCATAAATGCTAGTATTTTATTGCATAAACTTGGCCAACTTAAAATGCTTTGATTTTTATAAAAAAGTTGAAATGACTTATTATTTAGAACAGAGAAAATACAAAATTAACAGCATGATGCCCTATAATCTCCGTCATCATGTGAACTGGAGTAGCCGCGAAGCAGAACCTCAATTGTCAAATTAAGCTGGTTCCATCACTCGCGCCTGCTGTGAACGGTGGTAGCTTGCTGACACTCAGCTTTCCATCAAAGAGCAGAGTCTTCGCTCATTGGCAAAGTGGTGACCGCAGTTGAGCTGCCACAATGGATCATAGTAAAATTCTTCTTCAGTGCTATGAACTAGAATAAACTTGATAGTAACTAGTAGTGTTACCCCATTTACAATCCAACCGAGCTTCGAGCTACAATCTTCTTTCCTTTTTTGCAACCGCGTCTGAACACGTTCTTCATTAAGAGAAAGCATGGTTACAAAGACGATCTCCGCACCGAACAGTGTTAGTGTTAAGCTTGGCATGTTCGTGTGTGTGCAAGTGTCGGGTGCGTCGTGTGTGTGTTCGCGGCGTGCGTCGCTGTAAACCATGAGCTGCAGAGGAGCTGCGGCCATGGCGGGTTAGGAAGGCGTCGCGTCGCATTCCGGTCGACCGAGTCGAGCCCCTGAGCGCAGGTGTGCTGCGTTGGGTAATTGGGTTCGGTAGGTGTTGGTTAGAGAAGTAGTGTGTGTGTCGCCCCGCGACGTCGCTCCGGAACGCGCACGTACATGGCGAAAGAACCGGGCGGCGTGGAGGATGGCTCCAGGAGAGAAGTAGTGTGTGTGTCGCCCCGCGACGTCGCTCCGGAACGCGCACGTACATGGCGAAAGAACCGGGCGGCGTGGAGGATGGCTCCAGGCGCCCTCGTCCCTACTTGTACCCCCCTTCCCCCCCTCGCACTTGTGTGTGAGTGCGCCAGTTCCATTTGAGCATCAATTGAGCCAAGATACAGGCGAATTCATCGCCGGGAAAGTCTATTGTTCATCTTCCTCCTCTGGTCTCCGGCGATCGCGTGAGCTTGAGCGGGTGAGGGCAAGAGTGAGCGGGTGGAACATGCGTTCCTGGGTAATTCCAACAAGTGGTATCAAGAGCGTTGGTTGATGGCGAAGATTGGAGAATCTCCAAAGGGCGACACCGGCGATAGCTCCAAGAGCGGCGAATGCGTCGTCGCCAACTCCGGCGTGGTGAAGCTCCCGCTGCTGACCAATGCAAACTACTATGTTTGGGCTTTCGTCATGCAGGTATCTTTGGAGGCAATGGAGCTATGGGATGTTGTGGAGGCTGAGTCCAAGGACCGCGCCAGGGATCGGCGTGCGCTCGCCGCCATCCTCCACGCGGTGCCATTCGAGATGAAGGCGACGCTTGCGGTTAAGCAATCGGCGACGCTTGCCATTCGAGATGACCGTGCCAGGGATGCAGTGAAGGCGATGCGGGTGGGTGATGATCGTGTGAAGGCCGCGAGTGTGCAGCCCCTCTGGAAGGACTTCAAGGGCATCGTCTTCCGCGGCGGCGAGTCGGTGAGTGATTTTGCCATGAGGATCAATGGTGTTGTGGCGAGCCTGTGTCAGCAAGGAGAGGTTCTGGAGGACTCTCGCGTTGTCAAGAAGATCCTGCGCATTGTCCCGAAGAAGTACAAGCAAGTCGCCATGGCGATCGAGATGCTCACCGACGTCAACACGGCGATGATTGAGGAACTCGTCGGCAGGTTGCACGTGGCGGAGGACGCGGACGCCGATGAGGTGAAGGAGGTCGCGGCAGTGGGAGGAGCGATGACGATGTCGCAACAAGGAGAAGGCTGCGCGTGGCGGCGGTGGACGCCGCGGTGCAGGCAAGCAGGATGGCCGGAGCGGTGGCCAAGATGAAGACGATGACGATGCCAGCATGGTGTCGGGGTCCAGCAGGGGATCGGTGCACCGCAACCGTGGGAGGTGCTTCGAGTGCAATGAGCATGGCCACATCGCCAAGTTCTGCCCACATCTGCGCGGCGGAAAGGCTCTGATGGCAGATGCCAGCGAGGAAGCAACTCTGTTGTGAGCTGTAGGACCGGCATGTCAAGCTTAGGGGGGTATTTGTTAGTGTTAAGCTTGGCATGTTCTTGTGTGTAGGCGTCATGTGCGTCGTGTGTGCGTTAGCAGCGTGTGTCGCTGTAAACCATGAGCTGCAGAGGAGCTGCGGCCATGGCGGGTTCGGAAGGCGTCGCGTCGCGTTCCGGTCGACCGAGTCGAGCCCCTGAGCGCAGGTTTGCTGCATTGGGTTCGCTCGGTGTTGGTTAGAGGAGTAGCGCGTGTGTCGCCCTGATCGGTTGTTGCGTTGCCGTGGTGAGCGGACGAACGTGTGGCCGCTGAAAGAACTGTATCGACTAGCAGTAGCATCTAGTGAGATTCTTGTATGTAAAACATGTATGTATGACGGATCTGTTTGAAGAACGAGAGGAGTAGAGGGGCATACCTTCTCCTGCGTTGGCCGCCATCACGTTCGTTGGTGGAGGCTGCGCACGGGCAGCGACGGTCGGGGAAGATGGTGGAGGTCGTGGCCGGGGCTGTCGCAGGTACTGCTCGCGGGCGGGGTAGCGCCGGCCTTCGGGTCTCCACCTGCACTGCCCGGGGACGACGGCGACGGAGTACAGGGACGACGTGGTGGCGGCGGCGAAGCTTCCAGCCGCTGGCTGCGCTCCCCTCTAGATCGGTTAGGGTTTAGGTGTCGGTGGGGTTGTAGGTCTCAGATCAACCTCGTGAAGAGAGCCGCCAGCCCCCCACCTCTTTATATAGCGCAGTGCGACAGGGGCCCACCAGCCATAGTGGGCTGGGCGCCCCCGATCAGGGCGCAGATCAAGGCCCATAGGCCTTTGGGCCTTTTGGGGCTGGAGAGATCAACCTAACAATCTCCCCCTTGATCTCCTCTTGTTCCTTTTCTTTTACTTTCACATCTGTCTCGTTTCATCATAGATTTGTATATAGAGCATGCCTCATTGTCACGGTCAACTGCCGATGGATTTAACAGCTACAATACACACTTCCATTCAGAAACAGATTCTCTAATCTTGTGGGCCCTTACAGTTCAGAGATCATAGGCTATCCCTCATCCCTATGCCGGCTACGTGCTCCTTGAACACGTTGGGTGGTAAGCCTTTCGTTAGCGGATCCGCGAGCATCTTTACTGTGCTTATATGCTCGAGACTTATGATTTGATCTCGGACTTTATCTTTCACAACATAATACTTTATGTCAATGTGTTTGGCAGCACCACTTGACTTATTGTTGTGTGCATACATTACTGCAGGCTCATTGTCGCAGTATAACTTTAGTGGTCTAGAGATGTCATCAACCACTCTTAAACCGGGTATGAACTTTTTAAGCCAGTTCACCTGCCCTGTGGCCTCATAACATGCAACAAACTCGGCATACATTGTGGACGATGTAGTGACAGTTTGTTTGCAACTTTTCCACGATATGGCTCCTCCCGCGAGAGTGAACACATATCCAGTCGTGGATTTTCTGTCATCTCCTGCATAATCAGAGTCTGAGTATCCTATGACATGTAGAGCATCTGATTTTCTATATGTCAACATGAGGCCTTTTGTTCCTTGCAAATAGCGCAGAACTTTCTTTATCAATTTCCAATGTTCTAGTCCTGGATTACTCTGGAATCTGCCAAGCAACCCGGTAACAAAAGCTAAGTCAGGGCGCGTGCACTCCTGTGCATACTGTAAGCTTCCGACAGCTGAAGCGTATGGTACCGATTTCATCTGATCAATTTCATATTGATTCTTGGGACACTGGAAATCCCCATATCTGTCGCCCTTGACTATAGGAGCAGGTGAGGGACTGCATTTGTGCATACTATATTTCTTCAGGACCTTTTCTATGTATGCCTTTTGCGATAGTCCTAATACCCCCTTTGATCTGTCTCGGTGAATCTGGATCCCCAAAACAAATCTCGCTTCACCGAGGTCTTTCATTTCAAAGTGTGAGGACAGAAACTTCTTTGTTTCCAGTAGCAGACTGATGTCACTGCTTGCAAGCAAGATGTCATCCACGTACAGGACTAGGAAGATATACTTTCCATTCTTGAACTTTGCGTAAACGCAATTGTCCTCCACATTTTCTTTAAACCCGAAACCTTTAATACTATGGTCAAACTTCAAGTACCACTGTCTCGAAGCCTGCTTTAACCCATAAATCGATTTCTTTAGGCGGCATCCCATCTTTTCTTTTCCTTCCATGACAAAACCTTTCGGCTGTGCCATGTAAACATTTTCCTCCAGATCCCCATTTAGAAATGCCGTCTTAACGTCCATCTGATGTAATTCTAGATCATAATGAGCCACAAGGGCCATTATAATTCTGAAGGAATCTTTACACGAGACTGGAGAAAAGGTCTCATTGTAATCAATCCCCTCTCTTTGCGTGAAGCCTTTTGCCACAAGTCGCGCTTTAAATTTGTCTATGTTCCCTTGGGAGTCATATTTTGTCTTGTAGACCCATTTACAGCCTACTGTCTTGGCTCCTTTAGGAATTATCTCTAAGTCCCAAACACCGTTGGTACTCATCGATCTCATTTCATCTTCCATGGCTTCAAGCCACTTGGATGAATGTTCGCTTCTCATGGCTTCTTCAAATGAGGTGGGATCATCCTCCATTTGAAATTCTTCAGTGTTATACACTTCGTAATCATCGGGAATTGCAGACCTTCTTACTCTTTGAGACCTTCTAGGGGCCTCATTGTCTTGAACATTTTCTGTTTGAGGCTGCTGCTGCTCCCCCTGATCTGTGGCAATTGCCTCTATAGGATCTGTTGACACCGGATTTTCGCACCTGACATATGGGTCAGATGATGACGTGGTGATGAGGCTGCGCGGTGGACCCGTTGACTGGTCAAGGCCGAAGGCGACAAAGAAGGAAGCCGTTACCGAAAAGGGGTCCGATGAGGCAGGAATCCGACCCGATGACGAGTGCAAGAAGAAAGGCGCGTCGGCTAAGGAAGAAACGTGTCAGATTCGGGGACTATTTCCTTTTCAGAAGGTGTTTAAGAGTCCCATTGTATCTTAAGTTTAGTTTACCTTATTTAGTTAGTCTGGTCCGATCAGGACTCTCCATGACCAGGGTATAAATATGAACCCTCGTCCATTGTAAAGAACAATTCTCACAATTCAATACAACCCGGCTTCACGCCAAAACCCTAGTAGTAGTTACCGACGAAGCTCATTGGTGACGGGCTGCATCAGTTCTGATCTCCGGCTTACCAGTAAGTTAGTCAATTTATCGAACTAGTATAGGCTTTGAATTGAGGCGCATCGCCCTTTCTCGTTTATACTGTTCAACCGATTTATCTCTGAATAATCAAGATTGATATAGATTCCCTACGTCGGAGCTAGATCAATATTGATTATTCAACAGATTATCGTTTATCGGACTATACTTTAAGCCTAGATTCCCTACATCGGAGCTAGGTATCAAGATTAATCTAGATTCCCTACGTCGGAGCTAGAGTAATCTTGGTTACTAAAGGTAGTCTTTGCGGTTTGTTGGAGTTGCTAGATTGGTTTAGATCTACGCCATGTGAATCAATTCTACTTCTTCAACGGCTTTGAGCACAGGTCTTGGTCCGATTTAAGCAATATTTATCTTACAGCATCGTTCTATGTC
>CM014271.1:32879238-32959582 GCA_004135705.1 Alloteropsis semialata
AAATAGCTAGATAATCAGACTCGATTCATCAACCTATCAATTAAACAAGATGCTCGCATATGTGTTGATCAGATTAAGCAAAATAAGCAGGTAAAACATTAACAGATTCGTTCTGATTCTAAGATATGCTACCAAACAATTAAGCGAGATCCAGCTCCGACGTAGGGAATCTACACCACACTTAACATTCAAATAGCAATAAGGCATAACCAAAGCTTCCTTTAACTAATCAAGATGAATCTAGCTCCGACGTAGGGAATCTAGACCAAGCATGACAATCAAAGATTAATCTAATCGTATTGTAAAGATCCAGCTCCGACGTAGGGAATCTACACCAGTACAATACTCAAAGAACAACCAGATTAAACCACAAAGCGGGATCGGACCTAGAACGATGCTGTAAGATAAATATTGCTTAAATCGGACCAAGACCATGCTCAAAGCCGTTGAAGAAGTAGAATTGATTCACATGGCGTAGATCTAAACCAATCTAGCAACTCCAACAAACCGCAAAGACTACCTTTAGTAACCAAGATTACTCTAGCTCTGACGTAGGGAATCTAGACTAATCTTGATACCTAGCTCCGACGTAGGGAATCTAGGCTTAAAGTGTAGTCCGATAAACGATAATCTGTTGAATAATCAATATTTATCTAGCTCCGACGTAGGGAATCTATATCAATCTTGATTATCCAGAGATAAATCGGTTGAACAGTATAAACGAGAAAGGGCGATGCGCCTCAATTCAAAGCCTATACTAGTTCGATAAATTGACTAACTTACGGGTAAGCCGGAGATCAGAACTGATGCAGCCCGTCCACCAATGAGCTTCGTCGGTAACTACTACTAGGGTTTTGGCGTGAAGCCGGGTTGTATTGATTGTGAGAATAGTTCTTTACAATGGACGAGGGTTCAAATTTATACCCTGGTCATGGAGAGTCCTGATCGGACCAGACTAACTAAATAAGGTAAACTAAGCTTAAGATAGAACGGGACTCTCATACGCCTTCTGAAAAGGAAATAGTCCCTGGATCTGATACGCTTCCTTCTTAACCGACGCGCCTTCCCTCTTGTACTCGTCATCGGATCGGACTTCCTGCTTCATCGGACTCCTCTTCAGCATCGGCTTCCTTCTCTGTCATCTTCGGCCTTGACCAGTCAACGGGTCCACTGCGCAGTCTCAACCTCACCACGTCACCATCTGACTCAGCATGTCAGGTGCGAAAATCTGGTGTCAACACATGCCCCCCAATTTTGGAATAAAACATTATTTTGTTCCAAAATTCGTATCTGCCATCATAACTCCTTTACCGATTTTCGTGCCGAAACTTTCCATCCCTGTACTGCGCGGCTCCTCGATCTTCGGACCATGACCATTTTTACCTTATAAAATTACTGCCGGCGACCACACTGTACACTTCTCCTTCCTCGCCAAGAACCCGTACTGCTCATCTTCTTCCTCCTCTCTCCCGAGTGGCCATTCACATTCACTCGAACTTACACCAAAATTGTTTCAAATGGCGCAATCATCCTCCATGGGCGCCCTCCATTCTTCTATATCTGCTTCCACCTCCGCATCTGCTCCAGCGGGTTCTCCATCTGCTATGCCTCCCACTATGGCTGCAGTCACGAGCTCAACAATGGCGGCGGTCATGACCTCGACAACGGCGGCAGCAACAAGCTTTTCAACCCCTTCTTCATCAACTTTCTTCGCCTCAAGTTCTTCCTCGGCACACGCAGGCTCGACAGGAGAAACGCATCATCCAATCCCGGAGGTACTTCACTGAATCTGAATCCATCTTAAGTTCCGCATTAGATTCGGCTTTTCCAAACTCGTTTTCATTTCGCATCTTCTTTTTAGGCCGTTCGCGCTCAAACCCTAATCCCCGTAGGCAACATCCAAGGGGCCTACCTCCTTGGTCCAATGGGAGACCCAGATCCCACTGAATTCATTAATCTGGAAACCCACCGGATCCCATTCAAGACCTCGGGTTTCGATTTGGATGATTGGAAGAACGCCTTTCGATCTTGGCCGACAGTTCTACCTGGATGGAAGAATTGGTACTTGAGAGTGTCGGCCTCCAAGTCTGCAATCTGGGACAGATTAGATATCGCCCAGTGTATTGGCCTTAGCATCGGACCCATTGCTAAGAACGAGAATCTCTTGATCGCCGCATCACACTTTTGGTCCGATGCATTGAATGCCTTCCTCTTTGGACATGGTCCGATGACCCCAACACTACTTGATGTAGTCATGCTTCTCGGCCTCAATGTCACTGGTGACAAACGCCCCCTCGGGCTCAACATCAAAGTCAAACATCATTTTAAGACCAAGAGCTCTGGCGGCTGGACAGGATACATGGAGAAAAATCATCGGACCGGACCTGTGACTGACCGTGAGCATGCGGCCTTTCTGAACATGTGGTTGGACAGATTCTTCTTTTGCGGCACTACCCTCGGTCCAACGGCCAACTTCCAACATCTGGCCGAATTGCTGGTAAGTGACCATGTCATCAACCTTGGTCAATTTCTCCTGGGAGCAGTATACAATTTGCTTCATCAAGTCGCCAAGCGCCTGAGGACCGGATCACTCATCACCAACCTTGGCGGGCCGTGGTGGTTCATTCAGATGTGGTTAATGCTACATCTGAGCAAGGCTGTCAAAGTAGATTTTCGAAAAATCAAATTCCCAGAGAACAAGCCTGAATCAGAAGAGACCACCTGGCGCCGATGTACCTCGCTTGGTGAAGTTGCCATGGGTTTCCCGGCTGAGAAATTATCAGGCAAGGAATCTTCCAAATACTTTGCACTTCTTTATAGAGGTATTGCTGATGACAAAATGCTCTGGTTCTTGTATCATCACACCGATGAATACGAGCTGCCCTACAAATTTAAGTTCAACATGATTGTAGAGGCAGATTCAGAAGCCCTGACAATTTTCCGAACTTGCATCAATGCTCAATTTCTCCCGATCGGCCTCAGTCAGAGCAAGCCAGGGCAATCAACCTATGAATACTATCATCCAAACCTGGCCGCTCGTCAGTTTGGTATCGGACAGCTTCCACCCTACCTAATCTTGACCGATCAAGTTTTTCCAAGGGGAAAAGTTGACACACGCTTGGAATGGGATCGTCTTCTAGGACTTGAGCCTCCTACCGATAAAACCAATCTGGATACCTTTGCAATCGGCCTTGTAGCTCATCGGACCTTCAACACATGGTGGGCCGAATGGCGTCAACACCTATTCTGCATCGCCTGCAAAACTTATGTTCGGAAGTTGCAGCCTACTTTCAAGGGCAAACCAGAGGTAATATTTGTGAACTTGCTTCCCTCCTTTTTCACAATTTTATTTTGTTAAACAATTCTTTACCAGGATGTCGATCGTACTCCTCCAACGATGACTCGATCGGGGAAACAAGTCGTCTACAGCAATATCTCGCCAGATCCGTGGATCGGCTGTGACTCTCCCACTATCGGCAAGCTTCTGTCGGCATACGGCGATAGCAGAAAAAGGAAGAAGCGGACGTCCTCTAAAACCCCAAAACGCCCGAAGACTGCTCTGGCAAGTCCAAGAACTTCATAAACTTGATTTTTCTCTTTATTGAAATTAACCCTCTCTGTAAACTCAGGTCATCGGAGAACCTTCTGCACGCCAGCCCAGTCCAACCAAGTCTTCAAGCCCATCGGCCGAGGAATCACCAGAATCGGACCCACAAAGATCACCGAACCCAGCTCAGATGCAACCAAGCCCGGCACAGGCCCGCTCGCCTCACTCGTCCTCATCCGAGAGAACCATAACTGGCTCGCCTTGTCATTCAAGCCTACTACGCCAAGAAGAACAAACACAATCAAGCCAGGGCCTTCAAAGAGATCAGCTAGCAACTTTACAGATCCAACTCCCTGATCCAGAAGCAACGGTAATTATCAGCCGATTTATTCAATAATTGATATCCATCTTGTTCTTATCTTCTTTCTTTTAGCAAATCATCCAGAATGTCTTGACGGATCTTGATATTGCCCAAGTAAACATCCAAGGCAGCAATAACCCTCTGATCAGACCCGAGCAAGAACTAGCCTGGAAACAAGTAAGCTTTCTAGCCTGATATGATCATATCAGTTTTTTGATATCATATCTAATTATTTCTTTTGCAGGCTCAAGATACTCCTCAAACCAGCCAGACCCTATCAATCGATTTCGATCGGCTGCAAGCTGAAGAGGAAGAGATCAGCTCTGGGCAAAGCTTGCTATCTGACGAAGTGAAGGCAAAATTGCTTGACATATCTGCTCTTCTTCGCCAAGATATCATCGATCTTGTTCAGGATGCAGAGCCAATTCGTCAGGTCATCAAAACTCTAAGGGGCCAACTTCCGTCAGACCTGGAAGAAGCATTGATTCCAGCGGCATACATAGAAGGTCACTCCTTCCCAGTGTTGCAAGCCAACCGCCGAATCAATGATCGGACTTCTCAGCAGGACTTGATCAAGGCCAGGGATGAAAAACGTGCCCAAGCTGATGAGCCAACAAAACTGATCAAAGAATTATCGGCTCGTCCTGCTTCTATCCAGTCAGAGCTTGAGAATCTCCAAGCCAAAGAACAACAATTAGAGCAGGAACTTGTCCAAGTTCGATCAAGCATCCAGGCTAAGACAAAAGAACTTGATGATCTCCCAGTTAGGAAAGCGAAGGCCGAAGAAGATTATAAAATCCACATCAAGGCCGCCAAAGAGATCCACAAGACAATCAAGCCTGTAGAAGGGAACGCTGAAGCTGATGCCAAGATCATCGCCGATGTTGACAAGATCCGTCAGACTGCTCTTGATTTAATAGTTAAATACCTGCAGCCTTGAACACTGAGACCTGCCTGTCTTACTAAGTGATCTGATACATTGATAGCCTGCTCCGCCATCGAGCGGCTTAGTGTCGGGGGTAGACCCCCAGGGGTACCCAGAAGGCGGATTGGCCCAACCAGCAAGGGGCGGCCCAATCCGAGTACATCTGGATCGGTTTGTCGGACTGGCTGGCTCACCAGTCGGGGGCCCACCAGTCGGGCGAACCGAATGGGCGCGACGACGCGCGTAGCAAGGAAAGCACACGGCGTATCCCGCAAGAAGCTCGGAGATCAGGATAAACTAGCCGGAATTGTAGGGAAAGATATCTGTAATCGTTATAGGATCAAATCCTTGTAATTCGGGTAGGTTACGATCTCTGGCCGACTTGTAACTCAAGGCAGCCGGACTATATAAGGCGCCCTGAGACCCCCCTCCAGAACATCTACGAAAAACTACAACCTCTACAACCCTAGGACAGAACCCAACTACGGAGATCCTTCCAGGAACTTCATACACAGCAATACAATCGCCGCCAACACAGGACGTAGGGTGTTACGTCATCTCGACGGCCCGAACCTGTTCAATCCTTGCGTCTTGTGTTACCATCGACTTCTGATCCTCGATCTGTCCCTCGACAAATCAACCACGTAGGCTACCCTGTGTGGACTGCCGGGTCCAAACATCCGACAGTTGGCGCGCCAGGTAGGGGTTGATCGACGAGATCAATCTGCAAGCTCGATGGCAGACTCATCTACAAGCAAATTTCATCCGCGTTGGCGTCGACCGGACCTATGCGGCGGCGGCAGCTTTCCCGCGGCGTCAGGCATCGTCCCTGCCAGGACCGGCGTACCCGGCCGTCTCCGATCCATCCTAAACTCTCCACGACGGCTTCTCCAGATCAATCTCCAATAGCGGCTGCGCTGCCCCGCTAGGTCCACATGCAGATTCGTCGGCCGCCAGGGGAGCATGGCTTTTGATTTTAATCTTCTTTATATCTAAATTCCTGTACGGGAGTGCATGCATCTACTAATTATTTTTCTGTTCACTTGCATGCGCATGGATGGATGGCCGTAGCAAATCGGCCACACTGCCCGAGAATCCCTGATGCATCACGCATGTGCTGATGTGTGTGTGCTCATGCATACTGCATGTTCATGGCCTCCAAATCCATCTACTGCCTCCGGCGTGGCATGCAACAGAAGCTTTCCTTTTTTCTTCTGATCTACTGCATCGACGTGACAACTGAGATGCTGATAAGGATATTTTCTTTCTTTTTTCTATTTTCAATTTCCTTCTTGAGCAACCGATGATTGCCTCCATACCCCTGGTTATTTCCATCTACTAATGAAGGTATGCCCTGCATGCGTGCACGGACATATATCCGCGTTGTTGTTTTTGCCTGCAGACTCCTGATCGAATCGTACCACGGCTGCTCGGGCCAAAGCCTGGACCTTCCACGGATGACGGCGTGCACGTATTGGCCGTCACCCGAGTACCCATAGATGGATGGCGCGCCATCGCCTTTGACTGCGGACCGACAAAGACAACGGCACGGTTTGACTGGGCATGTACTTGCTGCAAGGCCAGGGCCGGGTGCTTGGCTTCCAAGCGCACCACAACGCCGTCTTCGACGTCATCGACAACCACGTCTACTCGGGCACGACGCCCATGCGGCGACACACCAATTTTCCAACTCTGACACAAATCAAGCTAAGTCATACTTTAATACTTTCACAATATTTTTCGATCACCGCGTATCTCCATATACAAGTCTCCATGATCATCGCCAACTACTTTTGGTTTGTTCCCGACTGCTTATACAGCCCGAGCGCTACAAGAGCAGTCGGGCAACACCCAACGGACGCATATTGCATTTTTCTCCATCGTTTATTTCTTTTTCCACTCTTGTACAAGTCGCTAAAGTACTTGGGAAGCACACGCCTTAATCCGTGAAACCTCGACTCTTCCGTACGCCTACGCTCCTACGCGTGCATGCGGCCCAGCTCCCTGCGCTATGGACTACGGCTATCGGGGATCAGGTGCATAAACGTAACAGGATAACTACCCGAGGAAATTAATAGACTTAAAGAGTTGGAAGTAGAAATTCTATTACATACAGCGCCGAATGTTTTTCTCCAGAATTAGTGTTTGCTACACCATATACTACCTATCCTTCATATCTTCATTGCAGGGCACAGGTTTGGATCCCGAGCTTGCCTATTACGCTTGGGGGCTGGACCACTCCAGCATCGCCGCCAGCCGAGTACTCCAGTCAGTCAGTACACGGGCTGGTACTACGCTCCACGACGGTAGCTAGCCGAGTGCTTTGCAGCACTCGGGCTGGCGCTACACTCCACGACGGTCGCTAGCCGAGTGCTTTGCAGCACTCGGGCTGGCGCTACACTCCACGACGGTCGCTAGCCGAGTGCTTTGCAGCACTCGGGCTGGCGCTACACTCCACAAGGATCGCTAGCTGAGTGCTTTTGAGTACTGGGCTGGCGCTACCGCATGACGAGGAAGACGAAGACTACTCGGCGTGCCTCGGACGGCTCGACTCGGCCCTCACGCTCGGGGGCTGGCGCCGGGACGACTACTCGGCGTGCTCGGCCCTCACGCTCGGGGGCTGGGCGCCGGGACGACCTCTCGGCGTGCCCCGGCCCTCACGCTCGGGGGCTGGCGCCGGGGCGACTGCTCGGCGTGCTCAGCCCTCACGCTCGGGGGCTGGCGCCGGGACGACTACTCGGCGTGCTCAGCCCTCACGCTCGGGGGCTGGCGCCGGACGACCACTCGGCGTGTCTCGCAGGACTCCGCCGGCCCTCACGCTCGGGGGCTGGACGCCGAAATTAACGTCGGATGATTTAGCCAGGTGCTCCTTGACTAACCCTTGGACCGATTCCTTCGGAATCGCTTCAAGGCTCGGGGGCTACGGCCAACGGACGCACCTCGCGGCGCATCCGTTGATTGTCTGACGACTTCAGAACAAGGCTACTAACCCTTGGACCGATTCCTTCGGAATCGCTTCAAGGCTCGGGGGCTACGTCCAACGGACGCACCTCGCGGCGCATCCGTTGGGTAAACGGCTTTTTTTCTCTCCAGTATCACGCGGTTTCGCTTCCAACTGCAGCAGGCTCGACGCTCATCGGACAGCGCGACCTCGCCGACTTGTCCCTCAACCACGTACTACTCGGGGGCTTGTCGGGGGTAGACCCCCAGGGGTACCCAGAAGGCGGATTGGCCCAACCAGCAAGGGGCGGCCCAATCCGAGTACATCTGGATCGGTTTGTCGGACTGGCTGGCCCACCAGTCGGGGGCCCACCAGTCGGGCGAACCGGATGGGCGCGACGACGCGCGCAGCAAGGAAAGCACACGGCGTGTCCCGCAAGAAGCTCGGAGATCAGGATAAACTAGCCGGAATTGTAGGGAAAGATATCTGTAATCGTAATAGGATCAAACCCTTGTAATTCGGGTAGGTTACGATCTCTGGCCGACTTGTAACTCAAGGCAGCCGGACTATATAAGGCGCCTTGAGACCCCCCTCCAGAGCATCAACATCTACGATACAACCCACGATCATACAACCCTAGGACAGAACCCAACTACGGAGATCCTTCCAGGAACTTCATACACAGCAATACAATCGCCGCCAACACAGGACGTAGGGTGTTACGTCATCTCGACGGCCCGAACCTGTTCAATCCTTGCGTCTTGTGTAACCATCGACTTCTGATCCTCGATCTGTCCCTCGACAAATCAACCACGTAGGCTACCCTGTGTGGACTGCCGGGTCCAAACATCCGACAAGGGCCGAGTCCTTGATGGATTAGGGCTGCCTCCCGATCACGGCAGCAAGTAGTTAGACTTAATTCCGAGATTAAGGGGATAGGAACAACTCCCCCTTATCTCTGAATATTGGTTGACCAAGGTCAAACCAAAATATCTAACATTCTCCCCTTTGACCGAAGGTCAACACTTAAACTAAAACTAACTTAAACTAAACTAAATACTAACTTAATCTAAATCCTTCCTTAGTAAAACAGCAAGTACCAGACCAATGTGTCATCAGCAGCACCTCAGCATACCGGGACAACATTACCCATAGCCTTTACTGAAAAACTTCGTCAGGACTCTTATTCTTAGTTTAGGGGAAATTCTAATGGCCCTTAACCAGGACTTTATCAAAGGTATCCACTAATCCCATGTGAAGGACATGTCTCTCGTAAAGGGATGGTGGTAAGCCTTTGGTGAGCGGATCCGCAATATTAAACTTAGTACTGATATGCTTAATAATATACGTACCGTCCCGGTTTCTCTCTTTCACGACACGATATTTAAGATCAATGTGCTTAGAAGCACCAGATAATTTATCGTTTGCGCAAAAGAAAACTGCGGCTTGATTGTCGCAGTGTATTGTGATAGGTCTCGAGATACTATCAACAATTCTTAATCCCAGAATAAAATTCTTGAGCCATGCACCTTGGCCCGAAGCTTCATAACATGCCACAAATTCTGCTTGCATTGTAGATGCAGCAGTTACTCCTTGCTTACAACTTTTCCAAGAGATTGCTCCCCCTGCCAGCATGTAGACGAACCCAGAAGTGGATTTTCTATCGTCTTCATCACCAGCAAAGTCGGCATCTGTATAGCACTCAACTTCAAGATTATCTGTTCTCTTGTATGTGAGCATGTAATCCTTAGTGCCTTGGCAATATCTGAATGCCTTCTTAACGCCAACCCAGTGAGCCCAGCCTGGATTTTCCAAATATCTACTAAGTACTCCGGTTGCAAATGCCAAATCTGGACGCGTACAGACTTGTGCGTATCCTTAGTGCCTTGGCAATATCTGAATGCCTTCTTAACGCCAACCCAGTGAGCCCAGCCTGGATTTTCCAAATATCTACTAAGTACTCCGGTTGCAAATGCCAAATCTGGACGCGTACAGACTTGTGCGTACATCAAGCTTCCAATAGCTGATGCATAGGGAACGTTCTCCATTTTGCTTCTCTCAAAATCATTCTTAGGGCACTGATCTTTATTAAACTTATCGCCCTTTTGAATTGGTGCAGGTGATGCATTACTCTTTTCCATATTATATCTCTTAAACATTTTCTCAATATAAGCTTTCTGAGACAATCCTAGTACTCTTTGGGCTCTGTCTCTGTGTATCTCAATGCCAAGTACATACGAGGCTTCACCGAGATCCTTCATATCAAAATGGGATGATAAGAAGTTCTTAGTCTCATGTAACATATTCTTATCGTTGCTAGCTAATAGTATGTCATCCACATACAGTACTAGAATTATCAACTTTCCACCCTTGAACTTAATGTAGATACATCTATCCACATCATTCTCACTGAATCCAAATTTCTTAATGACTTCATCAAATTTAAGGTTCCACTGTCTGGATGCTTGCTTAAGTCCATAAATAGATTTCTTTAATTTGCATCCCATATGTTCTTTCCCTTTAATAACAAAACCTTGCGGTTGAGTCATATAAATAGTCTCATCTAAATCTCCATTAAGGAACGCAGTCTTAACATCCATCTGATGTAGTTCCATATCAAAATGGGCTACGAGTGCCATGACAATTCTAAATGAATCTTTAGTAGACACGGGAGAGAAAGTTTCATTGTAATCTCTTCCCTCTATCTGAGTAAATCCTTTTGCTACAAGTCTAGCTTTGAATCTTTCGACCTTCCCTTTGGAATCACGTTTAGTCTTGTAGACCCATTTACAGCCTACTGGTTTGACCCCATCAGGAATTTCTACTAAATCCCATACTTTATTAGAACTCATAGACTTTAGCTCTTCTTCCATGGCTTCAATCCATTTAGTGGAATTCTTACTTTCAACTGCCTGTTTGAAACTGACAGGATCACTTATTGTTCCTACATCATATAAATCTTCACTTAAATATGTCTCATAAATATCAAGATTAATTGCAGGCCTCCTTACTCTTTGTGATCTTACTAACGGCTCATTCACAACTGGTTCAGGTACTGCTTGAGGTGGTTCTTGTAGAATTTCTTCTGCTCGAACTTCAGTAGCTGGTGCCTGAATACTAGCAGCTGGCGCCTGGAAAACAGGAGCCTGCTCCACGTGTTCTTGCTGAATAACAGTATTAGGCGTGGTGTTGCTTAACTGAGGAATAATTGGTTGTATAAACTGATACATTTCTGTAGACTGAGGGATTTCCGGATCGGGAAGTTTGACCCGTAACTCTTCAAGACTTATATCTCTTTTCGGAAAACCTGCACTCATTTCTGAGTCCTCTAAGAACACAGTTTGTCTGGTCTCGACGAACTTAGTGGAGCGACCAGGACAGTAAAATATGTATCCCTTTGACTTATCTGGATATCCAATAAAGTGACAACTCACAGTCTTGGAATCTAATTTCTTTTGCTGTGGATCAAACAACTTTGCCTCAACAGGGCAGCCCCATACCTTTAAATAATTTAATGACGAAGGTGTCTTGGGAACTGACTTAGATAGAACCCGATTAAGTATATGAGCAGCTGTTTTTAATGCTTCCATCCACAATTCCACTGGCAAGCTGGAATGACTGAGCATGCTCCGTACCATATCCATTAGTGTGCGATTGCGACGCTCAGCAACTCCATTCTGCTGTGGTTCGCCTGGCATGGCGTACTGAGCTCTTATGCCATTTTCTTCTAAGTACTTAGCGAACGGTCCCTTAATTTGACCAAATTGAGCATGTTTCCTGTAGTACTCACCTCCCCTGTCTGATCTTACTATCTTAATAGGAGTGTTATGCTGTTTCTCAACTTCTTTCTTATATATCTTAAATATTTCTAACGCATCTGAACGCTTACGAATAGGGTAGATGTGTCCATAACGGGAATAATCATCAGTAAATGTAATGAAAGAATCATAGCCATCTACAGATGTTACGGAGAGAGGGCCACAGATATCTGTGTGAATTATTTCTAATACGCCCGTACTCCTAGTAGCGCCTTTCTTAATTGTCTTAGCATATTTCCCCTTAATGCAGTCGATGCACTGCTCTAAATCTGAAAAATCTAAGTTTTCGATTATCTCATCTTTAATGAGACGATCTATTCTCCCCCTCGAAATGTGACCAAGGCGACAGTGCCACAATTTCGAAGAGGTCTCATTAAAACGCTTACGCTTATTTGAAACATTAGAAATAGTCATCACAGAATCATCATTAAGAGAGAGCATATAAAGTTTGCCTTGCCTTTCAGCAGAGCCCACATTTATTGAATTAAACTGAATCACACACTTGTCTTTATTGAATACACAAACATGTCCTGAATCTGCTATAGCTGAAACTGAAATAAGGCTTCTCTTTAAACTAGGAACATAAAGAACTTCATCTAAATTAAGCTGGAAGCCGCCCGGCAACTCTAAGACGAAGCTTCCAATGCCTTCAACTTCAACGCCGTTCCCATCAGCCACTCTTAGGTTTCGCTCCCCCCTTCTTATAGTTCGGATCGAACTGAATGCCTGTAATGAATTGGAAATGTGCACAGTAGCACCTGAGTCAATCCACCAAGTATTAGGGGAAAAATCTGCTAAAAATAATTCATCAATGAAAGAGACAACATCATACTTAATATTACCTTGTTTCTTTAGCCATTCCTTAAAGCCTGGACAACCTTTCTGAAGATGCTTGGGTGATTCACAGAATGAACAAAGCATTTTGCCATCCTGAGACTAATTGCCACGCTTGAACTTGTTGTCATTCCTGGGACCTAAATTCTTTCTCTTATTCCCATTCTTCTTATTGTTGTTCTTGTTGTTGTTGCCTTGCTTACTGCTGCCTGACTCATGCTGGTTCTTAGGAGTATTATTGAGAGAAAGATTGCCAACCAAATTGACCATGTCCTTCATCTTCTCAGTCTTAAGCCTCTCTTCCTCCTCAACACAGTAGCTGATCAAATCACTGATAGACCAAACGACCTTGTTGGTATTGTAGTTTATCTTAAAAGCAGCATACTGTGGTGAAGGGAGTGAAGTCATGATAAAATGCACTAGGAAACCATCTGAGATCTCCATCTTCATCTCCTTAAGCTTATTAGCCATGTCACACATATTAAGAATGTGCTCCATTATACCATTCTGACCATTGTACTGAGAGGAGACAAGCTTCATGATCAAAGTGCTTGCATAAGTCTTAGATGAGCTCTTAAAATTCTCTTCAATCTTAGCCAGCAGCTCCTTAGCAGTGAGATCAGCGCCATTAGCTTTCTTAGTGGGATAGCCCCCTTAATGACAGCACTGATTGTCTGAGTCATCACCATGGTACACATGCGATCAGACCTCTCCCACTTTTCAAGAGCAGGTGAAGTCTCTCCAGCAGCAGGTGCAGCAGGCTTATCCTCCCTGAGGGCAACATCCAAATCATTCCATGCCAAGCATGTCATGACCTTGCCCTTCCACTCCGGAAAGTTCGCTCCATTGAGCGGCTCAATGTTGTTGAGGTAGGATGCCACAGTGTTGACATTACTCACTGAAATAATAAAGAACAAAACTTAGCTTAGTGATCATATACAATGAAATACGAATAAAAGCATGATAATAACCCTACGGTGGTCTGATTAAAAGCATGCATTAAATTTCAATATGCATCACCGGTGGGGAAAACAATTGAAATTCATCTTAATACTCATGATTAAACAACGGTGGTCAGAAATAATCACAAGTTTACTCTAAACAAATTTCCCGGTGGTTCCATTCATTTAGAGGCATTTCAAAGTATAGTGGTGGATTGAAAAAAAAACTTAAATATCAATGAATAATCATGAAAACAAACTTAAATAATCATAAAAGAAACACCAACCACTTAAAAAAATAATAGACTTATGCAATAATTAATCTTAACTTAAACTCAGGGTAAATAAACTTTTCTTAAAACAGTAATTAACTTAAGCTAAATGTATTAAAACAATACTGAAAAAGGAATATAACTGAAAACTTAAAAAAAATAAACTGAAAGAAGAAATGCCTTTCGGCCTGTAATACGCACGCGGCCCAACTGAAGGAGGAAATAGAATGCCTTTCGGCCTGAACAAACACATGCGTGCGCGGCCCAACTGAAGGGGAAACGGCCCAGTCGGCCCATTACGCACGCGCGGCGGCTCGGCTCACGCTCGGCGTAGCGGCTCGGCCCAGCGCGGCGCAACAGCTCGGCTCAGCGCGGCTCGGCCCAGCGGCTTCGGCGCGACGCGGCGCAGCTGCGCGCTTAGCAGGCCTAAGGCCCAGGGGCAAACGAAAGCGGGCCGGCCAAGAAGTGGCCCAGCTCGCGCCCCGCCCCCCCGCTCAGATCTGAGCCGTCGAATCTGATCGGACGGCTCAGCGCGCGCAGATCGGNTGAAGCTCCGTCCGCACTTCCGGTCCGTCGCGCCGGAGCTCCGCGAGCCTCCTCGGCGGCGCCGCGTGCGTAACGCGCGCGGGCCGTCGAGGTGCTTCGCCGGAGTTCAACGGCGGCGGTCCAGTACTCCACGGCCGGTGGCACGAGGAGGGCGGAGGCGCGCGCCCGGAGGACGCACGCGCGGCCGAGGGAGCCTGCTCATCGCGGCCAATCAAGGCGCGGACCGAGCGGGTTTCCAAGGCGTCGCCGGGGCTCAAGGCGGCGGTCATGCGCACGGCGTGAGCTGTGCACGCATGGCCGCCATGACCAGGTAGGTCATTGCTTTATGGTTGGATCTAGGGTTTTCTAATTTTGGGAATTTCTGATTTTGAATCTGATTTGATTGAATCCCCTTCTTTTGCTTACTCTAAGTGAACCCTAGACGTGCTGATGGTTGAACTAATCTACTAATGCTTGAACTTATGCATGAAGCTTAAGCATTAAACATGAAGATTGCTACTGATCTACTTAAAATTGACTCAGGGGTGTTGCTAGAGAACCTAGGAGACGTAGATCAGGCGTCTGATACCAATTGTAAGATAAACTAACAATACTTAGCATATACTGATGAACACAGGACCACTGGTCTACTCTAGATTACATCTAGCACTTAATCTAATGCGGAAATTACTTAGGGTTCGGCTTATACCGGCGGCAGTGGTATCCATGTCGTCGGTGTAGGCCGGATCAGCAGCAATGTAGTCGATGGCGAGGGCGGCGTCGGGGATGTAGCGTAGACGTTCCTTGAGCGTCTTCTGAGAGTACCGACGGCCTTCAGGACGCCAGCGGCACTGCCCAGGACGCGGAGCTCTAGCTTCCAGGCCTTCCAGTGCACTAACAGATCGGGTTTTTTTGGGTGGATTAGGGTTTTGGCGAGCCTTGAGCTCGTGATTAACCTCGTCAGAATCCCTGTGGAACCCCTTCCTTAATATATATAGCACTGTAGGCCCAGGGCCGAGTCCTTGATGGATTAGGGCTGCCTCCCGATCACGGCAGCAAGTAGTTAGGCTTAATTCCGAGATTAAGGGGATAGGAACAACTCCCCCTTATCTCTGAATATTGGTTGACCAAGGTCAAACCAAAATATCTAACATATACAAGCAGTTCTACAAGTAGACATATCACATATGCAAGCACCGAGCCTTAATTTCATCCGGTTTGAAAATGCTTTTTCTCCCTTGTTATGAAGATTGCATAATGCGAGCTACATTACGTTCTTCAGACAACAATAATGCACAAGTTAGGTAAAAAATAGTCAGTTCTTTTCCGTACATGTGTGGTAGGAGGTATTTTAGGGAGTGTTTAGTTCCCAGAATGCAAAATAGAATGTAAAATGGGGCGCGTTGGACCGCGTGCACTGAGAGAAAAATGTGCATTGAGAATCGTGCAGAATGCAAAATGGCCACAGAATGCAAAACGGAGGGGAACTAAACAGGCCCGTCTGCCAAGTGTTTTTCTAAGTATGTCATCCACCCTAGATCTATTATGAAATTCTTCATTTTTGTTTCTTCCTAACCTTTGTCTATAATGAATTGCTACTGTTCTCACAAATGAATGAGTCATCCTCCTTTTGAATGCAGTACGTATATAGCAAGGAAGAGCACGAATGCCGTTTGATTTACTTTCTTAATTCTCACTAGTGCCAATTTCACGACGAACTTACCCTCATCGTGGACCACTGAGGTACAACTCTACTTGCTACATGTACCGATCGAGTACCTTCTTCCTGAGAAACTTACGTGGCCTATATATCAATCATCTCTGAGACGATCTAGCCCTACATACTGTGACCCGTCTGTAGACATTATTAAGAACGGAGACTAACTTTGTATTAGTTACTATAGTCGAGTGTACGTTGTTTAGCGCGCGATGCGTTTTCTAGTTTGGTGATGACAAGTGCCCCCTACGTCACGTATAAGCTATAGTGCTAGCCAGCCGTGTCACTGTCAACTAAAATGGCCTATATGCAGGTGATGAAAACGACGTTGCCAAGGTATAGCGGTGGGCGCTGTTGCTCGATCATCACATATTCACATGCACGTAGGCTACTAAACATCAAATTACAATCGTTAGACGGTGAATCAATGCATGAAATGAATTTTGTCCGTGCTTTCACTGTAAATTTGATTAAAGTTAAAAAGGTTTGACTAAAAAGTGAAGGAAGAACATAGTAATTAAGCAGTGTACTTGCACGGGGTAATACACCTCTCATCATCGCCGAGTCCAAATTGCCGGTGAGACAGCGAGTAGCAAGCTCGGGCTCTGCTGGTGCAGGCGGTGTAGGAGTAGCATGGCCCACGGTATGCGAACGAACTGGAGACGGAGCGAGCATGCATGGCGCGCGGGAGGGCGGAGGAGAAGCGGTCGTCGCCGCACGGGCGAGCGAGCGACGCGGCACGCGAGGGGGCCAGCACAGGCGGGCGCGTGGCCGGGGCTGCCGCCACGTCGCGCCGTGGGGGCCACGTGTTGCGGCGCGGGCCCGGGGCCGGGACGATGTGGCGCGGCGGGGCGCCGGGCGCGTGCGAGGTGTCCTCCGCGGCGTGCGAGGCGTCCTCCATGCACACCTCCATGGCTCCGGCTTCCCACGTACGCACGCACAGGCCAGCAGCAGCAGTGCTAGCTCCTTCACTTTCGCAATCGCAAGCCATGCGCGCGCAGGCGGAGGCACTGCTGCCTCTCTCTCTCCCCCTCTTCTCAATGTACTGAGGGCCTGTGTTCAGGGGATGTTCAATTCTCCAAAAAATTTTTCTCTAAAATTTTTTTAAGAGAATCTTACATGTATGAAGTAGTAAATGTGTGTTAATGATAAAACCAATTCCATAACCCTAGGTAACTTTGCGAGACGAATCTAATGAGTCTAATTAGACCATGATTTGCAACAGTGATGCTACAGTAACCATCCGCTAAACATTCACTAATCATAGATTAATTACCATCATTAGATTCGTCTCGCAATTTCCAGACGAGATCTATAATTAGTGTTATTATTAGTCTACACTTAATACTCATAAATGGTAAGATTCTCTTGCAAAATTTTTCACCAAAATTTTTTCACGGAATTGAACACCCCCTTAATTCCAGTGAAAATTGAAACGTGGTGAAAACTTTTTTTATTGAGAAGCGTGTTCTGTGAGAGGAGGTACGGTTGTCAGTGTGGAAACTTTTTGGTAGTTTTGAAAAATTACTGTAATTAAACAGGGCCTGCGCGAGCGAGCGAGCGTGACATCGCAGGTCTCAAAGTCTTATTTAAGAGCGGCCGCAACCGTGGCTTCTCCCTCGTACTCCCACCGATCTCTCTCTCTCCCTTCCTCTCTCTTTCTCTCCCTCGTCTAGCAAGGGAGAACAGCTAGCGTGCTGCCTGCAAGAAGAGAGCTTCTCGATCGTGGGTAAGCACTCAGCACTACGCCACGCACTGCATGCTTACAATCGTTGTAAATCAAACATGCAAATATCTGCCGAGACGTGGTCAAGGCGTGCCTGCCACGGTGCCAAATATCTCAAGAAATATCTAGGCATGCAACGAAGAAAGTGCACTCATACAAGGACTTTCGTGCCTGCATGTAGGCATGACACGACTTCGATCGTCTAGCTAGAGCAGACACAATGCTCGCTATTTAATCGCCGAGACGTGTGTGTGTTCTAATACATGTGTGATGTGCTGATCATGTGCATGTTCCATTATTCGAGCAGCATTGCCAGCCGGATGGGGACTCGGGAGGGAGGAGGAGCTGGCGGCGCCGCGGCAGCGCCGGTGCTGCGGGTGGGGCGGACGCGGGAGTACCGGACGGGCATGGACACGGAGCTGCTGGCCGTCGACGCGCCCGTCAGCCTCTTCGTGCTCTGCGGCGACCGCTTCGAGGCCGCGCAGCTGTTCCGGTCGGGCGCGCTGTCGCTCCACATGGTCCGCGTCGAGGGCCACCCGGTGTCCATGGCCTCCTGCGCCGTCGGCGACCACCACTGGATGCTGGCCCGCGACGCGCTCGTCGCGCGGGTCGACGCGCGCGCCTTCGTCTTCGAGCTCCCCGGCTTCTTCTACGCCGTCGCCGTGCCGCCCGACGCCGCCGCCGCCGATCGCAAGTGCGCCACCATGGCGGACATCTTCTCGCGCTTCTGCTCCTACCACGACCTCACCACCAAGGCCACAGACAGTACGGAAAATAATACAAAGCCAGCTCATGGTCATGGCACGCACGATCCATACGAATTGGATCGTGCCGCCTTTCGTGTTCGACCTACTCCCTGCGTTTCTGCCATGAATGCGTCTGACAAATTTAGGTGTTCGCTCCGTTCAGGTGACGAGGAGGCTGGTGAGGTCAACCAGAACCCGTGGGCCCGCGCCCACGCCCGGATACAGCGCCTCAAGAGGCACGCCGCCTCGCAGGCCGCGGGGCACGTCGCCGCCGACGCGCCGTCCGACCGCGCCAGGCAGATGGAGCGCGCCGTCCGCACGTCGGCGGTCGTCAAGCTGCTCGCGCTCCCTCCTCGCCGGGGTGCTCCAGCCCACCCGGCACCTCACCATCGCCCTGGGCGGCGGCGGGGGCGCCAATGCCGGCACGAGCGCCGCGCGCGCCTCGGCGGCGGCGCTGCCGACCAAGTCGGTCGTATCCGACCTCCTCGACGCCATCGAGACGAACCGGGCCGCGCCCCGCCGCGACGCTCGCCGCGGGCCCGGCGCCGGCTGCCTGGGGTGGTGGAGCCTCAACGTGGAGGGCATAATGCTGCTGCTCAGGGTCGTCCAGGCGGTCCGGGGGAGGAAGCATCTGGCGGCGCCGGCGGCCGGGGAGAAGAGGCCGCGGGACGAAGGACACGGTCGCGACGGCATGAGAGGTGGGGTCTCGGAGGAGGAGGCGGCGCCGCGGCGTTCGGCGGTGGGCCGGCGCGGCGCTGGTGCGGTGGGAGGCCGAGGAAGCTGGGCAATACCTTTGGCGCCTGCGGGAGCTCTTGACGGCTTGACGCTATACGTGTCGGTACGGTGTCAGTCGTTTCCAAGGGGGAACTGAGATTAATTAGCAAGAATATAGTAATTAGCCAGGGTGGTTAAGGATAATTAGAAGGGGTTTAACTTGTTAATCTGCTCTCTTTGTACGCATCAAATAGATGCATGTTTGATGATCGCTATGTTCTAAGTATATTCATGAGTTATTTTATTTTTCTATACTTGGTTTTCGATCAGTTTCGTATCTTCCGAGGATGCACTTTTTGTTTGGATGCATCCCGCAGTCCCTCACTGACTTTTTTCTTTAGCGAGGCATGTTCGTTTTGTGTTTGTTTCCCACGCGCTGTTTATTTTAGTTTATTTTTGTCCGATAATTTATTTCAGAGATCTAAACTATAATAAATAAGAAAAAAGAAAATATTTGTTTAACTTATAATTTATATAATATATATAGATGCACTCCCTAAGAGTCATTAATGCAAGTTATCCACAACCATCTATCTTCCAGTGATTTTTGGACTAATAGCATCCATACATATAATTTATTAGTCGCAATTATTAGTCTTTGCGAGTACCTTAAAAATATATGGAGTTTGCAAAATAAACAAATTATTTAAAAGCCGTTCTCCCTCAACAAAATAAAGATATTTTCATGTATAATAATGTCATTTGCAAAAAAATGTTGATATGTAATTACTTTAGTATTTCTACTTTCAAATTTACTTTAAAATTTTGTTTAGGAAATTCTCGCAGTGGGGTGTCACGTAGTTTAACTTATAATCTAAACGTGACCAGGAGAAACGGAAATAAACATGGCCAACAAATTCTGCTATTTTAATATTTGTTCAACTTATAATTTAGCTATTTTAATAATTCAGCTATTTTAATCTTGTAATCTCTATTTACGAGCAACAAATGAACACCCAACTTATAAGTTTGCTTATATAACTTCCTATATATACAAGCTCCCAAACTTACAAACTAGCTTATAGTATAATCTATACTCCATTCACTAATATAATCATAATCACATAAGGAGTTTCCTAGATTTGTTTATTTTAACATTTTCCTTCCACGCTCATAAACACATTATATAATCCAAGGTAAACAAACTGGCCCGCCCTTATATAATTGTGTGGACATCGTTGCTTATTTAAAACTCTCAGTATATCAATAACTAAAACCAAACATTTATTCTAAGTTTGATTATACTTATAGTTATAGACCTTAATACCTTATATGGTTATGTTCCGTGAATAATATGAGAAATTGAGTCATTAATGATGTCAAAAAGATGGCCTGACACATCTTGCACTTGTATCCATAGGAGTGACGGGTGGTGACATCATGTGCCACTAAGGCCGGTCTCAGCGCATAATTTCATCGTACTGTTACTAAGATTGCAGACTATCTAACTGTGCCAGAGGAGTGTCATAGAGATGAAACTCCCCTCTCATCCCATGAAACTCCCACATTCTCTCTCCTTGCCAAGTCATAAAAAATAGTGATGTGACATTGAATTTATTGCCCATGAACTCTTTATGAAACTCCCACTGAGAATAGGCCTGAGAAAGGGTCATCACTTTTGATTTGGTGTAAAATGTCATAATATTGTAGCCTGTCACCGTCTACTTTGTCTTGCAAGGTACTTCATTTCAAAGCGACTCTAATCCATGACATTATCTACTAGCTCAACTATTGTGTGCCTAAGAGAAATTATACCTTACCACTACCCATGTGATATCACCCTTGCCGCAAGTCCTCCTCATTTTCTTGGCCTCTTCCACTAGAACGCGTCTGGTTTGATTCGGCGCTCAGCCTCCACCTCCCTTAAACGTGATACGTCTCATCCCTTGAACCTACATACAATTCATTCCTTTTCTCCGATTACTCCTATCCCCTTTCTTCTATATAATGGATCCATGTTTAAGATTTAGAGGAATGAATGGAGATGGATGTATGGCTGGATATGGTCTATATGTTTGAGTGGATGGGTGCATGGTTGGACATGTATATATGAATGAATGAGTGGTATGGTGTAGATTTTTGAATGGATGAATGAATATGGTGTGGGCGACAAAAGGATAAATATTTAGTAGTTTTTTAGATAAAAATGCTAAATGTTGTGTCAAATTAGTCTTTAGCAAGATAAGTACTAAGATGCTAAATATAGTGCGTCCAATGTATCTTAGACATGTGTTGACGGTCGTTATTGGTACACTTTTAGGGCTGATTTGACATTGGTTTTGGACTAATTCTTATACTAACCCACCACTTGGCACCTGAAATAACCCCGTTTTTGAATGTGTCTTGTCTTTTGGAGTGTATTGTGATTTTGTGGGAAATGACATATTTGGAGGAGTTAGACGTGGACCAAAGCACCTACATGGATAAGGATTGAGGAGGAGGGCCAGCACGCGAAAGTTGGAGACGAGGTGAGCCAGAACAGGAACAGGCCGGCCGGCCTGGAGCCTTTGAGTCGGCCGGCCTAGCCCATTCTGAGGCCCGCTCGCGCTCCCCTTCTTCAGCACGAAGTAAAGACAAACCCTAAGGGTTCCCTCCGCCGTCATTCACCAGAGACCTATATAAACACCCCAAGGACAACCTCAAAAGGAGCATTGAAGAGGAGAGAGGATTAGATTAGATCTAAAGCCGTCATTGGAGAGAAACACAAGGAGGAGGCGCCGCTGGAAGCCCTAGCCGTCTCCCGTGCGCCGTCTCAAGTTGGAGGACAGCGAGGAGCTCCATCTTCGCTAGAGGCTTTCACACCATGAATCGCGACGTCACGCTTAGCTTCATGGGGTAAAGTCCTCGTTTGTCCATGGATGGTGCCTTTCATGTTAATAGCTGGCCAGCATCACCATGGGTTTGCATCGCTCGTTGCCTTGCATGCTTAGATTGCATCAACGCTTTGTGTTCCTATAGCTCGATAGGTGATTACCCTCGTGTAGTGACAGTATGCGGGAGGGAAAGTGTTGAGTTTGGTTCACATCTTTATCATTGATAGATTAGATTGGTTTTATCTCGCTTGACGATTACATCTTATAGTGATCCTAGACCCTATGGGCAAATGCTTCCATACCTTGTGCTCACCTCTCTACAGCTCATAACATAGATTAGGTTAGATCATTCTTACTTTCATACATTATCATTCGATTAAAGAACCTTCTTGCCAACATTATTAGTGCTTAGTTAAGCATGGTAATCCCTTGTTCCGTGGATTGATAAACCTTGGAGGAATACTCTAAGGGAAAAACTACGTGCGATCCGTGCGCTTGCGGTTCACTAATTGGCGTGCCTAAGGGCTATCTGTCGGGGTTCTTTACCGCCGGCAAGTAATAAAATCGTGGAGCGCGCGTCGGGCCTCGGGTGGTAGTGCAAAAGGACACGGGGGTTTATACTGGTTCGGGCCACCCATGGGGTGTAATACCCTACGTCCAGTTCGTGCTGCTCGTGTTGTTTGCACTGGTTTGTAGTAGGGGTACAAATGGGCGAGAGAGGGAGAGCTTCCCAAGTCTCTGGTGCGTGAATCGAGCTCAGTCCAGTGACCGGCTGGAGAAAGAAGAAGGTCGAGGGAGAGTACTCCTCGGGAGAGAAAAGAGGCTCTCTGCCTCCCGTAGGAGGCCCAGGAGAGAGGAGGAGAAGAGTCCATGCCCCTCGCAGGAGGCCCAGACTTCCCTTTTATATTTCAAGGGAAGGCTGTAGAAGAAGTACAGTCAAAGGGTAAAACGGGAAAAAAAGGAGGCGTGCCTGCCCATGCTGTGGGGCCCGTCGTCCTTCCGAGCACTGTAGCCATGTCCCGCTGGTGCCAGTGGTGTCAGGAAGTGGTTGGCACAGTGTAGCGGCTTGACTCCGGGTGCTTCGGTCTTCCCGGTGGTTGCTTGGTCGCGAAGAGTCGAACCAGTCGGAGACGGAGACTAGTCGGGCGAATCGGAGTCTTGCTGGGCGGGTCGTGATTCTTGTCGGGCGATGCGGAAAACTGGTCGGGCGAGCACCTTGCCGGGCGAAGGAGCAACTCCTCGGGCGAAGGGGCAGCTTGTCGAGCGATGGTAGCAGCCTGTCAGACGATGGTGCATCTCGTCGGGCACGGCGACTACTCGGGCGAGACGGAAACTACTCGGGGGCGACCGAGCCGCGGTCTGCTGCTGCCTGCTTTCTTGCTATGCCGCTCTGCTGCTCCTCTGCTCCAGTGGCCCCTCTGCTCATTTGTTGTGCAGAGAGATGCCTCGGAGGGAGAGAAGACCGGAGCGCATGCATGCACTGGCGTATTTGATGGAGAGAGAGGCATGCATTGCTTGGTGGAGAATTTAAAAAAAGAGAGAGAGATATGCATTTACTCAGGCATGCTGGGGGTTCTGGTGCATGCATGTTCGAGTCCTGCCATGCTCATAGATAAATGCATGCATGCATTCTTGTCGGGCGAACAGCCACTCGGGCGAGACGGACGCCGCAGCTCCTGCCAAGTAGTCGGGCGAGGCGTGATTCTTGTCGGGCAAACAGCCACTCGGGCGAGACGCCGCTGTTGCATGTGTGCAGCAGCCTACGTGTTGTTCAGCTATGTGCCGTGTGGCCCCCACTTTATTTATTGTGCCAGCATGCAGCGCATGCCGTCAGGCGCACGGGCAGGCTGCCCCTGCGGTCAACATGCATGGCAGGGGAAAAGAAATGGGGTGGCCCGCGTGGGCAAACCGCTAGAAGTACACCACGCAAACGTATGTTGATGTACACACGAAACACTTTGCACGCGTATTTTTGCCTGTTTGTGCTACGTAGAGGTCAGATGAAAAGCTACCGTCCCAGCGGTTTGTAATTCTTAATCGCTGTCATTGGATACCCCTAGTATTGGTATCCGACACCATCGACAAGCTTTTCTGGCGCCGTTGCCGGAGAGCAAGCTAGATTGCTACGTTTAACTTTGTATTAATTTTGTTGGTTACTAACACCTAACGCTTTCTCTAGAAAAATCTTTGTTTTTATTTTTGTTTTTGTTTTTGTTTTTGTTTTTGTTTTGTTTTTGTTTTTGTTTTTGTTTTTGTTGTCTAGATGGCTCTTGTTGTTCAATCCATGGAGGAAGGAGAAAAATCACTAAGGGATTATGCAAGCCCGCAATCGGAGGACTTCGACATGCAAAAATCATATTCGACACTTGAAGCCACTGTGTACGAGATCAAGCCTCAAATCATTAAGATGGCGGCGGCAAATCCATTTAGAGGGGGTGGAGACTGACAACCCATATAGACACATCAAGTGGTTCACGATGCTATGTAACACGGTACAACAAAATAGAGTTCCTTTAGCTTGGTTTAGATGGGATCGTTTCCCATACTCACTTGTAGATGAAGCAAAAAGATAGCTTGCTTCCTTCAAAGTGAAAGGAAATTGGAACGAGTTAATGAAGAAATTTTGTGGACGGTTCTTTCCGATATCCAAAATCCAACACCTTTGAAGGCAAGTGATCAATTTTACGCAAGGAGAAGACAAAGGAATAGATCAAGCTTGGGATAGATTCAATGGATTGATCGAACAAGGACCGAAGCTAGGATTCTCCGATGATGTACTCTTGCATACTTTCTATTTTCTCTAAACCCCAAATGCATGGAATTTGTACAAATGTACGCAGGAGGGGATCTCATGGAGAAAACACTCACAGAAGCTACCCAAATTCTACAAAAAATAAGCAAGGGGGCAGCCATGCGAAGAGATTGGAAAAATCACTTTTCGGGAGACATTGAGCAAGAACCTCGTGTAGGAGTGCTTGCTGGAATTTTCAGAAAAGAGACCCCGGAAGCAAAGGAAGAACAACCGAAACATGAAAAAGCTACAAGAGCAACCCACGATGAAAAAGCACCAGTCCGTGACATGAAGAAGAATAAGCTGGAGGTGAAAATTGGGAGAAGTTTAGCGAACACAAAGTCGCTAAAAGAATTTGAGCAAATGGATTGGATCCCGATTGACTTTGGTGAAATATTCGACAAAGGAAGACCATATCCAAATCAAAAGAATTCCATGAAAGCCATAGAGTAGGATTTCCCACCGGATAAACATACGAGCTACATATTGGACAAAGGATCGGCCGGAGAAATTATTCAGAAGCTTTTCGATGAAGACGAAGAGATAGACCCCGACCACGTTGCCGAAGTGAAGAAAATCATGGGGGTGAAGTCGGAGGCATCTCCATTCGCGCACCTAGCCGAGGTGTATGCCATAGAAGCCAATCATGATGAAGGTACCCCTCTACCTACACCTCACATAAGTTGCACGATCAATGGCGAATTATTTTGCAAAGCTTTATGCGACATCGGAGCCCGTGTAAGTGTCATGTCTTCAAAGATTTATGATGAGCTTTATAGAGAAACTTTGAACCTTGCTCCCACACCCACTAAATTAATCATGGGAGATGGTAGAACAACCAAACCTTTGGGCATTCTAAGAGATCTAGATGTTGCCATCTCGGGTAAAATTATTCCAACCGACTTTTTCGTGCTTGATGCTTGCCATGATGAATATGATGATATAATTCTTGGTAGGTCGTTTCTTAAGTTGGTTAATACGGTTCTTGATGCCGGAAAGGGTAAAGTCACAATTGAAATAGATGAAACTAAATGCACTTATGACTTCCTACCCGCTTCGCGTGTTGCCTTACCTCTACCTCTTGACAACGAAGAGGTAGAAAGCCTTCGCTTTGTTGATTCTTTCAGGGACCCTCTCCAATGAGCAATGGAGAATGGAAGCACTAATGGTGATCATGATAAAGAACTAACGGAAGCAACCGAAGGGTTAGAAGCACAACACGGAATCTTGGAAGAGGAGAAATACGAAGATGTAGGAGATTTGCATCAAGAAGAACCGGAAGCACCCGATATTGAATTGAAACCATTACCCAAGGGGCTGAAATATAAATTTTTGGGGGACAACAAGACATTCCCGGTGATCGTTAGTGACGAATTAAACCCAGAGGAGACGGACAAGTTGCTGAAATTATTGAGGAAGCACAAGAAGGTGATTGGGTACACTATTAATAACTTGAAAGGTATAAGTCCCGCCTTTTGTACTCGCATACAACTCGAAGACCAATACAAACCCATTGTGGAGCATCAAAGGAGGTTGAGCCATGCTATGCGTGATGTGGTTAAGAAGAAATTCATCAAATTGTTGAATGCCGGAATCATATATCCCGTACCACATAGTGAATGGGTGAGCCTCGTGCATTGTGTACCGAAGAAGGGAGGACTTACGGTGGTGAAAAATGAGAAGGATCAATTGATACCGCAAAGGACCGTTACGGGTTGAAGGATGTGCAAAGATTATAGGAAATTGAACGAAGGCTACAAGGAAGGATCACTTTCCACTACCATTCATCGACGAGATGCTCGAGAGGTTAGCAAAGCATTCACACTTTTGTTACCTTGATGGATTCTCGGGATTCTTCCAAATACCTATTCATCCAGATGATCAACACAAGACCATGTTCACTTGCCCATATGGTACTTTTGTGTTTTGAAGGATGCCTTTCGGATTATGCAATGCGCCGACTTCTTTTCAAAGAAGCATGATGGCTATATTCTCGGATTTTATTGAAGAAATTATGGAGGTATTCATGGATGATTTCTCGGTGCATGGTACTAGCTTTGAAAATTGCTTGTCAAATCTAGATAAAGTTTTCAAGAGATGAGGAGAAGTCAATCTTGTGCTTAATTGGGAGAAGTGTCACTTCATGGTGAAGCAGGGAATAGTCCTAGGGCATGTCATATCGGAAAGAGGGATTGAAGTGGATAAAGCAAAGATTGAAACCATGGAGAAGTTGCCACCACCCACGGATATCAAGTCCCTAAGAAGTTTCCTTGGTCATGCCGGATTTATTGAAGATTTATAAAGGATTTCTCGAATATCACTAAGCCGTTGACACAACTTCTTCAAAAGGATGTGGAGTTCGACTTTGATGAGAATTGTTTGCATGCCTTTAGAACATTGAAGCAATCACTCGTAAGTGCCCCTATCATACAACTTCCGGATTGGAATCAACCATTTGAAATTATGTGTGATGCAAGTGACTACGTCGTTGGAGCGGTTCTTGGACAAAGAAAGGAAGGGAAGGTATATGCTATTTACTATGCAAGCAAGACTCTTGATGAAGCTCAAGTTAATTATGCAACAACGGAGAAAGAATTGCTTGCCGTGGTATTCGCTTTTGAAAAACTCAGATCTTACATAGTAAACTCAAAAGAGATCATATACACCGACCATGCGGCAATCAAATACCTTTTGTCCATGAAAGATGCGAAACCATGTTTGATTCGATGGATTTTATTATTACAAGAATTTGATGTGGAGATTCGAGACAAGAAAGGGTCCAAAAATGTTGTAGCCGACCACCTATCAAGGATGCATCAAGGAGATGATGGGATGAAGCCTATTAAAGATAAAATGAGAGACGACCATCTCTATAGAATATTTGATAGGGATGGATGGATGGAGGACATAATAAGGGCGATAAGAGGAATGCCTTTAGATCATTTGGATAAAAATGCAAAGCGAAAGGGTATCTCCAAGAAAAGGAAGTATTATTGAGATGCACCATACTTGTATAGACATGGAGAAGATGGAGTTCTAAGAAGATGCATTCCAAGAGAAGAAAGAGAAGAAATCTTAAGAAAGTGTCACTCGTCGAAATATGGAGGGCACTATGGACATTTTAGAACTCAGGCTAAGGTATGGTCATGTGGATTTTATTGGCCGGAGATGCATGAAGACGCAAAAAGATTTGTTGCAACTTGCTCGGAATGCCAAAGGACGAGAAACATCTCACAAAGGAATGCCATGCCATTGAACTACAATTTGCAAATTGATCTATTTGATGTATGGGGAATCGACTTCATGGGACCATTCTTGAACTCATATGGGTACGAACACATATTGGTGATGGTTGACTACGTATCAAAGTAGGTCGAAGCGATTCCATGTCGCAAGGTATCATCCGAAGAATCCATGCATATGATTAAGTCGGTGATATTCCCTCGGTATGGTGTCCCGAGAATATTGATAAGCGATGGAGGAACGCATTTCACGGGCAAGGACTTCCACAAATGCTTGGCAAAGTTGGGGATCGAACATAGAGTATCTACGGTGTATCATCCTCAAACAAATGGGCAAGCGGAAACTTCGAACAAGCAATTAAAGGATATTCTAAAGAAGACCATGACCAAAGGAGGAAAAGATTGGCCGAAGAGGTTAAATGATGCACTATGGGCTTACCGGACCGCACACAAGACGCCGATCGGTATGACTCCTTACCAATTTATTTATGAAAAAACGTGTCATTTGCCGGTGGAGCTAGAACACAAGGCTTATTGGGCGATGAAAGAGATGAATCTCGAAGCGGATGCCACTAGAGTTAAACGAAGAATCCAAATAAGCGAGTTGGAGGAGTTGAGATTGAAAGCATAAAATAGTGCAAGCATCTACAAAGAAAGAATAAAGAGATGGTATGACAAGAGGCTACAAAAGAAAGAATTCAAAGAAGGAGACAAAGTCCTATTATATAATTCAAGATTCAAACTCTTCGAAAATGGAAAGTTGCAGAGTAAATGGGATGGACCGTACATCGTTCACTCAATCTCACCTACAGGAGCGGTAACGATCATGGACGTTAAAGGAGACCAATATGTGGTGAATGGGCAGCGACTCAAGGTATTCTTGGAGCCCAACATTGTGCCTCTTCACTACATCGACATCTACACCATGATGGAGGAACCGAAGCGTCGAACCTAATGACGTTAAACGAGGCAAGTCTGTAAATATTCCTTTTTAGTTTTTGTTTTCTCTCTGTTTTCTCTGAGTTTTTCTGGTTCTCGGTAGACAAAAAGGCTAACAATTAAATAAATAGCACCCCGAAAAATCTGGAGGCTGGGGGGCGGGGGCGAAAAACCCCCAAGGCCGGCCGGTCCATAGGCCCCCGTGTCGGCCGACCTACCTCTTTTCGGGGTCGGTTTGTCGAGAGTTTTTGGTATGTTGGAGATAAGAAAATTTTGAATCGGTGTCTGGGGAGATTGCGTAGTTCAAACTTGAAAAGATTGGACTTCTCGTCCAAGACTTTTGGGACATACATAGAGACACCATTGAGATCCAAATCCTCATCCTTTTCCAACTTACACCCACCATCTCGAGAAACAAGAAGACCTAGGCGACTTCTAGGAGCATGGACGTCGAAGTTGACGCGTTGGAGGCAAAGGAGGGGGTTGTGCCGGCCGGCACACCATCCCTAGGCCGGCTGGCCCAGGGCCTCCCTGTGGCTGCTGGCGAGCTCCTTCGCCTGGAAGCTAAAAGATGCGACCTCAAGCTCCCCGACGTGAAGAAATTCCCAACTCAAGCTCGGATGCGCGTTGGAGGGAAGGTGCCTGGCAAGAAGATCACTGAACGCCAACCCGTCATCATCTTGAGCAATGACGAAGCTAGCATTGAGATGCGCTCCATCATCGTCCTCCCAAGGCGCACTAAACACCTCCTTGGCATGAAGAGGAAGAGCTACATCGAGAAAACCGAGCCGAAGGACTTCGGAGGAAATAGCAATTGGAAACACGACCGGAGTGCCGTTTCGTGGGGCGCCGCCGGCCACGATTTCGATGACGGGTACATATGGGAGGATGAACCAAAGGAGATTGACAAGCCGGAGGAGAACCGCCGCGATGAGCATAAGGAAGAAGAACCCAAAGGCGGCGATGATCCAAACTCCCCTGAGCGTCATAATGGGTGTTGCCGTCCTTGCTGCGAAAATATTCATTCACTTTTTGAAGCCCTTGATGAGTGCCTTCAAGCATTAGATTTGCTAAATCAAAAGGTGGAAGATCTTAAGCGGCAATCGGACGGCGACTTCAAGTTCCTCAACCGTAATGTGAGAATTCTTTTTAGCATGCATGGGAACTTGAAGAAGCAAGGAGAAGGGAGTAGCAACCGCCCTAAGTGCAATTGCCCGGGGTGCCGTTGAAGGTGTTTTACGAGCGTCTGACCCGTGTGATCTATTTTCTTACGACAAGGACGTCATAAAATCTAAGCATGGGGGGAGGTGTGACGCCTCGTAGTTTTAAAATTTCTTTAGCCGTTTTTCGCTGAGAGTTAGTTGGTTTTGTGTGAGAGTCTTAAAATTAGCGTGTGTGAGAGTCTTAATTTAGCGTTGAGTCAAGAAAATCAATAAAAAGAGTCTTTATGAATAATTGTTGGATCGAGCAAATTTACTTATGCATTCAGTTTTTCCTTATTTCTTTAAGTATTTGTTCATGAGCATTGTCTTGGAATTGAATCTTAGTTATGGAGCTTATTATTTGGTTTGTCCTTGTAAATACCTATACCCGATCTTGGACTAGTGCTTGGTTTTTTATAATTCTTGCTAGTAAGGCTAGAATTAGATGAAATTTATTTTATTACTCTTTTAAAACCCCCGAAATGCAAGGTTGATCTAGTTCTTGTCAAGTCGAGAGTTATATCCTTTACCATCCATGGCCATCTTATAATCAGTCCACCATAAGCATTGGTGGTGCAATGAGTTGAGTTAGGATTTCTTTCTCTCGGAAGTTTTAATTTTGAGCAATGATCATGTCCTTGATTATCTTATCTCTTATTTGCTAGCCTTGTCAATATTCGGTAATGAGAGTTCTTCATTGGGACAACTCATATGATCTACCGGATTCCAAAACCCGAACCCAAATACATCTTATTTTATTATCTTTTTCTTGAACACAACCCACTACTGGAAGCCTTAGCCATCTCCCGGGCGCCGTCTCAAGTTGGAGGACAGCGAGGAGCTCCATCTTCGCCGGAGGCTTCCACACCATGAATCGTGACGTCACGCTTAGCTTCATGGGGTGAAGTCCTCGTTTGTCCATGGGGTTGTAAGGAGATCTTGATTCGTAATTGCTGAATCCTTTTATGAGATCAATCTATCATGTTCTTAGTTGATGGTGCCGTTCATCTTAATAGCTGGCCAGCATCACCATGGGTTTGCATCGCTCGTTGCCTTGCATGCTTAGATTATATCAGCGCTTCGTGTTCCTATAGCTCGATAGGTGATTACTCTCGTATAGTGACAGTATGCGAGAGGGAAAGTGTTGACTTTGGTTCACATCTTTGTCATTGATAGATTTGATTGGTTTTATCTTGCTTAGCGATTACATCTCAAAGTGATCCTGGACCCTATGGGCAAATGCTTCCATACCTTGTGCTCACCTCTCTACCGCTCATAACATAGATTAGGTTAGATCGTTCTTACTTTCATACATCATCATTTGATTAAAGAACCTTCTTGCCAACGTTATTAGTGCTTAGTTAAGCGTGGTAATCCCTTGTTCCGTGGATTGATAAACCTTAGGGGAATACTCTAAGAGAAAAGCTACACGCGATCCGTGCGCTTGCGGTTCACTAATTGGCGTGCCTAAGGGCCATCAACAACATGTCACATTTTTTTCTTAATTTTTAAGTAAATGGTCTGAAATCAAGCATTGGAGTTCCATGACGTAGCTCATGGGAGCTCCGTGAATTGATGGCCCATGCAGGGCACCCTTGCAACGTAGGAGTGGGTGTGGGTGATTAGCATTAGCCAGCAATTGTATCCACTCATTGATTGTTGTCACCTTGAGGAAACTAGCATTGAAAGAAATTGCAGTCGTGTACCGCTTGACGCATGATGAATCTTTGATTTCTCGGGATGCAATGAGAAGTGAGGAGCTGGGGCACAATTGTGGATCGTGTGGTGGTGATAGCAGTCCGGAGGAGGCCAACTACTCATCACTATATTATAGTTAGATTGTATTGAAATAGTTGTTTATGTGCAAACTCTCGATGCTTTCTTTTTCATCTAAGCTATTACTGTCAGAAGCTACTAACACCCGCTATGGTGGATAAGCACAATTTTGTTTGTGAGTAGATATACCTTGACTTGTATTCATATCTTCCAGTCTTTCACCAACATTATTGTTGGGAACACCTTTCATGATGGATAAAACAATTTTCTTTGAGAGTCTTATAAGAGTTGAACGCACCTCTATGTAACACACAAGAAAAGTAGGAGATACAAGGGAACATGTCAAAGATTGTATGACATGTGCTTTTTCACATGGTGGGTGTTCTTAGCAAATTCATCACACCCTAGAAATTTTGTGTCTTTCTCCATAGCTGGCAATGTAAACCCCTCTAGGTAGAGAGACAACCTCGCTAGTTCATCACGCCAAGAATTTTTTTCACTAAAGATTAGTTACTATCTCATTGACATCCTAAATATGTTTGATCATTCAAATCCAACCTCACTTAGCCAAGGTGTCATTGACTAAACTTTAAAAGTGTTGGTAAGTGATGGATATGCTAGAATCCAACAATGTACGAACCCCTTGTCCATAGGGCTGGACAAAATGCTCGTGGCTCGTTAGCTCGCTCGGCTCGCAGCCGGCTCGGCTCGGCTCGATGCAATTTCCTAACGAGCTGAGCAGATGTTTTTGATCGTTATCATAATGAGCGAGTTCGAGCTGGCTCGCGAGCTGCTCGCGAGCTTAACGAGCTATGCAGCTCATCACACTAGCAGATCAATAGTCCAACTTAACAGCCCACAAATGCAGCCCAATAGGCCCATGACCGCATCCAGACATCCACTAAACCCTAACACCCCCTGCCCCGGTGCCTCACAGGCCACAATCCCCCAATCCACCCCGCCACCGCCGCTCCCATCGAGCGCGTGCGCACGCGGTCGCACGACGTGCCCCCTCTTGTCACCTCACGCTGCGGCCGCCTCCATGGCGCTCGCACGGCGCCGCTGCCCGCTCGCGCTCTTGCCTCCCCTCGCGGCTCGCGCTAGCACGCTCCCTCGCCTAGCATCTACCTCGTCTCGCGCGGCATGCGGCTCGCGTGGGTTCGATTCCGTGACGGTGTCAGCACAACACGAGCAGAGCAGGTGGAGCAGCTCCATAAGGCCCAGCGTCTACCTCGTCGTCGCCTAGTACTACATGCGAGCGTCAACTCCCAGGAGATAGCTCTCGACGTCTCTAGTCTCCAATTATCTATTCTACCTCCAATCTCTGATTGTTTATATTACATTCTCCCATTGATGATTTGATGTTCCAAGCTAGAACTTTCAGTAGAGTTTTATTTGGATCGATTCTTGTTTCGTTTTCTCCTCCAATTTTTTTTTGAAAAAATTTCTCCCCCAATTGCTATTGCATCTGAGATTCCGAGTATGCAAATAGCTGGCTCACGAGCTGGCTCGAGCCGGCTCGAGCTTTTAACAAGCCGAGCTGAGCTCAGCTTTTTGCTCGTTAAGTTAATGAGCCGAGCCGAGCTGGCTCGCTAAGATAACGAGCTGGCTCGAGCTGAGCGGCTCGTTATCCAGCCCTACTTGTCCATGTAATGAAATATTTGAGTGAGGTAATATTCTTGAGGCCACAAGCCACAATCTACTGAGAGGCCTTATGAATCCATCCAAATGTCTTCTATGTCTCATTTCATCTCTCTCTTCTCTCCATGTATGGCTTGTTTTCTCTTGCCACATGAAGTAGCAGCCCTGATGATCATCATGAACTAGAAAATCAAAATTGTACACTTGAAGCTTCAAGTGTAACTTTTATTACAAGTCAACTAAAAGGGTACATGTAATATATAGACAAATTAAAATTTTCATTCATATGCTTTTGACATGCTCTCTTTTGGTTGAGTTGTAATGAAAATAACATTTGTACAAACGACTGCTTAAAGAAACTATTTGTGGTGGCTCTAGCTATTTCCACATGCGGCTCTCAAACCCCCAGCTATCTCCATAGGAGGCCTAAAATTTGAGATCTACGAAAAGGTAAGAGGTATGTTTGGGAAAATTGTTTATGTATTAGTGGTTGGATCTAGATTAAACATTTGAGCTTAGGTATAAAGGATATGGTTCCAATTCAACCTTCAAATTATGTAGATTTGGAAGTGCTTAGAGAATTAGGGTTGAAAGTGTCCAAATCCAAGAAATAAATCTTAAAAGCAGAGATGTTTAATTGATTGGAAGTTTTCAAATACATATGCGAGTTAGTGTTGAACATCATGTAAAAAGAACATTGATGAGTGCGGTTTTTAATGGATGAACAGGGCTATAACACGATATAAGGGATAAATTGTGCGATAGGCAACATGCTTAGTTAATATTAACAACAAAGTGCACAAAGAAAGCAAGGGATAAACTTTAGTTGCCATGGGGCTCCATGTACCCACAACCAATGGTGTCTATAAAAAAAAGGCATACATATCTCCCACACACATATGAATTCGATCTAAGATCATGCAAACATGCTTCTTCCAAATCCAATAGGAGGAGGAAGTGGGTTGAATTGTGCTCTAAAACTATATGCACAAATTAAAACTTATTGATCATCCTTATTGACCATAGAACCTATGGTTCAAAGGTGTGGGTATCTAAGCATACAAACAATTAGCAACCTAGATAGATCTAATCCAATCTAACTTCACAATTATATCAAATTAGGGCACGGTTGGTGTTGACACCAGATTTTGACTCGGCTAAAATTGTGCATGACAGAGCTAAGGCTGGGGCCGAGTCCGATTCTGAGTTGGTCTCCGATTCCGATCGGAGTTCATCCGATAAAGTCCCGATTGGACACGGAGCAGAGAAGGCCGGAGCATGTACAACTTCCAAAGGAGAGATGCATCTAGAAGCTTCTTCAAGGCCTGACTACATGACAGTTGTAATATTTTTGATAGTTTAGATTAGTTTGCTTTTAATAAATTAGAGATATTGTTGTAACCGACAAGGATTAGCTAGATTTCCAGGGTATAAATATAAACCCTGCACTATTGTAAAAGACATTCACACAACCATTCAATACAACTCAACTTTCGGCCCTCGTGCCAATACCCTTTTTTCGTCAAATTCATGAGCAAACAGGGCAGCATCATCTTGACCTCCGGTTTGTCTGTAAGTACGACACCTATCGAGTTATTTTAGGCTTTAAATTGAGGCGTATCGTTCTTCTTTGTCTATATAATTCACCAATTTACCGAGTTGTTCTAGGCTTTAGATTGAGGCGTATCACCCTTCTTCAGTTAGATCGCTCACCCTTTACCGTATCTTGTTGATTTTATCTTATCGACTTACATCTGTTTGAAAGATCTATTCTGCTTTATTGTAATTTAAGTTTCATAATAGATCTGTTCTTATTGTTTATATAGCTGATTTAGATTTAATAAGCAAGTTACAAATAAAGCTGGTTTAAACGATTCCTTTGACATATATCAATCTATCAGAGTAAGCAAGCTAATAGGTGCCCTGCTAGCAACGCTGTCTCAAAACCGATCCGGTTGTTAGTGACACGAGATCTAGTTTGTTTATTACTTTTGGAAAGATGTGTATTAAAGAATGAGTCTAAATTAGGTTTATCTCCGATTCGGCTTCCATAGTCGATGATTTACTTTAGATACATGTCATATTATCACGAATTGGACTCAAGGCCGATGGTTCATGCTCGTGAATCGGACTTATCTTTGTGTTGATCCGATTTGCTGGAACAAGTCGGGGCTTTGGCCGATGAGTTCCTTGTGGTTTACTGATTAAATTCTATCTTGTCAATTTCAGGTCAAATTGACTGGCACGCCACGAACCTCAAGATTTTGGACCTGCACTGAAGTTCAAGCAAATCTTCCAGGCCACAGTGTTAATTTTGAAGAGTCAACGTCTGACTTTTTGGACGTCAACACATTTTGGCACGCCTAGTGGGAAAGCTTCTGTGATGGCACCTCCTGGAGACAAAGGCGGTGAGATCCCTGCTGTCACGATGGAAGATCTCAGTGATGAGCAGAAGAAGCTCGTGGAAGCACAACTTGAAGAATTCAAGAACCTGTGCCTGGACTCATTCAGCAAAACTCGTAATGCTGTGATCAAGAAAAATTAGTTTCCTGTCCCCAAGGAAGCGTTTGATCATATTATAGCCGAGGAGAGAAAGTTCTTTCAAGACTACATAGATGATGGTGTGAGTCATGCAATGATTAACCAATCTGGGATATTGGTTAACATGGTGGTGGGATTGATCGCCAAATTGTTGGATGGAGCAATATTGAAGGATGTCCAGAAGGGACCTGCTTACTTTGATACTGGTGCTGCTTCGGCAATTAAAGATCTCAAGAAAAAGATTGTGCAGATTAGTTCATCCACATCACCAGAAACACACCCTGAGTGTTATGAGACTCCTAAAACAAAGAAATCAAAAGCCAGGTGGCAAAAGGAGGTGAAGAAGAGGAATAGGAAGAAGAAACATGAGACAAGAATTCTGGCGCAACTCAACACATTGATCAGTTTGGCAGTCGTATTCCTGTAGTTGATGGCAAGATGGTGTACCCTTCCTACTTCAACACTGAAAATCCACCAAGAAATAGAGGAGCTGACTATCGGGAGCCGTCGATTGGACCTGCTGAAACGCCAATCATAATGACGTCAACTCGCACTACGATCAGTCAGGGGAACTATACTCAGGAGGATTGAACAGATAAGATTGCTGATGTCATGAAGAATCAGTTTGGTTTGAAGCCTAAAGGACAATCTTATCTGTATCGGAAACTGTATCCGGACTGGTTTGACACCTTGCCAATGCCAGCCCGATTCAGGATTCCTGATTTCTACAAATTTTCTGGACAAGGGGATGTTACTGCCATTGAGCATATCAGTTGTTATACAATTCAATGTGGTGAAGTAGCATCTATTGATCCATTGAAAGTCAAGCTTTTCCCCATGTCTCTTTCTGGTTCGGCCTTTTCCTGGTTTTCTTCATTGCCACCAAATTCTATCAGTAATTGGGCCGATCTAGAAAAACAATTTCATGCCTATTTCTTCATGGGAGTGAAAGAGACCATACTATCCAATTTGACTGCTCTCCGACAGCGAAACGGGGAATCGGTTAGTGAATTTGTCTAAAGATTTAGAGATGTCCACAGCCGGTGCTATTCGTTGAACTTATCGGAGGGACAGCTGGTGGATTTGGCCTTCCAAGGACTGTTGCCTCAAGTCAGAGATCGATACACAAGTCAAGATTTTAAAGGCTTGGGACACATGATTTAGAAACTCTCTCAGCATGAAGGACGTGGTAATGATTATCGGAGGGAGAAATATCAGAGAAAAATTGCTAATATTGAATATGACTCCGACGGGGATGAAGCTGAAGTCGATCTGGTTGAGTGGACCAAGAACAAGAATTCTGTTGCCTGCCCATGGGTGAAGATCGAGCCAGAGAGGTACAGTTTCAATATCAATAAAGCTGATAAAATATTCAATTTATTGTTAGCAGAGAAACAAATCAGGCTTTCCCCGAATCATACAATTCCTTCTGCCGAAGAATTAAAGAAAAAAATATTGCAAATGGCACAATTCAGCATCTCATCATATCTGTCGAGGTTGTACTCGTCAGATATTTGTCCGGCAGGCACCCCGCTTCGTGCGAAGATTGATCACGGTGACGAACAGAGAAACACGGGATTTTTATACTGGTTCGGGCCCTCGAGATCGAGTAATAACCCTACGTCCAGTTGTTGCTTGTATTATTTCGTCGAGTACAGATTACAATGCGTAACAAGTACCCTCGGGTGGATTGTCTAAGATTGTAGATCAATGGACATACCCTCTACGCACAGGACCCCCGCTATTTATATCCAGGGAGACGTGCCTTACAAGACAAAACAGACCTAAACCTAGTAGGACTCTAACTATCTTTGGGCTTCCCTTCTGCGATCTGGCCATCGTGTCTTGTTCGGAGTCTTGGTAGTTCGGAGTCGGTAGTCGGTAATCCTCGTGATCGGGCACCCTGGTATTATGGCCTCAACAGTAGCCCCCGAGCTTATCTTGTTCAGAAAAGGTTGATTGTTCAATAGCCTTCGGGTCTTTTTGCTCTTCGGGTGATTTCCGGATATGTTAATACCTCGTCAATCACTTGTGCATGAGAGCCAGAAAAGTTCCCGAACTCTTGAATGTAGAAACCTGTATCTGAATGATAAGGTCAAAGAAAAATATCAGCCATAATAATAAAAAAGAACTGTTCCGTCTTGGAAAGTGAAATGCCCCAGGATTGATGTAACTGCTGCCCAGTGCATTAAAAACCCACTCCGCACGTCTCCCGGAGCTTTAGCAGCGCACGCGATACGGCTCCGCTCTGGCTCCTCGATTCTCGCGCGAAGCGTCGCACCTCTGAGTCTTTAAATATCAGATCTCCTGGATTGACGTGTACTTGAAACTTCCATCCTAAACCTTCTTCCTCCACTCGCCATGGGAAAGAAAAGGCTTAGCTGCAGGTTCAAGCTTCCTCGCCTCCTTTTCGGAGACTCTCCTCGTAGCTCCGGCGAACAACCGCCCGACAAGCCGGAGGACCCGCCAGCGACGACATCACCCACCGCTCCTCCTCAGGCTCCGCTCCTAGCTCTCCCCTGGTATGGGGATGATGGAGTCGAGGTCGAGCCACCAGGGGAGGAGGCTCTGGCGGTAGCGCCGCCATCTCCCGAGGCTGCTCCGTCAAGCATTGCCGCCGGGAAACGCCCTGCATCTTCCTCCCCAGCCCCGGCATCTCCTGTCTCCCTCTCCTCCGACGACGAGCCAGAGCAAGGAGGGAGCAGAATCCGGCTGAAGCCAGAGGCGGCGCACGCAGGCGCATCTTCGTCTTCTGCTCCGGTGGACACCAGCGGCGACGAGGAATTCGCCCGGCGCCTCTTCGTCTCCCTGAACCGCGACCTGATCGGGATCCCTGGAGACGGAGCGCTCGTGGATCTCGTCAGCGACTCTGAAGAAGAGAACGCGGTAGATGATGATCCACCGGCGAGCACACCATCGCCCTGATTAGATTGGTTGTCAATCATCAACCCAAGATCAGGGCGCTTTAGTATTTTGATTTCAGGATAGTTATCAATCCATTGTGAAATGTTCCCTCTTTTGGATTTAATGAAGAAATTTCACTTGATGGATGTAACTTAAATCCCTTGAGCTTTGAAAATTTATCCGTGTCAATCTGTTCACGAAATTGCTCATCCAGAAACAAAATTCCCGAATGAAAAATTTCTTCCGACCAGACTGACTATCTTTAGTGTGTTCGGGAAATTTGACCCTGATCAGACATGATCGGGGCATTTCCTTGATTCACACCGATCGGTTGGTCATTTAAAACTGATAACTTACAAATANGGGACTTCGTCTTCCTCGTTCGCATCCACAAAACATTCGCCATTTTCAACCGCTTTCTTCCCTCGTCCACCTGCTCCTCCAACCCTGCTAGCTTCCAATCGCCATGGCGTCCACGCACCAATCGTCTTCTGGCACTGAGTCCACAGGAGACCAAAGTAGCGCCGCCGCTGGACGAGAACTCCGCAGTGGGAACACGATCCCCACCTCGGATGAGTACTGGTACAGATCAACCACGACGGCCAAGCAGCTGCAGAAGCTGGAGGACCTTGGACTACTCCCTGACACCGAACTTTTCCCTCGTCGTCATGCCAAAGGTTAGACGTATCCAACCCCCAACACTCTCGAGATAGTGGTGTTCTTGGAGTTCTTCCACTGTGGATTCGGGGTTTTTCCTTCTGATTTCTTCCACAGCGTCTGCGAGCATTACCAGATAGAGCTTGTGCACCTTAAGCCCGGCGCTTGACAATGCTTAGCGTCTTTGCCTTTCTGTGCGAAGCCTGGTTAGGGATTAAGCCTTCACTGTTGCTGTGGAGATATTTTTATAGCCCTTCATACTACAAGAAACAAGTGATGCTCGGGTCCATCAGTTTTTCCTTGAGAAATCGGGAGATGTACATCCCCTTCCCAGTTAAGGATTGCTGGAAAGGATATGAACATCACTGGTTTTACATCACCCTTCCCCAAACCTCACTGGCAAAAGGGAAGTATTTGATGCCCTATCTCAAGGATGAGGCCAAAGCCCTGCCAAGAATCACCTCGGAGATGCAAAAGCACATTGATCGGATCCTGGAGCTCCGCAATGCTGGTCTGACGGCGGTTCACGTAGCAGAAATCTTCATTAGATGGGATTCATTCCGCTTATGACTCACGGCCGCTACGCTTGGACATTTAGGGGCGATAACGACCCGAACAGAATGAAACCCGATGGTGAGCATTTGTTTTTCTGTTCGATTGTTTTTTCGAGTTTGTTCGGTCATTTGAATTCATGACTCTTAACTAGCAGTTGTCCCAGAGACAGAAGTGGCCGCGCGCCTGAAGAAGATGTTCGGGGCTGATCTCCCGGACTGGGAAAACGTCCCAGCACCCTACAGCGCTGACAACCCTCCTCCAGAGGTAAACTGTTACTCAGAAAAAGCTCTTTCTTGTTTAATAGTGATATGATACACCTCTTTTTTCCCGACCAGGCCCCAGCTATTGTTGATGCCCCCGCCCAGAGCGGTGCCATCAATGTTGAAGAGGAGGGAGATCAGCACGTTGATCAAGGCACCGGGGCCCCGACCAGCGAACAACCTGAATCATCACCTGGTTTGGAGAAAGAGGTCCTGAGCAGGCCCCAGGCGATTATCCGCCGAACCCGGAAACGCTCTCGCAGTGTGGAGGGGACAGTTCTGGATTCGGGAGTCTTTGGATCGCCTGGGCCCGCCAATCTGCAGCCCAGTCGTGATCAGCCTCGTCCTGTTGCCCAGGTATCGAGCATGATCGTATTCGGGCGTTTATTCGCAGCTTTTGATCGCATAACCAAAGCTAAACGTGATCGGGAGATTTCTCGACAGGAAAACCGTCCGACCAGACAGTCATCAAAGCTTATTCCTGGTGCCAAGAGATTTAAAGTCAAAATCCCGACGGCCGAGTAAGAGCTTTGACAATCTTTGATTATGTATGAGCATTTTTCTTAAATGTTGTTTTTACCGTATTTGATTGTTCGGGAATTCAGGCATCCCGATCCCACAGCTTCTCCTCCTGTCAAATCATCTGCCAAAGAGAAAACTCCCGGGCCAGACTCGACAGCACAACTTGACAGCTCAGAGAAGACTGCAGAGATCGTGGGACCCATCCCGACGCCCCTGGGCCCGATCATTAGCGCGCTCTCGACAGCTGAAGAGCAATGGCGTTCGCTAGACGCTCGTGCCTCTGCTGCAGAAGCGTCTGTGATCAGACTGGGAGCCCAGGTGACTGTTCTCCAGTCCGAGAAAGAAGGTACATGCTTTAAATCTCACGCTTCGCTTATTGAGTCTTTATCTTCGAACTTTTGTTCACATGCTGCCTTTGACCCTGTAGCTGACTCCAAGAGCATTGAGGTGCTCAAGAAGAAAAACTCGGATCTGGAAGAAAGACTGGCTGTTCGGGATAAAGACGTGGCTGATCTGACCGCCCGTCTTGAAGCATCAGAGAAGCGCAGTTCGTCCTTGGAGTCCAGGCTGATGGAAGGTGCCTGCGTTGCTGCAACTCACACCATCGGGGCTTTGAAAAGCCACCTCCCTGATCTGGACGTTTCTCTTCTCTCAAAAGGCTTCAAGTGCTCGGAGTCAGAAGCTGAGGTAATGTTTAATAGCTTTACCCCACTGGTGGAACCGTTTGTCAGAAAACTTGATCTCCATCTGAGTGATTCAGAGGAATCACCCTGAACGCTGTGCGAAATTCCTGTAATAGGGCAAAACTTTAACAGTTTAGAATGCGGTTACATTTTGCTAAACATATGCTTGCATGTTTTTGCATAAATCTTAGAGCTGATCGGTATTTTCATGGATCTTTTTAACTGATAGCTTTGTCATAGCCAAAAAGTCCCGTTACCATAAGCTATTCTGGAATTGTTTAGTTGCTGAGACACGGGCGGCCTTCTGAACTGTGTAATTCCTTGTAGTCATGGTGTTCGGTAATTTTAGCGTAGCCTAGCTTTCTTGAATTAAAAAGCCCGTTTCTTGCATGGTAGTAGTACCGTAGTAGCCCGGGCTCTTTTACAGCCATGCTGGCATGCTGAAAAAGAGTCTAGAAGTACAAACTGCAAGAAACTTCCCGATCAAATGGGGAGCCCCCGAGCATAGAGCTCAGGACGCATAGAATAGGTCTGAAAAGAAAATTTTCAGCATGGTAGTCCCCGGCTCTTTGTTAGTGTATGCAATATGGTAACAAAGAGTAGAAACAGAATAGAAAATAGAAACCCAGCCCCCGAGCATAAAAGCGAGGGTGAGTAGAGTATATAGAACTTATCTCTTTTTTTTGTTGGCGCTGTAGGCGACGCAGATGATGGTTTATACCTGCCAAACCTGATGGTCGGTCTAAAACTGTGCACGATCTTCATTGTTTAGGCGTAGAACCTGCGTAGTTGATCCATATTCCACGTGTTTGGCAGTACGTCCCCATCTATCTCTGCAATCCTGTAGGCTCCTGGTCGGGCGATATCTACTACAATGTACGGTCCTTGCCATGGAGAAGACAATTTAGTTTTGTCCTTGGTGCGTTGATCCAGTTTGAGCACCATATCCCCAATGCATAGGCTTCGTTGTCGAACATTAGCATCGTAGTACTGTCGCAATTTTTGCTGATACTGGGCTACTCTAAAAGCAGCTGCGTCACGAGCCTCCTCCAGGAGGATTAGCTCATCAGTGCGTCTGTCAGGCTCTTCAGTTTCTGAAAACATTGCCACGCGGGGGGCTTGTAGTCGGATGTCGGATGGTAGAATCGCCTCTGCTCCATATACCAAGAAGAAAGGTGTTTCGCCTGTTGCCCGATTCATAGTGGTCCTCATTGACCAGAGTACTGTAGGGACCTCATGAATCCAGCGCTTGTCGTAAGCTTGCAATCTGTTAAAAATCCTCTTCTTGATGCCCTGGAGCACGATGCCATTGGCACGTTCTACTTGCCCGTTTGTCTTCGGGTGGTTTACCGATGACCGATCATGCCTGATCCCGTGGTCGTAGCAAAAATCGTAAAACTTTTTACTTTTAAACTGTGTTCCATTATCAGAGATTATCCTGTTCGGGACACCGAATCGTACGACAATACTCCATAGGAATTTAACAGCTGCCTCTTTCGTGATTTTCTGAACGGGCTCGGCTTCAACCCATTTTGTAAATGTGTCAATGCCAACGAACAGAAATCTGTATCCCCCGACAGCCCTTGGAAAGGGCCCGAGGATGTCTATACCCCAAGTGGCAAAGGGCCATGACAAGGGTATAGTATTTAAAGCTTGCGCAGGTTTAGTTTGTTTCCGTGCGAAGAATTGACATGCCTCACACTTTTTTACTAAATCGCTTGCGTCTTGAAGAGCTGTAGGCCAGTAGAAGCTCTGTCGGAATGCTTTCCCTGTTAGATATCGGGGAGAAGCATGTGATCCACAGATTCCTCCGTGAATGTCGTGGAGCAAACTAATGCCCTCGGTCCGTGTGATGCATTTGAGGAGCATTCCATTGCGGGTTAGCTTGTATAATCGCCCGTCGACCAATTGATAGTTCTTGGCTTTACGATGGATTTCCTCCAATGTAGCATCATCGTCCGGAATAGCTTGGTTTGTGAGGTACGCCCGGATTGGATCCATCCAGTTCTCCTCGTTTCCAACTAGAGCGGCGGCTCGGACCGTACCGACCAACATAGACTCCTTGACGGATTCGTTGGTTGTAGAAACTGGTCCCTTGACGGGTTCAGTTTTTAGATTCGGTAATGAAACCGACACAGATGGTTTAGTAAGAACTTCAAGTAACACGTTACCTGGGAGCCGTGTGCGCTCTGCAGCTGCCTTTGCCAGCTTATCTGCGTCGCCATTGAATTCCCTCTTCACGTGCCGTACTTCAAGCCCATCAAATTTGCTCTCCATCCGCCTATATGCTTCCAAGTATTTAGCCATGACCTCGCTCCGCGCACTGTACTCTTTCATGACTTGCTTTGCAGCTAACTCGGAATCCCCTTTCACGAGCAGCCTTCTGACACCAAGAGATGCAGCTATGCGGAGACCTGTCAACAGTCCTTCGTACTCGGCAACATTGTTAGTAGGAGTTGGATCAACAAAATTGATTTGTAAAGCGTACCTAATGATGTCATTGTGTGGTGAAATCAGGACCACCCCAGCCCCCGCGCCTGCTCTGCAAAATGCTCCGTCATAGAACATTGTCCAGTGTTCGGGATTTTGGGCAGCTTCTTCAGGTTCGGGGTTAGTCCATTCTATGATGAAGTCTGCCAGAGCCTGCGATTTGATGGCAGTTCTGGGTATGAATTCAACGTCGTAAGCCCCCAGCTCCACAGACCATTGTGCGATCCTCCCATGGCATCTCGATTATGTAAAATGTTGCCTAGGGGGTAAGTTGACACAACCTTGATCTTGTGGCTCAGAAAATAATGCTTGAGCTTCCTGGAAGTCATTAGTACAGCATATAACAATTTCTGAATCTGAGGGTACCTCGTTTTGGCATCATGTAGCACCTCGCTTACGAAGTAAACGGGATGTTGTGTTGTAGACTTTTCTATTGGTCTCTCGACCACCAAAACAGTGCTAACAACAGTTGGTGTCGCTGCTACGTATAACAGCATCTCTTCTTGTGGCTTTGGCGGGACCAGTACGGGCATTTTCCGCAGGTACTGTTTGAACGCCTGGAACGCCTCTTCTGCTTCTGCCGACCACTCAAAACGATCAGTTTTACGTAACAATTTGTAAAATGGCATACCTCGTTCGCCTGACTTGGACACGAATCGACTTAGGGACGCCATCATTCCTGCCAACTTCTGGACTTCGTGGCGGCTGCGTGGTGACTTCATGTCATCGAGTGCCTTGATCTTGTGCGGATTTGCCTCTATACCTCGTTGGGAAACAAGGTACCCGAGGAGCTTACCCGATGATACACCAAAGGTGCATTTGGCGGGGTTGAGCATCATCCTGTTTTTACGCAAGTTGTTGAATGTTTCGGTTAAATCAGCGATTAAATCACCCTTTAACTTACTTTTCACAACAATGTCATCTATGTATGCCTCCACATTACGGCCGATTTGGCCTTCAAGAACAATGTGAACACATTTTTGATAAGTGCAACCTGCGTTTTTTAGACCAAAAGGCATCTTTATATAGCAATAAACACCGAAGGGAGTTACAAATGCAGTTTTCTCCTCATCGTCAATGCACATGCTGATTTGGTGATACCCCGAGTAGGCATCTAGAAAACAAAGCAATTTGCACCCAGAGGTTGAATCTACAATTTGATCTATCCTAGGTAATGGGTACTCATCCTTCGGGCAAGCTTTATTCAGGTCTGTGTAGTCCACGCACATCCTCCACGTTCCGTTGGGCTTCTTGACCATGACTGGGTTTGCCAGCAATTACGGGAAAGGGACCTCTCGAACGAAGCCGGCTTTGAGTAGTCGGTTGATTTCTTCGTTAATGGCGTCTCGCTTTTCCGGGGTATATCTCCTTTGCTTCTTCTTGACTGGTCGGATGCCAGTTCGTATGCCAAGCTTGTGCTCGATTACCTCCCTGGGGATCCCGGGCATGTCAGATGGTTCCCAAGCGAACACATCTGCGTTTGCCCGGAGGAAAGCAATGAGCTCGAGTTCCTATTTGTCACCCAAGCCAAGGCCCACCTGGGTGGTCTTGGTCGGGTCTGCCTCATCAAGGATTACCGCCTTCGTGCCTGGCTCGGTGCGCCTGGCCGATGGCTCGATTGGTGAGGCGTTGGCCGTCGACTCGCCAGCTGCTTGTGACGGCGTCCCTGAGTGGGGTTTGGTCCACCACAGCCTGCCTCTCAGCGGCACGGTCGTCAGCTCCCTGTCTCCCGATGAGCTCCTGTTCCCCGATGAGCTCCTGTTCGGGAATTTCTTTCCCTTTGGCCCTTGGTCGGTTCTCAGCTGCTCGGGAGGTCTCAGCCAATGTACCCTTGGCGGCAGCCTTTGGCTGGCTCTTTGTCTTTTTCTTGGCAGGTTCGGCAGCCTTGGCTGGTTCCTGCTCGCCACCCTTGATCATGTCCAGGGTCTTCATGTCACACTGGACCGCGCCCTTGCGATCGCCACAGACGGTGATCGGACCCAACGGCCCCGGGACCTTGATCATGGAATATGCAAAGTGAGCGACCGCCATGAATTTCTTCAGGAACGGTCGGCCCAAGATGCAGTTATAGGCCGACGTGATGTCAGCCACCTCGAAGGTGAGGAACTCTGATCGGATGTTTTTGCCCTCTACGAGGGTCACCTGCAGATCGATCCTCCCCAAGGGAAAGGCCTGAATGCCTGGTATGACCCCATAGAAAGGCTTCTCCACAGGGGACAAGGACCTTCTTGGGATCCCAAGTTCGTCAAAGGCGTTGACAAACAGGAGGTTGAGGGCGCTCCCACTGTCGATCAGGGTTCGTCCAATCTTGCGGGGCCCGATCCATGGCTTGATGCACAGTGGGAGTAGCGGCCCGTCGTAAAGCGTCTCGGGGTGATCCCTTTGATCGAATGTGATCGGGATTTCTGACCACCTCAAGAGTTGCTTGCAGGGCTCGGCGCTGTTTATCTGCCTCTCGACCATCTTGAGCTGGGACTTGGAGGTTCGGGTTGAACAGCCACCGAAAATTGTGGCGATCTCCAGATCTTCGGGGAGATCTGGCTCATCATCACAATCCATGTAGTTTGCCGTGCGAGGGTTGTGAGCTGCCTGGTCACGTGGAGCCCCTGCTGCTGGCTCTCCTCCTCCTGCTTCTGCTTCTTGTACACCGTGCAGTCCACGAAGTGATGCTTCGTAGATCGGTGAATCGGGCAGTACATCGGGAGGTTATCCGGTTTGCCTTGACGCCTGTACGGGGGCTTGTTGTCCACGGCCATGACTTCGTCACCCTCGGTCTTGCGCTTCTTGTTTTTGTGTTTATTCTTCTTCTTGCCTTCCCCGGCTGGCTGGCTTTGTTCGGGCTTTCCGTGAACCCGCGCTCGGGCGTCCGCCATCTTGGCGGTTTCTTCCAGGATCCCGTATAGCTCTGCCACTGTCTTCGGGTTTTTCTTGGCAAGTTCCTCCGCCGTTCGCTCGTCTTTGCAACCTTGATTAAAGGCCACAATCACCCGATCATCCACCATGTCAGGGATGGTGTTACGGGTGTCGCTGAACCTGCGGATGTAGTCCCGGAGGGATTCTCCAGGCTTCTGCACGCAGTTGAGCAGATCTCCCTCATGTCCGGGGCGTTTATAGGTGCCTTGGAAATTGGCTTCAAACGTCTCCCGGAGATGAGTCCATGACTTGATGCTGGCCTCGGGCAGGTTCATGAGCCATGTACGGGCTGATCCCTGCAGAGCAGTCGGCAAGTAGTTGGCTTTGACATGGTCGTCACCCCCGGTGGCATCGATGATCGTGGAATAGATCTGAATCCACTCGCGGGGGTTGGTTGTTCCGTCATACTTCTCGATGTTAGTAGGACGAAACTTTTCGGGCCACCTGACCTTGCACAGGGCTGGGGAGTACGCAAGGCATCCCCCTGTGCCTGGTCGGGAGTCACGTGGCGGCGAATCTGGATGGGACCGATAGTAACCCTCACGTGCTCGGTAATCTCGATTGTAATTGAGAGTTTCCCGAGCGTCGCGAGTGCGACGATTGCGCTCGAGTTGTGGCCTTATGTCGCGCCCCTCATGTGGGCGATAGTATGGTCGTCCGTTAACAGATCGAGACCGAACCGGCTGTGGTTCACGTGGTCTGTTTGACGGAGCTGGTGGTACGGCAGCGGCGGCTTCGATGCGCTCTTTGGCCTTGTCCGCTGCTTCCCGAGCCTTCTTGGCTATGGTGGCCATCGGAGTCCCTTCGGCCATTGCTTCCATGGTCTCCAAGAGGGTTCGGATCTGCAGATTGTCCTGTTCGACGGCCCGAAAATCGTTGTTGAGATCTCGGGGAGCCAATGAGGATGCAACCTGCTGTGTACGGGTTCTAGCCGTTTGAAGTGTCGGTGCGTTGCTCAAACGTGGAGGAGGCACGGGTCGACGCGAGCTAGATGACTCGGCAATGGCCTCTGTCCCGTTTGCGTTTAGCACATGGATGCGGCGGTCTTCGGATTGTTCTGACCCATTGCTAGATCCACTGTAGTCGAGATCCAACTGCGCAGTGCAATCTGCAATGTCTTCAAGAGTTGGCTCCGTGAAGGTGGCGAAAACTTCCCGACCGGCGCATGTGAGATCGGGATCATGGATCCCTGTCATCTTGAGCTCGTAGTCGCCTTGGTGCTCGAACACGAGATCTCCGAAGCGGATCTCCCGTGCAGGCACTAGATGGCGGCGAGCGTAGAGATCGGAAGCGGAAGCAGAACTCCCGATCGCTTCCGACTTGACAGAACTGGGCATGTAGGGCATCGAGGAACTCGACGCGTCGGCGATCCAGACTCCGTTGACGATCGGCATGATCTTTCTTCACGCAAGGGCCCCTACCTGGCGCGCCTCTGTCGAGGTTGTACTCGTCAGATATTTGTCCGGCAGGCACCCCGCTTCGTGCGAAGATTGATCACGGTGACGAACAGAGAAACACGGGATTTTTATACTGGTTCGGGCCCTCGAGATCGAGTAATAACCCTACGTCCAGTTGTTGCTTGTATTATTTCGTCGAGTACAGATTACAATGCGTAACAAGTACCCTCGGGTGGATTGTCTAAGATTGTAGATCAATGGACATACCCTCTACGCACAGGACCCCCGCTATTTATATCCAGGGAGACGTGCCTTACAAGACAAAATAGACCTAAACCTAGTAGGACTCTAACTATCTTCGGGCTTCCCTTCTGCGATCTGGCCATCGTGTCTTGTTCGGAGTCTTGGTAGTTCGGAGTCGGTAGTCGGTAATCCTCGTGATCGGGCACCCTGGTATTATGGCCTCAACAATATCAATGATTGCAAAGTTTTTCGCAATGAGATTCAATCGGCAATCGAGAAGGGAATCATTAAAGCTGAAACTGGTAAGAAACCGATGAAACTTGATGGACACCCATTCCCTCAAAATATGGTTGAAATTGGAGCACCTGATAGGAAATTGAAAGCTAAAGTCCTCACATCGGACCATGCAAAGAGATCGGGAGCTGTTGATCCAAATTGTCAAGTATCGACCGATGATGTGCAAAATTGGAATCATCAGTACTATCAGGAAAACCGTCAACACAGGGATAAACCTAGGGTTATATCATCGATAAATACATGCGCCAGCAAGAGAGGGATCGGAGTCCTCCGACGAGAAGGTTTGATGATGAAGATCATTGGGGATGTCCGTTCTTCAGGTTTTGTTGGAATGAAAAGTTAAGGCTCCCATCAATTTATGATTGTCCAGAATACAGTGACCAATATGAAAGCTACTGAGATTCAAAAAGGCAACGTCATTCTATACATGGCCGATTGGATTTTGGGCGCCAATGCAGCTAGCATGATGAGGTAGCTTATCAGCAGGAGCGTGAAGATTGGCGTGAATACCACGATCGGTGTGAATATGAAAATTGGTGCTATGACCGATGGGACGATGATCGCCGAAGGTATAATGTTCACAACGGAAAAAGGAAAATGTTCAAGAGCCAGATGATGCACAGGAATCGGAGGAGAATCTGGAGGTCAAATCAGGCCTGCATCCAAAGGTCAATCCACAATAGTGTCCTGAAGGTTTGACCAAGACACAAAAGAGAAGGGTTCATCGTCTCTGATTTAAGGAATTGCTCAAGAAAAAGCGTCAGGGAGATGATAATTCCAAAGTTTGGAGAGCTAAGCCTAAGCATGATGATGAAGGACCGTCGGCATCGGTGAGTATGGTGTTTGTGCTGCCTGCTGAATATAATGTTAATTCAACTGATGATGAGGCCGACGACGTTGAAGAAGCTATGGCACAATTGATTCTGCAACCTCAACAGGCTGTGTTTGAAAAGCCAGTTGATGAAAAGTACCGGCATTTGAGGCCATTATATGTTAAAGGATATGTTGACGACAAGCCGATGACTAAAATGCTTGTTGATGGTGGAGCTGCCGTGAATTTGATGCCATACACTACATATCGGAAGCTTGGCAAAGGCCCTGATGATTTGATCAAGACCGATATGATGCTCAAAGACTTTGGCGGGAATCCATCGCCAGCTCGGGGGGCATTAAATGTTGAATTGACGATCGGGAACAAGACATTGCCTACTGCATTCTTTGTCATCGACAGTAAAGGGTCTTACAGTTTGCTCCTTGGGCGTGATTGGATTCATGCTAATTGCTGTGTGCCATCTACCATGCATCAATGTCTCATTCAATGGCATGGAGATCACATTGAGACTGTCCAAGCCGATGAATCGGTTAGCGTCACTACGGCCGATTTGACAGTTTGGGAGTTTGAAGGAATGGAGTGCTTGTCGGGCAAGGTGTAGGAAGGCAACTTTATACAATTATCTGATGATGGTTTAAAGCCGATCCAAGCAGTCGGCTCTGAAAGTTTGTATTAATGGAGGAGTTTATTGAAGATGAGGGTAAACTTGGTCAAGGGTTTATGTCGGCCGATGAGTTAGAAGAGGTAGATATAGGATTAGGAGATAGACCTCGGCCGACATATGTAAGTTCAAAATTGGATCCTGAGTTTAAACAAGAATTAATAAAGTTATTGAAAGAGTATCATGATTGTTTTGCTTGGGAATACTATAAAATGCCAGGTTTAAGCCGATCTATTGTTGAACATCGGCTCCCGATCAAACCAGGGTATCGGCCTTTTAAACAAGCGCCGAGACGATTTGAGCCTGAATTAGATAAAGAAATAAAAGCCAAAATAACTCGGTTATATGAAGCTAAATTTATTCAACATTGCCGATATGCTGAATGGATATCTAATATCGTTCTTGTTTTCAAGAAAAATGAGAAATTGCAAGTTTGTGTGGATTTTAGGAATCTTAACAAGGCCACTCCGATGGACGGGTACCCGACGCCGATCGCCGATATGTTGGTTGATGCAGCTTCGAGACATAAAGTTATTAGTTTTATGGATGGTAATGCAGGACATAATCAAATATTTATGGCAGAAGAAGATATTCCTAAGACTGCGTTCTGATGTCCTGGTGCACTTGGATTATATGAGTGGTTGCAATGACTTTTGATTTGAAAAATGCTAGCGCCACATATCAAAGGGCTATGAATTATATATTTCATAAATTGATCGACAGGATTGTTGAAATTTACATTGATGATGTGGTGGTAAAGTCCGATGGATACAAGCAGCATCTGGCCAATTTGTGGGAAACTCTTGAGTGCACGAGAAAGCACGGTTTAAAGATGAATCCTAATAAATGTGCATTTGGAGTATCGGCTGGACAATTTTTGGGTTTCATGGCTCATGAAAAAGGTATTGAAGTCGGACAGAAGAGCATGAAGGCTATCAGAGATGCCAAGCCACCAACTGATAAAACGAGTCTCCAGTTGTTAATTGGTAAGATTAATTTTGTTAGAAGATTTATTTCAAATTTATCTGGAAGAATTCGTCCTTTCTCCCCGCTGCTGAAATTGAAAGCCGATGAGGAATTCGTATGGGGAAAAGATCAACAGCAGGCATTTAAAATAAAGCGGTATATGATGACGCCACCTGTTTTGATTCCACCTCAGAGAGATAAGCCATTCCGATTGTATTTGTCAACCGATGAGTTGTCAATCGGGTCCGTTCTTATACAAGAATTTGAAGGAAAAGAAAGAGTGGTTTATTATTTGAGTCGGAAGTGAAAGTGCATCTAGGCCCCCATGTGGGTTTTGGTGAATTGTATGACAAAACGATTAAAGGACTAACTTGTTTATCTAAGACTATGAGCAGGTTATTATTTGTACATTCATGTTGTGATATTGAATTATATATGAAATGAATGTTCTTTGGCTCATAATGTGAAAGACAAGCAAGTGTGTGATCTCTTTGTGCATAAATAATGAATGACAAGCATGAGTGTTGATATATTTTGGACAAGTCAACAAAGGTATATCTATGTGGTTCCAATCTATGAGAAAGCTTATTGATATATGAAGGGATCATTCAAAGTGGAAATTGCAAGGCTTCATGTATATACACCAAAGTGACATATGCTTATGTGACATACATTGGTCTCATTGTTGGAAGCTTGCAATGGTTTGAATTACTTTGTCAATCAAGAACAAGCATTTGAAGAGTTCTTTCAAATGGGATTTCAAAATGATGAAGCAAAGCTAAACTCAATGTGGCAAGGGTAAGTGGTGAAGAAATCAACCGAGATGACTAGAGCGAGGGACTAAGCAAGCTTTGGCTAAGCGACGGCTTTCCATGTGCAAATTGCTAAGGTGAAGTATCTAGGTCCATGGGGTTTCGAAGAACCATATCCAAGCTTTATTGAGGGAAGCCATGCAAAGCATCAATTAGTTGTGATTGATAAAATGGAGTGACTTAAGGGTTCAAATACACTTTGTCAATGGATGATGGAAAATCTTAAGTCACTAGCTCAAGTATGGAATTGCTCAAGAAAGATAGCAATGTTGAAAGCCCTCATGTTGACAACTATCAAAGTATGGCATTGATCAAGACTTGGAAACTCAAGAGGATGTCTTTGTGTTTATATTTATCCTTGAGTATAGGCACGCCGTACTATCAAGAGGGATGCAACATTTGCTTATTGACAAATATCAAAAGTGCTCAATAATTGACCTATGTGAGAATAGCCTTAAGAGAGCCTCAGAGTGTGCTAACAGTCCCAGCTCAACTAACATTGTGTGGTTTTATCCCTGGATGAAACCTTGAGCTAACTTGAGAGAAGTTTTGGGACACACTCAGCCTGACCGTTCTGACCGGTCTAACCGGTGCCAGCTCTAACGGCTAGTTTTCAAATTCAGCTCAGGGCGACCGGTCTGACCGGTCAGGGTGACCGGTCTGACCGGTCAGGACAGAATCCCAATGGCTAGTTTTTGTGTGCTGGGGTATTTATACCCCTCAGCCCCCCTCTTGGTGGGCTGCTGCTTCCACACGCATTTAACTCATCCTAGAAGCTAGAAAAGCTCTCCCCAACCTCTCTTTGTGAGATTTGTGTGATATTTGAGATATCTTTGTGTTGGGTTGAGAGAGTAAGATTGTGTGAGCATTAGAGAGCAAACAAGAGCAACCATAGCTTGAGCACTTCGATTCGCTGTCAAGAAAGCCATTTGAAGCATTTGTTACTCTTGGAGGTTCTTCCTCCTAGACGGCTAGGCGTCGCCCGGTGAGCTACCAAAGTGTGTGGTGAGCCACGGGATTGTTTGTGCAGGTCGTGCTTCGCCTCCGAAAGGGAAGAAGCAAACTAGTGGAAGGAGGAGATAGCTTGACCTTGTGTGGTCGCATAAGCTTCCTCAACGGAGAGTAGGATTCACCGTGCCTTCGTGGCTGCTTGGTGCGAGCGGTGAATCTGAACTTCGGGAAAACAACTCCTTGTGTCTTGGTTTGGTTTTGCCTCACTTGTTGATTTCTAGTACATTATTTGTGCTTCCGCTTCGATCTACTTGGGTGTGCTTATATTGTGTGCAGGGATAGTTTTGCCTTGCTAAATATCATCTACAGAAGCTACTCACCAAGTTTGGTTCGTGCTAGAAGTCCAAAGAAGCTCGAGCTGCTGTTGGGTGTGTGCACTGCACAGCACCGGTCTGACCGGTGTGGAGCACCGGTCTGACCGGTCACCCTCTGGCAGCTAGAGAAATTTGGGGAAAGTTTTATTTGCCGGCCATTCGCCTATTCACCCCCCTCTAGGCGACATCAAGGTCCTTTCAATTGGTATCAGAGCTTGGCTTCACATCTAAGCTTAACCGCCGTGAAGAAAAGATGTCGATTGAGGTACAATTTGAGCCACTTGAGCTCGATGGCTCAAACTATGCTTCTTGGTTTGGTAATGTTCATAATGCTCTTAGAAATTTAGATCCTTTAGTTGAACATATTTTAGTTGCTAGCATTCTACCTCCTAAATTTGATTATGACAACTTTGATTTGTCAAATCTCACTCAAAAGGAGCTAGCTTGCACGCAACTCAATGCTTGTGTTATTAACTTCTTGCGGAGTTCTGTTTGTGAAGAGTTACGGGATATCATCTCTAGCAAGAAAAAAATCCGAAGAGATGCTCATCACATTTGGACTCTCATCACGGATACATTTTAAGATTTAGAAAGTGATGATGAAGAGCAAGAAGTCATGGAATCACCTGAGAAATGCTCAACTACATCAGCAATATTCATTGAGCCTCAGGTGGTTTTTGCCGAGAAGCTAGAAGAGCAAAAAGAAGAAGTTGCAGCCTGCCTGGAGGCACCGGTCCGACCAGTTCCAGGGACCGGTCTGACCGGTTCTGCCCAGGGAGCTGCTCCCGAGGGCGCTCAAGACACCCAAGCCGCAAGCGTCGCCCCATCCACTTCTGGTTCTTCATTATCCAATGATGAGGGACCCAAGTGTCTGATAGCTTGCAGAAGTAAGAAGAAGACCAAGAGAGATGAATTCCATAGAGTTGGAACCATCAAGGCTCTAACTCAAGAACTTGAAAAGATCAAGTTGTCACATGCCTCCTTGGTCAGTAAGTATGAAATCTTGTCAAAGGATTATGCTTGTGCTACTGATCTATCTACTTGTGTAGCATCCCTAGAACAAGAAAAACAAATGCTTAGTGCTCAACTTGAGAAGCTCACTAGTGAGCATATGGATTTGCAAGCAACTCACAAAGAACTTGAGTGTTCTCATGAGAAGCTTGTTGAATCATATGCTATGCTAGACATTGCTCATGAGGTTGTATTAACATCGGTAAAACATCTTTAACCTTATACACACATATGCACATGCTCTCACATGAATTCTATTTTATTATGTGAAAAATCGTGTCGCTCCCAAGCAACCCAATCTTGTGTTGAGCATGTTGTTGTAGAGTCTTGTGATGATCTTCTTGCTGAAAAAATGGAAGATATCAAGCAAGAGGATGAAAAGATCAAAAATGACTTGGTCAAACTTAAGGGAAAGGGTCAAGTGCAACCTTCTCAAGATAACCGTGAAAACATGGTGAATAAGCTTGAGAAGGGATCAATGGTCACTGACTCAATTCCTCAGCATGACAAGCAAGTCAACAAAGACAAGACTCAAGAAAAAAGAAAAAGGAGCTTGATCACATACAATGCTTCAATTGTTCAACAATGGGGCATTATGCATCTATGTGCCCCATCAAGCATAAAAGCAAGACAAAGAAGCATGGAGTATCCAAGAAAAGGAGTCTTGCAAAGAAAAGGATTTGCTATGGATGCAAGAAGAAGGGACACACGATAGCCATGTGTCCCGGCGCTACTAATGTAGGTGGCTCTGACCCTGACCGGTCAGACCGGCCACTTGGACCGGTCAGACCGGTGGCGGCCAGGGCAGCCACCTTTCACCACAGTGACAAGATTGAAGTCACCTCTTCATCCATGGAACCCAAAAGCAAGCAAAGGCAAGAAAAGCAAAGAAATATAAAGTCAAGCAAGGACAAGAGCCGTGTTTGCTATACTTACTGGCAAAAGGGTCACATGGGCAAGGATTGTCCAAATGGTAACATTCTTGAATCTAACCTTGTCCTCTATGATTTTAGTAAGCTTGGGAAAGACAAAACTGACACTTGTGCTATAAGAGTGATTAGTTCACCTCAAACTAGCATAAGAGCCATTTGGGTTCCCAAGCATCTTGTGACTAACCTCAAAGGACCCAACAAGATTTGGGTACCAAAGAGTGATTGCTGAGCTTGCAGGATCGTCGAGAGGCATTGGACACTTGGCCTATAGAAAAGATACAAGAAATGAAGAAATTAGCCAAGTGACTAGCAAAGTGTTGAAATCACAAAACCAATGTCATCTCGGTAACTAGTGCTTAATGTCATGTCTTAGTCACTCTCAGTTCTATGTGAACACTCATGGGTCACAAGTGTGAGTTTGTGAAGCATGAGAAAGTGACTTTGACATTTTTATTTGATTTATTCCCTATATGCCATGTGATGCTTTAATGACTCTCTAGTAGAGCATACTATTTTGAAGTGCAGGAAATCACAGAAAAAGTAAAGAAGAAATTTCTTGGAGCAAGTAAAAGAAAAGAATTCCAATTGTGTGCGCTGACTGGGGATGACCGGTCTGACCGGTCACCTTGACCGGTCTGACCGGTTCTGGCCCAGTTAGCAAACATAAGTTCCGGCAGCCTCGGTTTCATGACAGAACTTCCGACCGAAAGTTCCAGCAGCCTCGGTTCCATGCCAGAAATTCCGGCCAAATCATACCAGAAGTTCCGGCAGTGGTTTGATCGTCAAACTTCATCTAATTTGGAATATTACAAGAAATTCTTTCAGCACTTCCATGGCATACAATTTATGTACTATCTTTGTGTTAGTAAGTATTCTTGGCACCTTGTCAATAAATGCAATTTATTTATGTGCCGGGACCAAATTGTGAGATAAACTCCTCAAATTCATTAAATTGATCAAGTGCATGTGACATGATATTCAAATACATGATGCACCTATTAAGGGGGAGATTATGCTACAATTTGTGTCCTAGAGACTAACATTTTCTTTTAGTGATCTTGTAGTCTCATGTGTGAGAGTTTGTCTCTCTTTGAAGCAAGCTATGTCTTTTGTTCAAATTTGGTAAAAGTGTATCTATCTCCTCTTTGGACAATGAATTATCTTATTAAATAGCTGCTTCCCATAATATAGATTAAATCCTTTTGCTTGGCTTTGTGACAAGATTGATGCATGTGAGCTTGCCTTCCACCCATATACACATGTGCATCAAGAAAAGAAATTTAACCTATATTGTGAGGTTTCATCTTTTAGTGATCCATTGTGCCTTTCCAATCCAAAGATCACTAAATGATTAAACTAGACCTTGTGCTTCTTAATGCATTTCTTCTCTATAATGTATATAAGGGAAAATCATAAATGAGAAGAGGCATTTGGATTATATTGATAATGCACAAGACTTGAGAAATGAATCTTCACCAATGTGAAGAAAAGGATTAGCTAGAGGCCAAGGTATGTTCCTTTAACCTATGTGTTTACATTGAGCATCTAGGCCTCATATCCTTGCTAGTGTGAGTTTTTGCATGTAATTGTTTTAAGTCAATTTTGAGCTTCAAATCTAGATATTTAGTTGATGTCTTCATTGAGAATTGACTTGGTGTCATCTCTTGCAAGATATGAGCTAAATATGCTAAGATGACTATTGACTTGAGATGGATGCATGTCTTTTGTGGCATAGGGTAGTTTTTGCGAAAATTTAACTAGCATGTGTAGGAAGTGTGCTTTCTTTGAAAAATATTGGTTCTTGGTCTTTGTGGCCCGATTGACTCACTTGTGACTATTGTTCACTTTGTTTGATTGATGCCTAGTCACAAGTGGGAAGATTTTCTCAAGTCCATAAAATCTTTATCTATCTATCTATCTTTCTTGGAAGAATCAAGAAATGAGAAATAATTTGGATTATCATATATTCTTCTGAGATATGTCTGGATAAATATTCACTGCAAATCTTATATCCAATCTTGTGAGGGCTAAAGAATCAAAATCTATCTAATCAGTCATCTCACCCTTTCTGTTGGGGAGGCACCGGCGGCCACCGGTCTGACCGGTGTACTCCGGGTTTCACCCCTTTTAACCCCACCCGTGACTAAACAGTGCAAACTTATCCTCTTTCACCCTCAACTCTCCTCCACGACCTGTTCTCCCTCCTGGCCGTGCGCCCAAGTCTCCCATTCACTCTCCATTGGCGATTTGATGATTCAACCAAGGAAAAGCTCGCTTCTCTCAAGGATTCAAGTCTCCTTGGGCGGTTTAACCGGTGCCCTAACCGGCCCCTTGGATTCATCTCGAGTTCCTCTCTCCAAAGGTATTCAAATCTTGTTTTTGCCCGATCTATCAACTCCATGAGTAGATTTGAAATTCCTTGGGTAGAACATCTCCGGGCAACCCTTAGAGACTATTCCTAGAAGATCTTTCAATTTGGTTGGGTGCATTGGTGAAAATCGAGTTTTGGGGATGAACTGCCAGCACCGATCTGACCGGTGCCCCTGACCGGTCTGACCGGTCCGGGCAGTTCACCTCCAAAATTTAATTCTCTTCAATATAATTCAATCTTTATCTGCTTAGGATGTCTCATAAATTTCCTTGATCATATCTAGACCATCTAGCTGCTCAAGATTACTGGATGGAGCTATTGGCTCAGTTCTGGGGGTGATCGGTCTGACCGGTAACCTTGACCGGTCTGACCGGTCAAGCCCAGAGCTGCTCCAATTGTTCTAATCCGTGTGCTTTCTATCGTCAAATCTATCAAATCTTGTGCCCTGGTGTCTTATGGATACTTTTCATAATCTTTGTGACTCAGGATCAGCAGCTATGACTAAGAGTCATGATGCCGAGAGAAGGAAAAAGAGAAGACAAGATGATTCTAGTTCTTAAGGTGCTAGCTCTGTGCAAGATAATTATGCCAGCAAATTGAGACCTAGTGGGCAGAAGAGGCCTTCAGTTGAGATGCATGTCGAGGAGGAAGAAGAGGATGAAGTGGAAACTAGTAGTGATGATGATGAAGAGCAGAGTCCTTATAGAGTGGAATATCGCCGTGGCAAAGGCCCAGCTATTGATAATGGCAGCAGTGGCAGTGATGACGGTGATGGTGATGGTAATGATGGTGGTGATGGTGAGGTGGTGATAGTGATGGCAACGGTGATGATAATAATGGTGATGATGATGGGGATGGTGATGATGATGGAGAAGGTGATGATGACATTCCTATCATTGTGAGGCCTATCTATCTCTATGGTACAAGAATGACAAATTATCATGGGGAAAGGATGACAAAGGCTGTGTTGAAAATGAGAGATGTAGATCCTTACAGTGGGCCTAGGACAGCTAGTGATAATAGATTTTGGACTATGTTTCAGCAGGATTTCTACACCTCAGTTATTCTAAAGAAGTCCAAAATCACACATAAGGCTCAGTATGTGGATTGGAAACACATGACAGATCCGCATAATCCAATTTTTGATGAGATCATTGAGACTTGTACAAGACAAAGGATAATGCACATCATGGGTTTCAAGCAAAGCTGGAACAGAGAGATTATTGCTCAATTCTATGCCACAGTGTAGTTTGGTCATAGGAAAGGTGTTAGAGCCATGTTCTGGATGACAAATGGAGTTAGATATCACATCACTTTTCAGGCCTTCAGCAACTTGCTCAAACTTGGTAATGAAGAAGGCCTTCAAATGTTGCATGATGAGGAGGAACTTGAACTATCTATGTTGAAGATCATGTATCCTCGCAATATGGAAAATGAATGGGGGAAAGTGAAGCATTTGTACACTTTCTATGGAGTTCTCAATAGGCTCTTTAGAAAGACAATAACTCCTAGAGATGGCAATACATCTGAGATCACTTCCTTCCAAAAGAATTTGATGTTTGCTATGAGACCTGAGGCACCTGAATTCAGTGTTGGGGATTTTATTTGGCAAGAGATCAAGCATGTATCTGAAAATCCAAAGAAGATCTGCAGCTATTGTCCCTATATCATGTACATGATCAGAAAGGTGACCAAGATTGACTTTCCTAGTGATGTGAAGCACAAACCATTGAGGCCTAAACCTAATAAACATCCTAGGATTCCTTCTCCTGAGCCAGAGATTCAGCATGAGCCAGTTGGAGATGATTTTGTGCAGTAGGAGCAGCCACAGCTGGCTCAGCCTGGTGCTCAGGCCGGCACCGGTCTGACCGGTGACCGGTACCGGTCTGACCGGTTTGGGCCTGAGCCCATTGTTTTCACTCGCCGGCCAAGGGAGCGTCCCACCTCACCCATCAAGAAGCTTTTCAATTTGTTTGTTGGCATGTGCAAAAGCCAAAGAGATGTAGAGGTGGAGCAGCAGCCTCAGCGGAGGGACAACAAGAAAATCAATGATTCAATCAAGTTGATGCACAATGCTATGAATCTTCAGCCTCCGCATTCTCCTCCCTCTCCACCACCTCCAGAGATAGAGATTCCATCTGTTGAGGATAGGCTCCGAGGTTATTCTTCAGCGGGATACTTTGATCAGTACGGGAGCATGTTCTTTCTAGATGTTAGTTCTTCATCAGGTGCTCCACCAGTTCAGCCACAGCATCAGCCTGCACCTCCACAGTATCCACATGTTCCTCCACAGTACCAGACTCTCTCTGCTAGTATGCCAAGTACATTCTCGTCGGGCTTTGTGCCAGGTATGATGGGAGGTACATATCCGGGAGCACATCAGTCTTCAGTGGGTCCGTCTTTTCATAGTGAGGGCATGGTGGCAGGTTCTTCTATTCCACCATTCAGCAGTGGCATTCTTGGCACATCTAGTGATGCACCGGAGACCTCTGACATAGCAGCGAGGCTCTCGACTTCTATCTTTGGATATACACCTCCTGTGCCTCCTGACTCTTCAGCTTCCTATGGTACTACTGATCCCACTCTTGCTTCTCCCTCTGAGATCACCGTATCTGATTCCATTTATCTTATACCTCCTCTCTCGCATTTGTATGAAGGACTTCATCTTTGGTCAGGGGCTTCACCTAGTGAGGGAGGAAACGGTGGCAATGGACAGGAGTGACTGCTACAACTTCTCCAGGCCCTTTTATGGATGTTTGATGACAAAGAGGGAGAAGTGTTGGATTAAAGCTTCAGCTTTCAGATTTGTGGCAGTGGCAGTAGCCTTGACAGCCTTGACCGGTCTGACCGGTCATGGTGACCGGTCTGACCGGTCAAGTATGTTGGAAGATTGAAATCTTGTAATAAATCTCGAATTCTATTCCTTTGTGGACTTGAGAACTTGTAATGTGTGCTATTGTGTGTGTAAGACCTTTATTTATGCACTCTAAGTAACTTTATGTTAGTATGTGATGCATGGATTGATTGGTGATTGTTTTATCCCTTGTATGTGTGCTGACTGGGGCTGACCGGTCTGACCAGTCTGACCGGTCAGGCACCTGACATCACACATACATTTCTTTGTGTGCCTTTCTTGTCATATACATCACGGGTATTTTTTGTACACACACTTGTTGCACCCCACGGTTTCTGAGATATAGGTGGAGCTCTCATATTCTTATTGTGAAATGTGTGCTCTTGGCATGTGAGGCCAACTTTGAAATTCCATTCAAAGCACACATTAAGGGGGAGCTCACAATATATCTAAGAAACCAAAAGAACTTAATTGTCATATTTGTAAGCTTTAATCGAGTTGTCATCAATCACCAAAAAGGGGAGATTGGAAGTGCATCCAGGCCCCCATATGGGTTTTGGTGAATTGTATGACAAAACGATTAAAGGACTAACTTGTTTGTCTAAGACTATGAGCAGGTTATTATTTGTACATTCATGTTGTGATATTGAATTATATATGAAATGAATGTTCTTTGGCTCATAATGTGAAAGGCAAGCAAGTGTGTGATCTCTTTGTGCATAAATAATGAATGACAAGCATGAGTGTTGATATATTTTGGACAAGTCAACAAAGGTATATCTATGTGGTTCCAATATATGAGAAAGCTTGTTGATATATGAAGGGATCATTCAAAGTGGAAATTGCAAGGCTTCATGTATCTACACCAAAGGGACATATGCTTATGTGACATACGTTGGTCTCATTGTTGGGAGCTTGCAATGGTTTGAATTACTTTGTCAATCAAGAACAAGCATTTGAAGAAGTTCTTTCAAATGGGATTTCAAAATGATGAAGCAAAGCTAAACTCAATGTGGCAAGGGTAAGTGGTGAAGAAATCAACCGAGATGACTAGAGCGAGGGACTAAGCAAGCTTTGGCTAAGCGACGGCTTTCCATGTGTGCAAATTGCTAAGGTGAAGTATCTAGATCCGTGGGGTTTCGAAGAACCATATCCAAGCTTTATTGAGGGAAGCAATAATGCAAAGTATCAATTAGTTGTGATTGATAAAATGGAGTGACTTAAGGATTCAAATACACTTTGTCAATGGATGATGGAAAATCCTAAGTCACTAGCTCAAGTATGGAATTGCTCAAGAAAGATAGCAATGTTGAAAGCCCTCATGTTGACAACTATCAAAGTATGGCATTGATCAAGACTTGGAAACTCAAGAGGATGTCTTTGTGTTTATATTTATCCTTGAGTATAGGTACGCCGTACTATCAAGAGGGATGCAACATTTGCTTATTGACAAATATCAAAAGTGCTCAATAATTGACCTATGTGAGAATAGCCTTAAGAGAGCCTCAGAGTGTGCTAACAGTCCCAGCTCAACTAACATTGTGTGGTTTTATCCCTGGATGAAACCTTGAGCTAACTTGAGAGAAGTTTTGGGACACACTCAGCCTGACCGGTCTGACCGGTCAAGGGGACCGGTCTGACCAGTACCAGCTCTAACGGCTAGTTTTCAAATTCAGCTCAGGGCGACCGGTCTGACCGGTCAGGGTGACCGGTCAGGACAGAATCCCAACGGCTAGTTTTTGTGTGCGGGGTATTTATACCCCTCAGCCCCCCTCTTGGTGGGCTGCTGCTTCCACACGCATTTAACTCATCCTAGAAGCCAGAAAAGCTCTCCCCAACCTCTCTTTGTGAGATTTGTGTGATATTTGAGATATCTTTGTGTTGGGTTGAGAGAGTAAGATTGTGTGAGCATTAGAGAGCAAACAAGAGCAACCATAGCTTGAGCACTTCGATTCGCTGTCAAGAAAGCCATTTGAAGCATTTGTTACTCTTGGAGGTTCTTCCTCCTAGACGGCTAGGCGTCGCCCGGTGAGCTACCAAAGTGTGTGGTGAGCCACGGGATTGTTTGTGCAGGTCGTGCTTCGCCTCCGAAAGGGAAGAAGCAAACTAGTGGAAGGAGGAGATAGCTTGACCTTGTGTGGTCGCATAAGCTTCCTCAACGGAGAGTAGGATTCACCGTGCCTTGGTGGCTTCTTGGTGCGAGCGGTGAATCCGAACTTCGGGAAAACAAACTCCTTGTGTCTTGGTTTGGTTTTGCCTCACTTGTTGATTTCTAGTACATTATTTGTGCTTCCGCTTCGATCTACTTGGGTGTGCTAATATTGTGTGCAGGGATAGTTTTGCCTTGCTAAATATCATCTACAGAAGCTACTCACCAAGTTTGGTTCATGCTAGAAGTCAAGAAGAAGCTCGAGCTGCTATTGGGTGTGTGCACTGCACAGCACCGATCTGACCGGTGTGGAGCACCGGTCTGACCGGTCACCCTCTGGCAGCTAGAGAAATTTGAGGGAAAAGTTTTATTTGACGGCCATTCGCCTATTCATCCCTCCTCTAGGCGACATCAAGGTCCTTCTAGGAAGTTAATTGACGCGGAAACGAGGTATCTCCCAGTTGAGAAATTATGTTTGTGCTTATATTTCTCATGCACCAAGTTGAGACATTATTTATTATCTTCTGAGTGCACGGTTGTCTGCAAAACTGATGTGGTCAAATATATGTTGTCCATGCTGATGCTAAAGGGAAGAATCGGGAAATGGATATTGGCATTATCGGAGTTTGATTTGAAATACGAATCGGCTAAAGCAGTCAAAGGACAGGTGATGGCTGATTTTGTAACACAACACATCGGAGACGAGGTTAAGATGGTCGAGCCGATGCCGTGGACATTGTTCTTTGATGGGTCTTCATGTGGCCAAGAATGTGGCATCGGAATCATTGTTGTTTCGCCTCAGGGGGCAAATTTTGAATTCAACTATCCGATGGATCTAAGTTTTACAAACAATCGAGTTGAATATGAAGCATTACTTAAGGGGTTGAAATTATTATTGAAAATTCTAGCTGGAGCTGTTGAGATTTTTGAAGACTCCCAGTTGGTGATTTATCAACTAATCGGTAAATATGAATGCAAGGATGATATTTTAATTTATTATTTTGAAGAGTGCCGATTATTATTAAAGGAATTTGTGATGGTTAATATTGAACATATCCCCAAGGCTCAGAATCAAGAAGCTAACAATTTGGCACAAGCTGTTTCTGGTTATCGGCGTTTTCATGAGATTATGACGATAGAACCAGAAATCGGATATTGGAGGTATGAAATTGTAAATTATCTTAAGGATTCATCGTAAAAGGTTTCCAAGAAACTAAGATTCATGGCTGTCAAATATGTGTTGCTTGATAATCAACTGTATTATAAGACGATTGATGGTGTGTTGCTCCGATGTTTGAGTAAATTGAAATCCAAAGACATGATGGATGAGGTGCATGAGGGAATTTGTGATGCACATCAATCGGCTTATAAGATGAAGTGGATAATCAGAAAAATGGGTTGTTTTTGGCCTACGATTTTGGAGGATTGTTTTGAATATTATAAAAGTTGCCATGAATGCCAAAAGTTTGGGAATGTACAAAAGGTGCCTGCATCAGCCATGAATCCGATTATCAAACCGTGGCCTTTTCGAGGATGGGGGATTGATTTGATCGGACAAATTTATCCATCATCGAGCAAGGGACATAAGTTTATATTGGTAGCAACTGATTATTTCACTAAATGGTTTGAGGCAATTCCTCTGAAGGTTGCTGATTCCAGGAATATGGTGGAATTCGTTAAGGAACATATTATATATCGGTTTGGTATTCCTCAAACTATTACGACCGATCAGGGGACTATGTTTATGTCTAACAAATTTCAAGATTTTGCTGCCAGTATGGGTATTAGATTATTAAACTCTTCTCCTTATTATGCGCAAGCCAATGATCAAGCAGAAGCATTAAATAAAAGTATTATCAAAATTATCAAACGGAAGATTGATGAACAACCGAGGCGATGGCATCTAACGTTGACCGAATCATTATGGGCATATCGGATGGCGTGTCATGGTTCTACTAAGTTGTCTCCATATCATTTGGTTTATGGACATGAGGCTGTTTTGCCTTGGGAGGTCAAAATTGGATCAAGGCGGATATCGGAACAAGGAAACTTGACTGCCGATGAGTATAAAAGTTTGATAAATTTTGAGTTGGATGACTTGGTTGAGACTCGTTTGAGAGCTTTGGAAAACATTGAAAATAATAAGGCGCGTGTTGCTAGATATTATGATAAGAAGGTTAAGCCAAAAGAGTTCATCGAAGGATAATTGGTTTGGAAGCTGATTTTGCCGATAGGGACTAAAAGTTCTAAGTTTGGAAAATGGTCGCCTAATTGGGAGGGTCCCTATGGTGTGAATTGGTGTGTTCCTGGAAATGCGTATATTTTGAAAATATTGCAAGGAGAAGAATTTTCGAAAGCTCTTAATGGAAAATATTTAAAAAAATATTACCCAAGTGTTTGGGTCGATTCATAAAGCCGATATTCTAAACGATGTCGACTAAGATAGCCGATACGATACGTATCGCCTTAAGGGCAAAAATATTTACAAAACAAGTGTCATCAGATCCAACCAGTTCATCGATGATCGATGTCATCGGAGCAGTACAACCAGAGGTTTTAATATTACAAGTATTTGCGGATCATTTCGATCGCGCCCAAGCGAATGTTGTCAATCTTCTGGATTTCTTTCAGATCTTCGACATCGGAGCTGGGCATGTTCTTGATACTTCTATGGACTTGACGGACCTCGGCCAAATGTTTTTGCATGTTCTCCCGTGCCGATGCAATAGATACTGGAATCAGGCTGGGTTGTCCTTGGGTGTCCAATATTTCTTTGCATATTTCTTCAAGCCTCTTGAGCAGTTCAGCTTCGATACCTTGGAGCTCCTTGATCCGACTCTCCAGTTGCTTTGGCCTGGCTTCCAAGGTCTTGATCTGGGCCTGCATGGCTTTCAATTCTTCTTTGCCATCGTCGCGTTTCTTGGCCAAGTCCTGCTGAGCCAGTCGTTCCGATATCCTTTGACGGGCTGTGGAGACTTGAGGCTGGTGACCTTCGATGAAAGCAGCAGGAATAATTGCACTCTCTAGCTCCGATGGCATTTGGCCTTTCAATTCTTTGAAAATTTGGCGAATCGGTTCTGCATCTTCTACGAGCACGGCAGTGCTCTTGTTCAGATGAGTCAGCATTTCTTGGAGTCTTGCCCTGACCTCATCGGAGACAGTGGTGGAGGACTGTGCAGAGTTAATTTCTTCATCTCCGATTGTGGCGTCCAGGTCGAGTGATGCGAAGCTCATGGCCGGAGAATCTTGTTCCTGAAACAAGACATTAATGAACAAGTGTTATTTAAATAATAAATTGGCACAAAAAGATCAGTTGGTACCAATTTAAAGAGTCCTTCGCGGATGTAATTAGGTACTTCTGCTGTTATCGGAGCTTGGAAAGTAGATGGCTCAATGAGAGGCGTCTCTTGGGTTGGTGCAATTAGAGGGGTTGCGGGTGGTTGAGAAGATTGCTGCTGAGTAGCGTCTGCCTCTGATTGTACATTTTCAGTTGGCTCTTCCATGATTGACTGGAGAATGGTCTGATACGTAAACGAGTCGGTTGAACTTGGAATATGAACATCAAGTTTGAAAGTATTTGAGAAGATTACCTGTTGGGCCGATTCTGTTTGAATATCTTGGGCTGGGGCCGGTTGAGGATCAGGCAGTACGATATTTGTTTCCTAGAAAGGGATTGTTGTTAATTGATTTATTCTAAGAAATATGAGATAGACAGAATCGGATTGTTACCGTTACTGCCTTGAGAAGCATCTTAGCACCTTCAGCAGCTTTTCCTGCAATTTCCTCGGCAGCACGAGAGGTTGATTGGCCGAGAATTTTTCCAGTGGACTGTATAAATAAGAATCATTTGCATGGTTTTCAATTGGAGGGGAAATCAGAAGTGCGAGGAAATCGTACCGGAGCATGGTCTTTCTTCAGTTTCTTTGGCACGATCAACCTGGTGGAGGGGTTCTTTCTTTTGCCTTTGCCATCCATGATGTCGGCGAGAGATGGCGCAGAAGAGCTGATTCTTGGATTTGGGGTCTAAATCGCATATCGAGTCGGTTTTCCGCTGTTGCTCACCGTTGGTATGACTTCTTCAGTTGGCTGTTAAAAGTTCAAAAAGTCTCAGAAACATGCTTTGAAAGGAGAGAGAATTAGAGGAAAACTTACGGGATTCTCCAATGCTTCATAATCAGAGTCGATGAGGCTGCAGTAGGTGATGGCAGGGAGTCTGAATAAATGAGTTGATAGTTCCCTTCACCAAAGCCTGAACAACCTAGACTGGAAGCTGGTACATAACCATTCGGGTATCTCAAAATCGGCCGGGGGAGCCAGTGCTAAAACCCTGTCCATCTCTAGGTCTGATGAGACCGATTCTCTATGCTTGATTTTATCGAAGAAGTACAGGCCGATTGGGAGCTGGCCAAAACCTAACTGACGAGCCGCTGCCAACGGGTTGTAGAATTCATAAGAACAAATCTTCCGATCATGAATAATGTTGCTGCCAAGGATAATTGGGGTGATAAAAGACTTGAGGGTCGGCAGAATCGTTCTAAGCTCGTTTGAATATTAAACAGTGGCAGCTCATATTCGCGATCGGGATCGGCATAGGCGAAGAAGAGAAGATGGTCCGATGCGATTCCATGATAGAAGCTTTCAAAGAAGCTGGCCATGTTATTGGCGCTAAGCCTAGATCCGGGACAGACTGATGCCGCTTCTCCAAATGACATGCATCGGTGGGTATCAGCATCTTCTTCTTCTGTATGGAAGTATGGGAACTGATGGTTCTTGAAGTTATAGTTCAAATCCGATCGGAATTGATTGTTCAACCAAAGTTGGATGAACCACTAGGGACCTCCGATGTGTCCAACAACTTGGCCAGCTAAGAGTTTGGTTGACACTTGGTGGAGGAGGTGGTAAACTGCTCCGAGGAGAAGACGGCCGAAAGGGACCGATTCACCACGGGATAGTGCCTCTGCAATCGGCTGCATTTTGGTGGTGGCGCCAAGGGTTGATCCGCAGAACACAAATCTTTCTAGCCACATATTGAGAAAAGTTGCGTGCTCTCTATCTCTGACGCTGCCGGTTTTGCAATGATCGGTGATATATTTCTTCCAGCCTTTTGATCCTGTGCCGACCAGTTTATAGTTTAAGTCACAAAGAAGCCTTCTTGGGTTCATGGCATTGATGGTGTTGAGACCGGTCAGCATATGCACATCCATAAGTGTTGGGGTCATTGGTCCATGGCCAAAGAGATATGCATTGAAGGCATCGGACCAGAAGAGGGATGTGGAGACCAGCAAATTTTCATCTTTGGCCATATCGGCGAGGGAGAGGGTGATGCATTGGCCGATATCTTTCTCATCCCAGAAGGTGGATTTGGCGGTACAGACCTTGAGCAGCCAATCTCTCCATCCCGGAATCATGCTAGGCCAGGATCAGAATGAGTTGTTCCAATCGGATGTTTGTAGATCCGATCCTTTAAACGGGAGCCTCTCCGATTCCATGTTTATCAGATCTGCCGGATCGGGGTCGCCCATCGGACCAAGATAATATCCGGCATCGACATGAGAGACGGGAATGACTAGGTTGTTCTTAAGATGCTACATTCAAGGAGGAATAAAATGATAAATACAGATGCGATGACTTGCAAGTAATTCCAGAAGTAGAATGCGGTAATAAAGTTGAAGATTTTGGGAGATTTACCTCAGGAACTTGAGCACTGTCAGCTTTGTCAGAAGGAGCCGCCATTGATGGTAGATTAGATCTACAATGAATAGTGGTGCGGGGCGAAAAGTTTTAGAAATCACCAAGGGGCATGCAGTAAAACCCAGATGCGTAATATGAATCATATGCGGAGGAGTTCCTTAGCTAATTCGCGGTGAAAGATTGGGGGATGAGGATCAGATATTCGTCGTGCGAAGTTCTGCAGAGATGGCAATGGCGGAGCGTGCAAGCGCGATAGCAGATGCAAGCCGGAGGAAGGGGACGGCGGTTCGGCTTAGTATTTATAAGGCTTATAAGGGAAGGAGCCGCCCGGAGCCTAAGGCGCCAAATCCACACGAGAATCAAGGGTTGCAACAGTGGATGGACACAGGTTTCCATATGCTGTTCACTGCCAGGATCATCATTGCTTGGAGAATTTTGGAACAAAATAATATTTTACCCCAAAATTGGGGGCATATGTTGACACCAGATTTTGACTTGGCTAAAATTGTGCATGACAGAGCTAAAGCTGGGGCCGAGTCCGATTCTGAGTTGGTCTCCGATTCCGATCGGAGTTCGTCCGATAGAGTCCCGATCGGACAGGTAGCAGAGAAGGCCGGAGCACGTACAACTTCCAAAGGAGATATGCGCCTAGAAGCTTCTTCAAGACCTGATTACGGGGCAGTTGTAATATTTTTGATAGTTTAGATTAGTTTGCTTTTAATAAATTAGAGATATTGTCGTAGCCGACAAGGATTAGCTAGATTTCCAGTGTATAAATATAAACCCTGCGCCATTGTAAAAGACGTTCACACAACCATTCAATACAACACAACTTTCGGCCCTCGTGCCAATACCTTTTTTCGTCGAATTCTTCAGCAAGCAGGGCTGCATCATCTTGACCTTCGGTTTCTCTGTAAGTACGACACCTATCGAGTTATTTTAGGTTTTAGATTGAGACGTCTAGCCCTTTTTTGTTTATATAATTCACCAATTTACCGAGTTGTTCTATGCTTTAGATTGAGGCGTATCGCCCTTCTTCGTTTAGATCGCTCACCCTTTACCGTATCTTGTTGATTTTATCTTATCGGCTTACATCCGTTTGAAAGATCTATTCTGCTTTATTGTAATTTAAGTTTCATAATAGATCTATTCTTATTGTTTATATAGATGATTTAGATTTAATAAGCAAGTTACAAATAAATCTGGTTTAAACAAGTCCTTTGATATATATCAATCTATCAGAGTAAGCAAGCTAATCGGTGCCCTGCTAGCAACGCTGTCTCGAAACCCCGATTGTTAGTGACACGAGATCTAGTTTGTTTATTACTTTTGGAAAGACGTGTATTAAAGAATGAGTCTAAATTAGGTTTATCTCCGATTCGGCTTCCATAGTCGATGATTTACTTTAGATACATGTCATATTATCACGAATCCGACTCAAGGCCGATGGTTCATGCTCGTGAATCGGACTTCTCTTTATGCTGATCCGATTTGCTGGAATGAATTGGGGCTTTGGCCGATGAGTCCCTTGTGGTTTACTGATTAAATCCCAATTAATCAGTAAAATTATTTTGCTGAAAAGATTTAAGCTAACCGATGAGTAACTTTAGGCTTTGGCCGATGAGTATAAGCAAACCTGTTTCCACATAAAAAAGAGAGGCTTATAATTTGGGATAAAGAGACGAAGAAAACTTAGATAAAGAGAGGCTTCTGTTTTGTAGGCTTCATGTAATTTGGATGTTTGGGCCTTGTAATTTGGGATGTAGTGTCCTTCTTATATATATAAGCAAACCTGTTTCCACATAAGAAAAAGGTAGGGAATCCTGGTTTTCAAAAAGAAGACATGCATCAGTAAAGAGCTCCATTACTCCTTATGGATTCATTGTACATATGCACGATTCAGTTAATGGACAAAGAAATAGGCTTTCAATCGTGTGTCACTTCACAATTTAGGCTGACAAAAGCACCCATGGAGGACGAGAGATGGGGTAAAAAATCAGTCACTGGCGTGCTTAAATCCTAAAGTAGCACTTTAATTTTGCGATAGGATGGATAAAATTATTTCGCTGAAAAGATGGATAGATCTGATTTTAGATGCACTGCTTTCCCAACCAATGCAATTGACAGTGAGCCGACGCCCTCATCAGATAACTCTGATGATAGTAATTGCTACTCCACAGTACACAGCGGTGAGTCATCGCTTCGGCCTTTTAAGTGAAAAGGGTAGAACTTTTCTAAGCTCATGGAGGCCGGATCACAGCGGTTGCAGAATGGAGCTACACACCATACACTACACCCATATATCTCTGAATTCGACCAAAGCTACCAGCCAATCCAAAATCCCCGCGCCCACCTCCATCGGCCAGATGACATGATTGGAAGCACGACGCATGGCCATCATCTCCATCTCCGACGTGGAATCCAATTCGATCCCCGCCCGAGACGAGCCGCTCCGCGCCTCATCATCATCACGTGTCCGCAGATAGATTCCTCTTTTGCTAGCTACCCCGATGGGCGACGGCTTCGTTCTCCAATCCGATATCCAGCCAGTAGCGAGCTAGCAAGCTAATGTGAAGGCACCTCCGGTCCCTTTCCATGGCTCGCTCGGCTCCAAAGCAGCAGCACACATGCAAAGCGCGCGCACAAGAGCATTATCCTCAAATGGCAAAAATGTGAGCGTCGCTATTGGCATGCGTTACCCAAGATTCCATCGTCGCCGCCCTGTTGATCATTGGTGGCTTCGTCTTTAATTTCGATGTGGTGCTGGCCAATGGTGGTGCAAAGCTGGGTCACCTCAACATCAGGCTCAGCTTTGGATCAAATCAAACAGTGTGAGAAAAAACTATCAGCATATTTTAATCCCATTATTCCCACTGGCGAGTGATGAAAAAGACCTGGCTTTGGAACACACGCAAATATGTTTGTGGGAAATTTAATTTCTGCAAGTGCCGGCCGCTGATATTTTCATGTGTCGTAGGACGTAGGGTAGCTCTGATAATTGCATCAAGATTCGTCGTCGGACCCAGATTATCAGGTAGTGCTTCTTTGCAACTTGCTTTCTGCACGAATTTACAGATCAGTTTGTGTAGGTGAGAGTGAGACTAATAGCCTGCTGTTAAAAGGTAATGCTGGTAATATACCTACCTCTCTCTTTCTCTTTGTTGATTCCTTTTTGGAACTTTGCTTACAAAGGAGAAGCATAAATCCTCTATGGATCTCTCTTCTAGTACCTCCATTGCCTGTCATTTGTTGGCACAATATCAAGGCTAATGATTGTTGCTTTGGGTTGTATAGTGTCGTTAGCAAGAACAACCAGAGTGAATCATGGCAATGGACACCATTGGCTTGGCTATTATTATTGATTGCACTAATCATGTACTACTGGACACCATTGGCTTGGACCCACCCAATGTGGACGGTGCAGTGCACAGTGCGAAATTCGGACAGGTTTCGGCATCCAAGAAACTGTTGAGGTACTAGGTTCCTGACCATGATAGGGGTGTTTAGTTCACCTCTTTTGCAAAACGTGATGCATTGGACCGCGTGTACAGAGAGAAAAAAGTACATTAGAAAACGTGTATTTTACAAAATGTCTCCATTCTGCAAAACGGAGGGGTGAGCTAAACACCCCCGTAGAGAACTTGCGCTGATGGGGGTGCCTGCATGCACGTGGGAATTATTTTGTCGGTATCGTGGTGATTTGGGTAGGTGGAGATCAGTGCATGTCTCCAAGGCAAGGACGGAGAGTCCCGTCAGATTTGGTCATTCAGCTTTCAGAGCCGCACCAGCTACCTCTGAACCGACTGAAGAAACATTTGGTTTCGGTGCCGTTAGGATAGGTATTAGCAGGTGGATACACTGAACGAAGCAGCGGTTGATGACAGAGACTGAAGCTTCGTCCTGTTGATAGACAGACAATGCAAACAAATTAGCAGGTCAGCGAGCTGGACGAACCAGGTGCCTATAGTGACCGTACGTACGACGACGAAGCTTCAGTCGCGCAAACAAGCTAGACAAGTCTGATGGCACTTGAGGAGGGACGACTATGACAGATCATGGCAACAAGACAAAAACGAGCGAGTACACGTTGGATCTATCAGAAAAAGGCAGGGGGCCGTAGTGCTCCTCCGGCCATGTGAGCACGGTGTACTCGCTGTCCTGACAGCAAGACCAGTTATGTAACTTGCCGGATCGGCACACTAATTAGCCGTGTGCAAATAATTATTTCTGCTCCACCCGAGCAGAACACCGAAAGGAGAAGTGGCCCGTAGATGCAAGCAACATAACCATATATATACATGCACATAAATGCACATGCATGGTCGTTGCAATCTCGACTCTGTTGCTGAATGATTTTACGAGCTACTAAGTTAAACTGGATCGGTCCTATGGTTCTTGCCACAAGAATATATGTGATTTTAACCCGTACTTAGCAGGGATGAATCCACAGTCATCCACATTGACTTTTGAGAAACTAATCGGTGAATTCGGAAACATCTGATGAAATTGGAACCATACGGAGAAGAACGATTCGGGATGAAAAGAGGCGTACAGTTTGCTCTTGCATTGGTAACTTGATTCTTTTCCTCTTGTATATATAGCATTAGTTACACATAGAGTGTGTTTGGTTGGAGGATACGAAGGGATGGGACAGTCGCGTCCCAGTTTTGAGGGATAGGACGATTCCGTCTCATGTTTGGTTGGAGGGATGGGGTCATCCTAATTCTGCGTTTGATTGAAGGGATTCCTTTTGACATATGGATATCCATTTTAACACCGTTAACTGTAGCAATCAGTGGAACCCATCTGTCATTCTCTATTTTTCACGGCCATCCTCACAAACGCCGAGCTCTACTCCCAGGCGGCGGCCGGGAGTTGGCCCAGGCGGCGGCTGAGGCAGGAGCTCGCCCCAATCTCACGTCCTCTCTCCCTCTCAATCTCACAATCAATCCATTCACCCGTCGATCCATCCCGACGAGGAACAAACAAGGAAGATGTTGGACACGACGGACGACATCGCGGAGGGGATCTCGTTCCAGGCATTCGAGGACGACTGCCGCCTGCTCGCCAGCCTCATCCACGACATCCTCCTCCGCGAGCTCGGCTCTCGCTTCATCCACATCCTCGAGCACAACCGCATCCTCGCGCAGGTACCACACCTTCTCCGATTCGACCCGACTCAAGCGCCGCCATCGACCATGGACTCCGATTCCTCTTGGTTGTGCAAGCGCCGCCTCCGATTCCTCCTGGCCGTGCGAACACGGGGCAGGCCACCGTGAGGCCATTGCCTCCATGAGCGCCGGGCGAGCTCCAGGCGGGGCCGCCGCGAGCGCCGCGCGAGGCCGCCAGCTCCGGGCGGGGGCGCCGCGTGAGGCCGCCGGCTCCAGGCCACGGGCGACGCCGCGAGCTCGGCAAGCTGGGCCGGGTCTCCGGGCAAGGGCGCTGCCGCGAGCTCCATAACCCATGGCCGTGCGAAGTCAAGGGCTGAGGAAGGTGGATGTGCGAGCTCGGGGCATGGCGCGCACGGGAGAGAGGCAGGAGACGAAGGGCGTGACGACGTGAGCAAGAGACGAACTCGTCCGCCAGTCTTGGAGGGACCGATCCATCCCTCATTTTCGTGGAATATTCTTCTTAGATGATGTCCCATCCTACATGTCCTCCAACCAAATACACAGAGGGACGAGTTCGTCATGTCCGTCTCGTCTCATCCTTCCAACCAAACACACCCATAATGTACATGCTTGTTATACACCCGTTGGGGCCCTCAGGGGGAAAAAAAGAAGGGAGAGGAAAACAGAGCTAGATCATCTCGCAATAATAATCAGGTTTGCATATCCGCCGGCGGCCGCGTTGTCGTCGTCGTCCACGGTACAAGGACTGAACAAGCTGTGTGGTGTTATTGCAGGCTGAGCCTGGCCCTGGAGACGAGGCGCTTCCACTCGACGAGGCGGAGCAGGAACTCCATCACCTCGGCGGGCTCCTGGAGCGAGTAGGAGGCGGTGGTGTCCTTGGGGTGCTTGGACACGAGGATGCCCACGCCCTGGCCCCGCCGCCGCAGCACCTTGAAGGCGTCCTCGTCGGTGCGGTCGTCGCCGATGTAGACGGGCAGCACACTGGCGCAGTCGGCCAAGCCCAGCGACTCGAGCAGGAACTCCAGCGCCTTGCCCTTGTCCCACTTGATGGTGGGCCGCACCTCCAGCACCTTCCGCCCCTGCGACAGCCGCAGCTTCGGGTACCCCCGCAGCACGCCCTTCACCGCCTCCGACAGCTCGCCCCACATCTGCAGGCAGCAATGACATCATCCATATGGCGAGTGAGTGATCGAGTTCTTCATCAGGCTCATCGATCGGTTATTATGTGCGTGTCTGGTTGGTTGGTTATTGCGATGGGCACTAGCGACGAGTGAGTGATCGAGTTCTTCATCAGGCTCATCGATCGGTTATTATGTGCGTGTCTGGTTGGTTGGTTATTGCGATGGGCACTAGCGACGACGTGCGCGGGTGGGAGAGCTTTTGGATGGAGGCATGGAGCATGGATTTGGAGTTGCCAATTTGCCAGAGATAATGCGGTGGGGACGCGGGGGAAGTGAAAGCGACGGGCATTTGCGGCGGGCCACGCAGCACGCGAAACGAACCTTTTCGTCGACGCATCTGAAGTGGACGGAGACGCAGAATTTGTTGTTCTCCACCTTGGCCCCCGGGATGCAGCGCGTCGTCTCTACCAGCCGCTCGTGCACCTCCTCGATCATCGGCAGGAACTCGCTCGCCGGCTGGAACACCACTCCTTTTGCCTGATGAGCATCAGTAATGATAGTCTTTAATTTGTTATTAACCTTGCTGATGAGCGAGAGGTTGGCAGCATATATGGGGGATGGAATCATGGAACCGGTAGTAGGGTGGTCACCTTGGCCTTTGCGTGCCGGGAAGAAGAGGCCCTGGCCGGGCCCTTAATGTCCATGCCATGGCTGCCGGCGTAGTAGAGCTCCGCCAGCTTCACGAACCCGAACACCTTGTCCCGGCACCGCCCGCTCACGATCGCCGTCGGGAAGTGCTTGGCGACGCTGCGCACGGCCATCCGCATCTGGTTGGGAGGTCACAATCGACACGCATATACAACGTGTGAGCACAGAGTTGCGTAGTACTACGTAATTGTTAGTGACGAGCACGCAACTAACGCTCGCTCATCTCGCTCACCGTCTCGCTCATGAAGGCGGCGTCGGGATCGTCCACGATGGGGGACAAGGTGCCGTCGTAGTCCAGGAACATCACGATGCGCTTGCCCTGCGACGCCGCCACGATCTGCTCGAACTTGTCCAGCGCCGACGGGTGCCGTACCATCCACGCGGCGCGCTCCTCGTCCACGGCGCCGGCGCCGGCGGCGAGAGCGGCCGCGGCCTTGGCGTGCGTGGGCGACGACGCGCGCATCGACTCCACGCCCCAGGCGCCGCCCAGCAGCCCCGCCCCGGCGCCGAGCTCCACCTGCAGGCACTTGTTGCGCCGCACGGCGGCCGCGACCCCCGCNGGGCCCGCCGGCGCCTTCTTGGACGCGTCCGCCGTCGCGCGGCCCAGCTCGGCGCCAGGTGGCCCGCGCCGGGCACGTGCCGGGCCCGCCGCGACGCGGACGTGTGGGCTCCTGCGCGTGACACCTTGGCGTTTCCATCCACGACAAAGCGAGCGGCTTCACTCGTTTTAACGCTAGCTGTTTTTCCTAATGCCGTTCCAGCTTTACAGCTTCGTTTTGTCCCCGGTGGACGACTGATGGGCTGAAACTCGTGCGTCTATTGATTCTTGCGCGGTTTTCTCACTTTCTGCTCGAGATTACAGTGTGAGTCCAAGTTCCTTGACCTTAATGCCTTACTGCATTTGACATCCACTTTGGATGTTTGCTGTGTTTGACATCCACTTGGACCTGGGCACAAAAAGCAGTTAAGGAAAAATACAATCATCTTATCAGGGCTGAACACTACTTTGTTGCTACACCATGTCAGCCTCTATGGATGACCAGGCCAACTAAGGTCACATTTGACATGGATAAACATATACAGACTAAATGATTCTAGTTCTCCTAAAAACATGTTTTCTGGTTTCTATTATGTGAATTGTTTCTGGCTTTATTAATGAATCTTCTCGTAGGGTCTTTTCTGTCTCTCTTCAGAATTGGTTTTTAATTGGTAGGAATTGTCCTGTTCTTGGAGAGAATGATTCATAGAATCTCTACCGGACAGACACTAGGTACGTAGGGCCATAGACTTTTTTCTACAATGAAGGTCATAGACTATTTGAGTGGATTCTGCAAAACCATGGTTGAACATGATTTGTTATTGCTAGAGTAAAGATGGGTAAATGTAGTGACTTTTCTTTTAAGTGAAAGACAACGTGTCTTGATATTGAGGAAATTATATACCAACATAGGATCCTAGACTTTGGTTATATGGTTTGAGATGATGGTTTTTTAGTCTCTACAAGCTCCAAGCACAAATCCTTGTGCTGGAGAAGTAGTGAACCAGCCGGGTTTTGCTTGACAAGCAAAATGATCAATGAGCCTTCAACAAGTCGGTCCAAGTCTTTGCTAAATAGTGTGGCTCTTTGCTATTTAAGCTGGGTGCATAAGAACAAAATGAGTTGAACGAAGCAGACAATGCAAGTGGCTTCCCTATTAAGATTTAGCCGTGTAGATGGAAGGGAAGCCATCCAGGCTTTGCTTGACAAGTAAAATGATCAAATTAAGAGCCCTGAACAAAAAGGTCGAGGTCTTCGCTAATTAAGCTAGGTACATAAGAACAAACGAGTTGAACAAAGAAGACAATGCAAGTGGTGCATTGTTAGGCTTTAGCCGCATAGATGGAAGTGAAGATAGTTTGCACCCTAAAATATCGTAGATTGTTATAAATGTTGTAAAGTGTAAATGTCGTAGATGGCCACTTCTATACATTTGTATTCCAACTGGCATTCAAATTTATTGGAGCCTAAATAAAATAAATATCAGTGTCTTGGCTATTTCTATTCTAACATATGGTTGAACCGTTACGTTTGATTTGTGTATTCTGCTGGAATATGGCCCCATCCACCTTTAGTCGTTGATTAACTTGGCCTGTATGGAACTTAGTACTAGTAGTATATAGGCCAAGCCAGCAAATCATATTTCGCAGTAGGTCGGTACCATGGTTGGTTGGGTTTGGTGGAAGGGAACCATATTCAGTATCAGTAACCACTCGCTAGGGCGGCGCGGTGCATGCATCTCGGCGAGCTCAGGGCGCCAATTGGCCGGCCGGTCCAGCCCCGGGACAAGGACGCGACCTGCAGCCTGCCCTCGACCGTGCCAGGAGCCACGGCCTCCTTTCCACGACGAAGCCGCGCGGCGGAGTGGCTGGTGCGCGCGCGCATCGATCGCACGATGATTGGATGCGCCCCCGGCCCGGCGCAAATAATTTAGCGGCAGCGGAACATGTTCCCGTCGCTTTCCGGCCGCAGGGAGCCAGGGACTCGCCGGCCGCGCCGCTCCGCTGCCGAGGGGCGCGCGGGGCTGGGAGCACCAGCCACCAGGGAAGCGAAACAGGGGCGGGCGCGGCCCCCCCGGCGGCCGCGCAAAACCGCGCGCCGAGATGGCGGCGAAACCAGCTGCTGGGGGCCTGTGGCGCGTGTGATGCCAAGTGCCAACGCGAGCTGGGAACATGGTTGGCACGAACGTCGGTGGCGACCTGTTATTTTTTAGCATCGGCATCCACGCCGCACCGAGGCCCAACTGATGATTTGTCAGCGCGGATGCGGCAATGGATCTCCGGCCTGTTTAGTTCACGCCTATGCATAACGTTATGCATAATGTACGTTCTCAATGTACTTTTTCTCTCTGTAAACACTATGTATAACGCAAAAATACTATGCATAACGCTGTATCTAAACACGAAGGTGCCGAAACATAGGACAACACGAAAGGGCCCCCGGCTTTACTGCGGTTTCGAAGTGCCACGCGGCGCGGCCAGTACTATGTTGCGTCCCAGCCGGTGGTCGTCTGTGCTCCGTGTGTGTGAGCGCGAATCAGCGACAGATGAAGTGTATCTAGCTAAGGGCAAGTACATTGGTGTCGTCTAATAGACAGTCTTATGCAGTGATACGTAATCTTAAGACGGCTAAACAAACAACATGTACAATAGGTGGTCTTATAAGTTGTCTCATAGCAATTAATCATTCTTTAATTTGTGGGTATAAAAATAATTATTTGTGAATTATTTGTGAGTTGCATGGCAACAACAACTCATACAATGGCGATTTAGTGGTCTCATAGTCCTAAATTTTAGCTTTGAGGTGATTGCCTTACGAAACAACCGTCTCATTCTCTCATCTCCCTCTCTTTCCTCCACATCATCAGAAATCCTATGTGAAATTGCATGAGACAACCTATGAGACCGCTTACGTGTAGCAATGTACTTGCCCTAAGCGATCAACCTTCTTTTGCCCGTGTTTCTCGCTAGAATCATCTGAAGTATCATGTAAGTGCTACAGTGGGCTGGATAACAAGCCAGCTCGGCTCGGCTCGTTCCAGCTCGTTAGGATAACGAGCCGGCTCGTTATCCTAACAAGATGGAAACAGACTCGTACCAATGTTTTGGAGGCCCTGGTGCAAAACACAAATTAGGGGCCCTATAGTTTGAAAATTCAAATAACCATTAACTATTGTATCTCGAATTCATCATGCAACTATCATAAGCATAAAACATTCATGGTAAAGGAATAAATGAAGAAAATTCCTTACAATAGATTAGTTTTGCAAATGAATCTACTGTAGATAAAACAAAGAGAAAGAGCCACACATCTACTTACGTCATTACCTGAACTGTCCCTTCAATAAAAAAGAGATTACCTGAACTGCACTTGCGTGTGATGGATGCGTGCAGTGCTGCTCGTGCTCACCGTCGGGCTTCTCCAGGAGTGCGGCGGTGCGACCCTGCCGTCACGGCGGTGGCGAGGTCATCGCAGCAGAGGTCTGTTCAACTTCGACCAGCGACGCACGTGTTTCGGAGACAAGCGACGTTTCAGAACCTCGAATCGTTCGCTTCAGTCCTCGCGAGATAGACCAGAGGTGCAGACGGCCAGCTAGATGACCCATCGTATGTATTCAGTAGAATTGCATCGCATGGGGCCCCAAAATTTTGGGGGCCTGGCGCGGTCGGCCCACTTGCGCCGGGCCTTATACGGATCTGGCTGGAAAGTGTAACGACCCGAAAATTCAAAACTCTAAATCGTGGTTTATCGAGTTTTCAAAAACTTTTATCGATGAGTTTCCAAATCCAATCCTTCAATCATCCCATCTTTCCTAAAGTTCAAATCTTCCAATCTCCCGAAAACTCCTTCCGACCGTTCGTTCTGTTTCCTCGATCCGCGCGTCGCGTTCTGCTCACGCGCGTGCCCCGACCGCCGCCGCAAATCTCGCAAACTCCCGATCTCTCCCTCTCTTTCTAAATCCATTTCCTTAATTTCTTTTTCTTTTTCCCTTTTCTTTCTTCCCTTTTTCCTTTTTCCTTTCCTTTCTTTTCTTCTTTTTCATTTTCCCTCCTTTTCCTCCTTCATCCCCCTTCTCCTTCCTCTGCTCGGCCCGAGCTCCCTCACCGCCCGGCACCGAGCCCCCTCCCCGCAAGCCATCTCCACCACCACTGCCGCCCGCCTCCACCCGCACTGCCGTGCGTCGCCCACCACCTCCACCCGCACGACCGCGCCACCGCGCCCTCGCCCGCGCACACAGGCACGCACGCA
>CM014271.1:32968387-33014742 GCA_004135705.1 Alloteropsis semialata
CGCCCCTTCCACCGCCACCATCGTCCGCTCCCCACCGTCGCCCCGCCTCCTAAAGCCTCCCCGGTCCAAGGTGAGAGGGGGACCGAGTTCCCCGCGGCCTCCTCTCCCTCACGTGCTCGTCCACGGCCGCCGCCGAGGCCGGGAGGGCCGGGAACGGCGAGCGCCGCCGGCGCCTGAGCCCCCCCTCTCTGTTCGGGCCGAAGAGGAGAGGAAGAAAGGAGAAGGCCGGCTGTTTTCCCAAAAACCCCTACCCTTCTGCATATTTCCAAAATAGCCCTTTCCCCTTTAGAAAGTATCCAAATAAAGCCCCTGATCCTTTAGTATAATTCCAAATAGGTCCCTGGTTATTACCAAATCCTCAAATACTTTCCCAAATTTACAACCAGGTCCTTCCACTATACAAAATATTCACAGAAAGGTCCCTACCCCTTTTAATCTTTACCATTAGGCCCTAAACCTCCCAGTTAAGCCCTAATACTCCCTTAACCCATCATTTTATGCGCCAAACTACTCCAGAATTCCACCAAACTCGAACACACCTTTCCTTCATCTATTCCGGTCGAGCTATACACAAATCCCTCAAAAATAATCCTTTTTCCTATTTTATTTTATTATTTCCTGTTTCCAACTCGTCGGTAAGAGATTGTTGTTTTCTTATTTTGTGTTGTTTGTGCGTGGCCTAGACGACGGAGTGAACGAGGAAGGACAGTACCGCGAGCCGGAATACGAAGGAGAGTACCGCGAGCCCGAGCCCGAAGAGTTGTACCGCGAGCAGGAACTCCCGGAAGCTTTTGGAGACGGCAAGTCCAATCCCATCCTTTGATGCATGTTTATCCCATGATTTATAAACACAACCCATTAAGCCTTTGATATTGCATTTTTGTTTTATTATCAAAACCCGATTGGTTAGCCACCCCTTGATTGCTATGATATTCCTTGACAACCTAGTTATCACTAAATATGATATGCTCTGTTTAGATGATAACCAATTCTAGAATGCTTAGGATTTGTTACTCACTATTCAATCAATCATGACTATACACTTGTTTTATCAAAGAATAAATGTGTGAGTGTGGAAAATGGGTTTTGGGTTTAAAAAGTAAGAAACTGTGTGGATAAGATGGATGGGTATTTCTTTGTGAAATACTTTTAGTAGGCTTGTACCTTTGTGGTTAAGCAAGTGGGGAGATATCCATTTTGTCCGGTTTTAAACCAAGGTGATGTGTTATCTTGCCTAATCCAACTTTTTTCGTACAACCACTCGACTCTTGTATGGTGCAAGGGCTTAGTCTAAATCCCACTAGCCAGGTTGTTAGTTGTTTGGAGGCAGGTGTGCAGCGGCAAACCAAGTGTCGACTTAGTGTCATGGGTGCCGACTTGGTGTCATAAACCCCCTTGGTTATTTCTCGCGATGGCTAGGCAGTTTTTGCTATGGTGGGTGATGGCTTCGATAGGATCCGCACTGGCACTAAGGTGACCGTGTTGCGGTACCCTACTTGTGGTGAAAGTGTACACCTCTGCAGAGTTTCCAAACTATTCGAATAGCCGTGCCCACGGTCATGGGCGAGTTATGGCTTGGTCACAATACCGAAGGTTTTGGGATGGGTTGGAGTGTGTTGGTTTTGGAAAGAGACTGGCTTTGTGCTAGGAAGCTACGGCGGATGGGAAATCCGGTAGCAATAAAATTTGGATCCTTTGTGGATCAACCCCCACTTATTGTTTTGTTACTAAAACTGGTTTTGCTAAAAACATTCCTTGTCAAACCATTGCATGTGTAAAACTAGCTTTATTGCAATTTAAAACTTAGCCTATTCCTTGTTATATCCTGTGCATATTCTATGTTAACCCCTCCGTGGATGTGGTTGGACTTGCTGAGTACTTTTGTACTCAGCCTTGCTTTTGTTGCTTCAGAAAAAGACCCGGACTTTGTTGTTGAGGACGCTTAATAGGTGGTCGCTTCCGCACCCAACTTTGCCTGTGGAGTTTGGTCCCGCCCAAGATGTCTTCGCTGTCGCGTAGCTCTGATCCCTTTGTTGAGCCCGAGTGGTTTCTAGTTTGGCTCGTCGCCATGGTTTACCTTTTGGTAATCTTGGCTTGTATCAAGTGCCCGCTCTCTCGGGGGCTGTAAGTTCTGAACTATCTGTTGAATAAATGTGTATCAGCCTCCTGGGACTGATAATTTGTATCACATTTAGTCTCTGTTTAAGCAGGGGCGCTTCAGAAAGCAGCTCGGCTCGGCGTGTTAGCTCGTTCAAGCCAGCTCGTTTAGCTCGCGAGTGAACATGTAGTTCAAATATTGACAAATAAATAAGCACTGGTGTTCACAATCTATACCTATCTCTAAATCACAGAACTAGTCTTCATGTGTTCTGGCGTTCCGCCCTTTGGTTCTTCGTGCGTCATCCATCATCTCCTAATCCATGACGGCAATCGGCAACAAGAGTGTCCCGGTCAAAACCGGTCTCCGTGTAAACCCAAGAGAACGCAGTGTAATGAATTTTCCTATTCGCCAAACTGCTCCCACTCACCTGGCTGCCAGGCCACCCGGTGCTGCCCCTGGTTTCCTCCGCGCTCTCAACTTAGGGCCACGTGCAATGCTGGCCATGAGCATAGATGTACAAGCAAATAGAGCGGAGACAAGCACGAGATGTGGAGACCGGAGAAAGAAGCAGAGAACAGCGTTGAAGAGAGTTCAGACTGAATAAGGACGAGCGAAGGCCTATGACATGTATTGAATTTGTTGATGTAAAAGAATTACTTAATTAGAACTCAAATCCCTTCCATAAAAGAATTTAGGGGCCTCAAAATGAGCAAAGACGCTGACGATGCATGGATGTTGCATGCCATGGGCATGCCAAGAATAGACGGCGAGTGGGCGCATGTTGTCATCCTAAGAGCAACTCCAAGAGACCCACTAAACAAGTTCCTACTCTTTAAGGGGCAGAGACAAAAAAAAACAAACGCCAGCAGACCCACTATTTTGGCCCCTAAAATAAGAAGCCCTCCAAATTCCTTCCCTCACCCCTAGGCCAGAGGGTCTCTAGGGGCCCTCCATTCCAAAATAGAAACTAACAAAATGGGCCAAAAAAATAGAGAGTTGTTTAGAGGGTATAGATGGAGTTTGAAGGAAAAATCAAGTCGCTAAAAAATATAGAGACACCCCTACTGAAAAAATAGAGGGTTTATTTAGAGGATGTTTCTGGAGTTGCTCTAAGGCCTAAGCTAGCTATAGTCCTACCCGAAAGGAATCAAGGGAGAAGCCGTAAAGAACTAAAGCTCGGGTGATTTATTTAGGGTGACATGCGCGATAAACTTTCATTAGTGTTTGGTGAATGTTAACAAGTTAGGAAATTATGATTCTTTATGGTATGGGTCATAATTTCATAACTTGTTAACAGTTACCAATCACTATGTATTGTATAAACTTGCATTAGTGATTTAGTTTTATCTATGTATTTCTACACAAGTTATGAAATTTTGATTCTTTATGGTATGATCCAATATTACTCAAAGAAAAATGATATAGTACTAGGATTCTGATGGTGATAATCTTGGCCTTTGTTTTGTCTTTGCTTTTGTCTAGCTAAAACTGATAAGTCCGGTTTCGAGGTTGAAGTCCATTTTGAAAATAATTGATGTGTCATAAATTCAGACATCACCTTAGATTTGGGGCATGTTTATTTGGCAATGGGCACGCCAGATTTTTTTTCTCTCCCGTTGCAACGCATGAACATATTTGCTAGTTTCATATAAATGACATAAACACAAGTACACAATCATCCACATAGTACAGATAAGGTCCAACATTCAAATATGAAATTAAACACGAGTACACAACCATCACATGACCAGGCTTGCAGCTCGTTGAGCTACAATGTTGCAGCTCATTGAGCTACAATGTTGCAGCTCGTTTGGCTCGCGAGCCAGCTCAGGAGCAGGTCGAACTCACTCGTTATGCTAACGAGCTGAGATGGTTGTCCGAACTAGCTCGTTAATAAATTGAGCCGAGCGAGCTAACGAGTCACGAGTTTTTCGTCCAGCCTAGTGCTACTAACCACTGTCCATTTGTAATCCCGCATGTATTTAGATTGAGGGTTGGTGTGGGTCGGATCTAGATGGACCTACGTTTAGATGGAGGAACATGTGGGCAGGGTTTTTTTTACCGACCGGTGGCCCGTTACCGCCGGCCGGCGGTAGCGGTTAACCGATCGGTTAACCGCGGTTACCGCCCATTACCGAACAAATTCAAAATCAAATTCAAAACACGCAGTGCAAACAGTATCTAGCGGTTAACCGACGGTATGAGCGGTTAGCCGGTCGGTAGGAGCGGTTAGCCGGCCGGTTGCGAAATAATTGAATAATTATGCATAGAAATAGAAAATGACCACAAATACATACAAACATGGATACATAATAATAATTGTGCATAGAAATAATAATTGTGCATAGAAATAGATCAACGGTAGTATTGCCTAGCCATTTCATACTCGGCGGTGGACATCACATTCAAACCTTGCCTTAGAAGCAGCTCAGCTTTGTAGTCTTGCCAAGTTTGGCCCGTCCACGCCGATGTCGTCTGCCATTCCTGAAGTAACATACTGTACCAATGGGGGTCTTGCCATTCGTACACCCATCTCATCGGTGGCTGCGTGCTCAAATCAGGTATAGGATAGTGATAACTAGACTGGGAGGAATCGCTGTATGAGCTAGAAGAGTACTGTGGAAAGTGTGGAGTGTTGTAATCCGTCGGTTCAACCGTTCTCCTCTGGGATTCCGGTGCTCCATGGTCAACGTCCTGAGTAGCATGCGTGAATTCAGTCTCCCCTGCAACCAACCATATAGCATAATTAGTACTCACAGTGAAAAACATATGTGCATATGTACGTGCACTTGAAACCTGTGAAACGAAGACCAGCACCGCCACCGCCACCGCCACCGCCACTACCACCACCACTGCCACCACCGCCACCACCACCGCCACATCATCATCATCAGCGGAGCTGCTATCCTGAGACTCCTGATACGGTGGACTACCATCACCCTCGCCATCATCAGTGTCGTCGTCGCTCAGCACTTGTGTTGTTTTGCCTTTGCCTTTTCCCTTGGCCTGTCCTCGTTGGCGCTTCGGGTCACCCTTCGTAGGCCCTACGTGGTGCTTCCTCTTCCCTAGGTGAGTGTCACCCACATTTCGACGTGCCCAATAACTGATGCAATCATCCCCTGTAGAAGTCCGGAGGTCTGATGGGTTTATATGATCCGTGACAATATGGGACGGGAGCGGGGTGTCTCCGACATCATCGTCCTCGTCCAGAACTGGATCCCGGTTTGATCTACCATATTCCATCCACTCCCGCACCGGATTTTTCTCATCATAGAATGAAAGATGGAACAGCTGGTCAATGAAATCACCTTCATCACGCACGGGGTCGCCGACATCCGCAAGTCGCAGGCGTAGGTTGTAGTTGACATAGACAAGCTTGTTCAGTTTCTTGTGCGACAACCGATTGCGAACCTTTGTATGCAGCAAGGCAAAAGTACTCCAGTTCCGCTCGCATCCACTTGACGAACAACATTGAGAAACAAGCCGCAAAGCAAGGCTCTGCAGCTTGGGAGTGGTGTTGCCGTTTACCATCCACCATGAAGATGCAGTTGTCTTTGGGTCAAGCGCCATTTTCATTGCCAAATCTGTGGCAAACTCGCCACGCCTTTGTCGAAACATCTCAGCCTCGTTCAATGCCTGGACGGCGCTCTGGATATCCGTCATGCGCTAAAATGCATCCTTGAGTGTACGCCACATTTCTGGAGTTGGAGTAAACGTATAGGTGTACCTCGGATTTAGGACAGCAGCTGCAAAATGGAAATACCGCCAATGAGCATAAAGTCTATGGAACGTGAAAGTAGAAACTTTTGTGACAGTCTTACCTGGACCCGCATACGTCTGTACGATGACGTCCTGCATCCTGCTGTGCATAAGCTGTTCATACTCTTTCCACGTGGAAACATTTTGACCGAAGAAAGACTCCATTTCATGTCTCACATTCTGGAAGGTCATAATCACCTCGCACAAGTTGGGCCACTTGTCCTGATCAGCAAAGCGAAGCAACTTGTATAATGGTTGAACTGAGTCAATGATAAATTTCATTCCCTCCCACCACTCCATACTTGCAAATCTGGCATGAGTAAATCTACCCATATTTGTATTTGCCCATTTGCTCTGCAAAAATTCAGGAGATCCCATCCACTGCATGAAACGATCACGTTTCCGATATATGCTGTCTAGGAACATGTAGTTGGTCCCAAAGCGAGTTGCATTCCACTTGACCAACTCACCACCGATCGCTTGCCTCATCATTGCATTCAACTGACCATGATTGTGTAACCAAGCTGAAATTTTCTTGCATTGATCGATCAAACCTTGATGTTCATACCTTGCACCGATATCCTTTAACAGCAAATTGACAGTGTGTGCTAGACAAGGTGTCCAAGCAATGTGTGCATACACATCGGAAAGCTCCCTGCATGCTTTCTTGTAGTTCGAGCCGTTGTCGGTGATAACATGAACGATATGCTCTGGCCCAATCTCCTCCACCACCTTTATAATCTCCTGGTAAAATAGACAGATTCTTTAGCGGTTTCCAAACGCATCAACAGATTCTTTAGCAACATCGGAATCATATTCGGATTGAAAGGAACTAGGTAAGGGGTTACCTTGAGCAAAAATGCGGAATCTTGAGATTTTCTAGACGCATCAATAGACTTGTGGAACCACGTGACCCCATTGCAATATATCAAAAAGTTGATGACACTCATCCTCGTCGGGCCAGTCCACGAATCGCACATCAACGTGACGCCAAAGAGAGGCCACTCTTGCTGAAACTTTGCGTACTGAGTCTTCAAGTCTTGCTCGTTTTGATCCAGGTACCTGCCATCAATATCCCGTCCAGTGGGTGACGCGATACCTTCACCTGCAACCATATGGCAATCATGAGATTAGATAGAGACATGCAGTTGCATAGGTGTCATTCGCATGAAAAGAAAACTTACCCCACTTCTGTGTCTCTCTGACCGCGCTGACAAAGTATGGATTGTCAGCCTGTCTTCCAGGTAATCCCGCAATATAGAAAAACTTTGACCAAGCTTTCCCAATAGCTTCCTTTGCATTCTTACCCTTCTGCGTCCAGGAGCCTGTGTCAATCCTTGGCTGCGTCGGTCCTCTCAGGCCCGCGGCCAAGTTATAGTCCCTCACCCCAGGAGTCTCCCTCACCGAAGTTGCCCTTCGAAGAATCCTCTGCACCGGATTTCCTCCCCTCGAACCACTACCCCCTCCATGCTCGTATGCACCTCCTCTCTGTTGCACCCCCGACGGAACTCCTCTTCCGCTCTCGATTGGTTCAGGGCACGCTCCAGCTCAGCCTCCTCATCATATGCTTCATCTCCACCGGGATAGTTACCCTCCGCTGCAAGCTTCTCCTTTCTCAACTTCTCTCGAGCCCGGTCAGAAGTTGCCTTCTGAACCCTTTCAATGTCACGCTGAAAGTACTCACGCACCTCCTTTGGAACCTTCCTACAATGGACGACCTCGGTCCCGCGCCCTGCCAAATGTTGTTTCAATCTAGTGGAACCACCTCCTCCTTTGGACGTATGACAATATTTGCATCTCCAACCGGGGTAAAGATTTTCACCGTGTTCCCATACAATATCTTTCTCTCTGCCTGACATTTTGTATCTGCAAACATGGAACCAACATAAACATATCAATCACAAGTTCACAACACATACCTAAATCACAATACACCTAAAACCTTGCAACACCTAAATCACAATACACCTAAATCACAACATACCTATATCAAATCATACCTAAATCACAATAGCCTAAATCACAATATACCTAAATCAAATAATACCTAAATCACAATATACCTAAATCAAATAATACCTAAATTCTTGCAACATCTATATACCTAAATACTAATAGGCTCATACCGTCGGTCATACCTAAAGTCCTAAACAGTAAACACTAAATAGGCTCATACCTTCGGGCTTCGGCCGGCTTACCGCCGCAACACGGCGGCCAACCGCCGCTCAGGGCCGGTTGACCGGCGCAGCGAGCGGTCAACCGGGGCGGGGACGGTAGATCCGCCCTCCCCCCGGCTAACCGGCGTAACCACCCGGTTAGCCGCTGCCTTGGGGCGGCAAACCGACGGCGCGCGGCGGTTGCGACCGTGGGCGTGCGGCGTCAGGAGCTCAGGAGCACGGGAGGGCCGGAGGGGGAGAGTGGCCATTGGGGTGGGGGGGGGCGGGGGAGGGGATATTTTGGGTTAGGGATGCGTTGGGCCTAAATGGGCCGGCCGGTTTTTTCTTTTCTTTTTTGATTAAATTTGTAATGCCCGCAAAAAATACTAAATGAACAAATATTTGAAAAATTTTGACACCATTAGATTATACGCACCTTGAAGTATTTTTAGAAATTTTTACTCTATTTTTTCATTTTTTGAATTCAAATTTGAAAATTTTAAATTTGGGCGGTTTGGTACCGGCCGGTACCGCTACCGGTCCGGATCGGTAAGAGCGATTACCGCGGGAACCGGACCGGTAGCGGTCGGTAAAAAAAACCCTGTTTGTGGGTTGGGTCGGACCCAGAAGGGAATAATCCTTTTAGATGCGGGTTGGTTGTTGTCGGTGTATGAAATCACCAACTAGTGAATTTGTGGATTGCACGTTAAGGCTCGGATGGTTCGCAAGAGGACACAAGAGTTATACTGGTTCAGGCAAGAATGCCTTACGTCCAGTTCATGGCTTCTCGTGTTACTTGCGTTGTCTGTAGTAGGCGTTACAAACGATCGAGAGAGGGAGGGAGCTCCCAAATCTCTATGAGTGTGTGCGTATGAGTGAGGGTTTCCAGCCGAACCCTACTCTGGAGGGTTTCCTCCCCTTTTATACTTTAAGGGGAGGGACGTCTGTTACAGATGAGGGGTAGAAAGGAGAGAAAGGAGAGGCTTGGGGTGGAAGGAAGGCATCCCGGCTCCGGTCCGAGGCCCTCCTGGGCACTGTAGATGACATCCGTGGGGGACGCCTCGTATCGCGCTTCGGGGAGCCGTCTGACGCCTCCTACGCCGCAAGCTAGCACCGTCTATGACGGTAATGTTGCAGGGTTAGGAGCATGGCGCCTGCTCCATCTGTTCCGAGTGATTAACGCCCGTCATGTCCGTCTGCACCGCTGGCGGTGCTCGCCTCTCGAGGCTGAGTTCTCTGGGCCCCGGGGCCCGGGCGAATCTTTGACTTTCGTGAAGGGGGTCGGGCGAGGCGGAGAGCCTCATCCGCTGCAGGTCCCGCTCTCGACCCGTGCATCCGGGGTCGGGCGAGGCGGAAAGCCTCATCTGCTGTGGGTCCTGCTCCCGACCCCTCCGTTCGGGGTTGGGCGAGGCGGAGAATCCTTTGAGGGGGCTTCTCCATCCCGACCCTGAGGGTTGGGGGTCGGGCGAGGCGGATCCTGGCACTTCGAGCGCTGGCTGGACTGGCTCGCGCATCAGAGTCTTAAGTTGTGCGTCTTATGTCCCCGTGGCCCAACGCATTCGCAGGTCTGTAGGGTCATTATATCTGTCTAACCTCGTTGGTTATGATACCCTAAATATTGATATCCGATAGTTGTATCTCTCCAAATCCATGGAACGCAGCCAACCCAGATAGGCGCCGTGGCGACTTTGTCTCAGGCTCTCACGTGCAAAACGTACAAAGCTCGCTCGGGCCGTCGTCAGCCTCGTGGGCGCCCGTCACTGGCTGCCCCATGGCCCGAGCATGGCTTGTGTTCAAGCTCATGAAGAAGATAAGGTCCAAATAAACAAGGAAAAAACTAAAATAGGCCTTGTGGATGACAAGTGGGCCCTATTAAGGACAAGTGGGTCTCATGGATGGTGTTGCTAACGGTGTTAAAATGTCATCCAACCCATCCCTTTCCACTTCTCCAACCAAACAAAAAACTAGGCTTAACCTAACCCTCCAACCAAACACAAGATGGGTTCATTCCAACCCACAAAAATTGGACAGAGCCGACTCAACCCACTTTGCTCCCAAACCAAACACATGATGAGTTGCAGATGAATGGTCGTAGGTAAAATGGGACAGAGCCGACCCAACCCACTTAGCTCCCAAACCAAACACATAATGAGTTGCTGATGAATGGTCGTAGGTACTCCGAAATACTAGGCCAGCTGACGGCATGTCGCCTAACATTGAAATAAATTCAGAAAAAAATGAAACACCCGTGCAGAGTCGGAACGAACTTTGGTGGGCAGATTTTACCACAAGAAATCTAACCAACCCTCAGTTCGTATATAGTTCCCACTCGATAAATTACTTTCTAATAAGAAGTAAACAAACTTTTAATGGATTTCAATCAGTGGTACCGAACAGCTGATTTTCCAACGGCCTACAATAAACCGGAAACAAGATTGAAAGAAAACAGAAATAATGGTTCCCAAACAGGTTCTCTGAAAAAGCTATTTTACACACAGGGCGGAATCTGTGCCAATAGAATCTATCAGTCTATCACCAGTAGTGCATATGTACTGCAGGTTCCTTAGCTAGGTGGCTACACATGCGACTAATTCTTTTCGTGTTTCGAGTGCCAATGATAGAACAAAATGCGGGAATAAGAATCCTGGTACTGGTTCTCTCGACCGTTTTCCCTTTCGCCCATAGAGAAACCGGCCGGTGGGCGGAAAGGAGCCCATCGCTCGTGCAAGTTGCTCAGAGGCAGATTTGTGGGCTTGTGGCAGTATAAAGCTCGATCGCTGAGATTTCATAGGGCTATTTTTTCACCAATCCAAAGAGGCAGATTCCGCCAAGTGGACTAGATGGCGTACTGTAGACCTATAGTTGTCCTTGGCCGGCCGGAATCCTCGTCCACGAATGAATTCGGATTGGACACGCATGGAGTTGAAACCGGATATCATCTTTTTACCATATTTAAATTCGAATACAAATCGAATGCGAATTTTGTTCATTTTTTATCGGATACGAAACGAATTGTCCGGATACGGATTCGCATTCGGATAGATGGTTTCATTGAGTCTATATTCTTCATGAATATGGATAATATCGGATATTTCATTTGTTTCCATTTTTTATTCGAATGCGAATGTGGATTCGGATAGAGAAAAATAACAAAAAATAAATTTGGATATTTTTATTTAACATCCATATTAAAATCGGATATAGATACAGATATACATATTGACGTTTTAGTCGAATACGAATATATATAATTTGAATATCCGGACATCCAAATCCATGCCCTGCCCCTCTGCTGGATCTCACATGCTAGCTCGATCTACCGAGGCCCGATCAGGCGATCACTGGCCGGCTGAGGGGCGGCGGCCGGCACTGGCGACGGCAGGCCCAAAAGACGGCAGAACCTTGCGTTCACTGTTCAGCAATAACGCCGCCGGTGTCGGGTGGTCGGCCGGCATGAACGGCCCAAACCAGAGCGTACAGTATACAGTAGGACGTACTGCTGATACTGTACTGATCAATTCCGTCGGGACATGCACAAAAAAATTCATCGTCATGCGTGCTCTCAAAAGACCGGATACAACGATCATATGATGCGTTCATGCATCCTACAGAAAACATAGACCCCTCTTGATGATCTGTTTGTGCAGTGCCACGTGCCTAGATACATGCACCCCTGAAACCTGATTGAATGGGGTAATTTTTTTCTCCTGTTTTTTGTTTTGTTTTCTTGGTAGTTTGTTGTTTTTTCCCCTTCTTCTTGTTTGTGCTGATATCCTCTCTATTGTGTCTTGTAATTAATCTCTGTAAATGTTCTTTCTAGGGCAACCTAAGGGCTGCCGTAGTTTCCATAAGTAATACTCCACCCCTTAAGATGGGTGTTAGTTACATATATAAAGGCATGTATATCTAGCTAGAATGCTAGATACGGTGTACAAGAACCAGATCCTAGAAGGTTATTTGTCTTAGCACAGTGTGTCATCTAACAAATTGCACAATTAGAATTATATGAGTTGTCACCACCCTGCAACTCATAAAATTCCTCTCCTGTAATCTATACACAGGTTAAGGGGTGGTGGTATTACTTTTGAGGCAAGCAAGAAGACAACACATAATGTGAGTTAAGTCGTCGTCTCATAGCAAAGCGAACTTGCAAGGGAGCAGCCCTCTCTCTAGTTTCTCTCTCTAGGTGCGAGAGCGAACCCCGCCCCCCGCCGGCGGCCCTTCCGGCCCCGGCGTCCACCGCCACTAGCCCCCCATTCACCAGTCCGTCGCCCATCCGCCGGTGGCCTTTCCGGCCCCGGCGTCCACCTCACGCGGTCCGCCCGGCGCTCATCCGATCTCGTATCGAATCGTTCGGGGCCCGACCGCGGTCCCCCCTTCCCCCATCTTGCTACCATGACGTCCCCATCGTCGGACCATCGTCCTGGGGAATCGACGCCCCCGACAACCCCCTTGGTGGGCGCCCCCGCGTCCGGATCTGGGACCCCTTACCCTAATGTGGCCAGATCTGGAAGCCTGAACCCCGACGCCCCCCCTTTCTCGCCAGAGCGGGTCGCTATCGCTGGCCCCTCACGGCCGGGCGGGGGGTCCCCGGCGGGCCTTTGCTTCTCGGATTCGGATGAGGACGATGAAGAGGAGGAGCTGCTGTGGTCCACTCCCCGGGCCGAGGCGTGCCCGGACAAAGGTAAAGGAAAAGCAGTGCTACCGCCCCCCGCTCGCTCTCGGACTGCACAGTCTGTTCAACCAGCTCCGGGGGGATTCATGGCGGACGCTCGCCGCGCACCTCCTGGGAGGGCTTCCCCGCCGCCCACCCGTCATCGGTCGCCGGGGCCCGGCCGCCCGGCCTCGCCCGTCCACCGGTCGCGCCACCAGCTCGTGGAGGAGCCCCCCAATCGGCTGCGCCACCAGCTCGTGGAGGAGCCCCCCAATCGGTCGCGCCACCAGCTCGCGGAGGAGCCCCCCAATCGGTCGCAACACCAGGTGGATGAAGATGGTTTTGAGCTGGTGGTTAACCGTCGTCGCTTGCGGCGGAAGACACGACCCCGTCCTCCTCCGCGCGTCCGACGGCCCGTTCCGGCGGATTTGGTCGGCCGCTGCTTCAACTGTTTCTCCCCGTTCCACGTCGCGGCCAGATGCACTGCCCCCTCCCGTTGTCTGCGCTGCCTGGAGGTGGGACATGCTGCTCGCAACTGCAAGCGTCGCCGCCACCCAGTCGTCGCCTCGGAGGTGCATCGTGCATCTCGCGGTCGGCCGGTGCGTCGTCAGGGCGTCTCCTCTGACGCCCCTTCCACGCGCGTCCGGCACTCGGCGGCTTCGGCATCAACCACTTCGGCGAGATCTACATCCACGCCTCGAGCGTATTCGGGGCCACCATCTCCCTGTGCTGCGTCCCCTGATCGTCCACCCTCGCCCACGCCACCCCCACCGCCGCCGACGCCGGATTATCCTCGCGGACACCCAGCTCGCCGTCCTCGACTGGAACTGCGGGTTGTCCCCCGGTCAACTGAAATACAGGCTCAAGATGATATGTTGTCGTCGCTTGCATTGGTCGCATTGGTCGTGGGCACCAGGCCATCTGTTACTCTTCCACAGATTCGCCATTTTCTGATGGAAAACTACCAGCTGGATCGGACGGAGTTCTCTCTGCATCGTTATCACCCAGAAGATTTTCTCATTGTCTTTTCTCAAAGGCAGACACTGGAACGGGTCCTCCATGCCCCACCTTTGCCAGTGGCGGACGTCGTGCTCCGTTTTCGTCCATGGCGTCGTCAATCTAGGGCTTCTGCAGGTGACATGGTCTTCCAGGCCAGGGTGGAGCTCCGCGGCGTTCCATCTCATGCACGATCCGTTGAGGTCGCTCAAGTCATTCTGGGGACTGTTTGTGCTGAGCTACACCCTCTCCCCGGGACGGTCGCTGCTGGTGATCATCGTGTGTACGAGGTCGTCACATGGTGTTCTGATCCGGATCTCATACCTAATGAAGTCATCATTGCTGTACCTGAACCGGTGAATCGTGAAGGTGACCCTGTCATGTGCCTTAGACCGAAAGAGATCATGCTGCACCGGCTGCCAACGATGCGCTATAGGGTGCAGATTACAATTACGGAGGTGATTGACTGGAATGATCCCTCGGATTCGGATCAGGAACCGGCGGATGGGCCGGATAGGTGGACAAGTGACTCTGATGAGGATTATCCTGGATTCCGGCAGGGATGCCGTTCCAAGCCATAGCCGCGTCGTACTGTTCTTGGACCCGGCTGCGCTGATGGCAATGATGGCAACGGCGGTGGGCCGTCAGGCGGTGATGCACCAAAGGGGGAACCCCCCCATCATGGCGCCGCTCTCTCTCCGGCAAGCGATCGCGCCTGGTCGCTCTCCGGGCCTTTGCGCTTCGGCCGGCGCTCGGGTGCTCAAGCAAGGAAACTCCCCCACCTTAAGTCGAGTGCTGGCCAGGCTGCCCCTCAAGCACGGCCTGATGGACCTTCTGATGCAGAGCTGTTGTGTTTGCTGGACACCAACAGGTCTCTGGTCCGGGAACATGGACTTGATCGCCCGGACCCCATGTGCGTTGAGGCTGAGAGGTGTTTTGGCTCGTGGTCGCCTCTGGAGGAGCATCTCTCACCCAGGCCGGAGTTAGAGGAGCTCCCTTGGACCTCTTCTGGGGAGAGTGGACCAGAAACTGAACATGACCCCATGTTGGTGGAAGTGGCCCAGGCCGGTCGCGTGGGGGCGGAGCAGGGCTCAGCTCGCATGACCGGGGTCGACCTGGAGGCGGTTAGCTCTGGCGAAGGCGTGGAGTCTCGTCCGTCGGCCACGCCAGACCGTCAGCGCTCCTTCAGACGTTCTGGGGGTACATCGCCGTTTCCCATCACCGCAGAAGCGTCACTGCTGGTTCGTGACGTCGCTGATAGGTTCGCGCGCGCAGTGACAATAGAGCGCTCTCCACCAGCACTCTCGGTCGCCCCACGCCCTCGACGCCCACGGGCAAGAACATCCCGTTCTGTTACACCGCTTCGACGGAGCGAACGGCTCGCGAAGAAGTCCAGATTCCGGGCAACCAAGCCTGTGGTCCAGGCACAGAACGTCATGATGAGAAAACTCGGCCTCACCAGCTCATCCCCGGCAAATGACGCGCCACCAGATGCCGAGACGTTTCACCAGTACGTGCAGCTTTTCAAGGGCCATGTTTCGGACTCTCAGTGTGATGCTTTGGATGATCTTGTCCCTCGCGAGGGCCCGGAGCTTTTACTGGAGGATCAGTTGCCCGAGCTTTGAGTCCTGCTGGCATCAATGGTCGCGACATGGATGCTACATGGAAGCACACAACTTTCTAGTTTGGAATGTTCGTGGTCTTAACGGTCGTGCTCGTCGCAATGCCGTACGCATTTTGGTCGCTCAGGAGCGTGCCTCCTTAGTTTCACTGCAAGAGACTAAGCTTGATGTATGTAATGATGCTCTAGTAATGGACAGTTTGGGCTACGGCTTTGAGTATGTCTGCTTACCGGCTGTTCATACGGCTGGGGGCATTTTGCTTGCCTGGCGTAACGATGTCTGGGTAGGTTCCTCTACGCTGGTGAAAGAGAGGTCGGTTTCTGTGCGGATCGCGCTGAGACAAGATCCATCAGTAACATGGTGGCTAACATGTGTCTACGGGCCACACACGGATGAGGCCAAGGTCGCGTTCTTGCAGGAGCTTAGAGATATTCGGACATGTTGTCCTGGCCAGTGGATGATCTGTGGAGACTTTAACTTAATCTATCAAGCGGCTGACAAGAGTAACGGCGCATTAGATAGGCGTATGATGGGCCGTTTTCGACGATTCCTGGATGATACAGATCTGCAGGAGTTGGCCCTTCAGGGACGTCGTTACACTTGGAGTAATGAACGTCAGTCCCCGACCCTAGAACGCCTGGATCGTTTCTTTGTCTCTGATGATTGGTTGGTGGATTTTCCAAACCACAGTCTTCATGTCTTATCCTCCGAATGCTCGGATCATGCGCCACTATTGCTACGGACGAGCTCGGTTCTTTGCACCTTCAGGCGCTTCCAGTTTGAAAATATATGGCCAAAGATTGCCGGCTATCATGAGGTGGTGAAGGAGGCCTGGGAGGCACCGGCGCCCCTGGGCTCCGATCCGTTTCGGATTCTGGATTACAAGCTGAGAGCAGCAGCTTTGGCTCTACGCAAATGGAGTGCCAAACATGTTGGCGGGGTCAGGCTGCAACTCGCCATTGCTAAGGAAATTGTTCTACGCTTTGACATGGCCATGGAGCACAGGGAGCTGTCACCAAGAGAGCTGCGTCTGAGGAGACGCATGAAAATGAAATGTTTAGGGCTGGCATCCATGCTTCGCACAATCATCAGGCAGCGTTCACGGGTTACCTTCCTTGCCGAAGGAGACGCCAATACAAAGTTCTTTCACTTACAGGCTTGTCACCGCAAGCGGAAAAATAACATTGCAACAATCCAATTGAATGACGTCGTTTATGTTGATGAAGAACAGAAGGTCGGGGCCATTACAGCATACTTTCAACAGGTCCTGGGCGAGCGATCCCAGTCCTCTGCAGCCTTGGACCTTGAAGCTCTCGGGCTTCCACAACTGCACCTGGAGGGATTGGATTTCTGCTTCAGTGAGGATGAGATCAAGGCAACCATCGCTGACTTGCCACCAGATAGGGCACCTGGCCCCGACGGTTTCACAGGCCTCTTCTACAAGGTATCCTGGAACACGATCCGCAATGAAGTAATGGCAGCATTTCATGCCCTTTGGTCGCTTGATGGTCGTAGTTTATATCTGCTTAACCAGGCCTACATGATATTACTGCGGAAGAGACCTGAGGCCACAAAGATCAATGACTTTCGGCCTATTAGCCTTATCCACAGTTTCTCTAAACTTTTTACCAAGGTTTTAGCCACTCGGCTAACACCACACCTCCAGAATCTCGTCAGGCCCAATCAAAGTGCCTTTATCCGTGGACGACTACTACATGATAATTTCCGTTCAGTACAGCTAACGGCCAAGCATTTACATCAGACCAAGCGTCCAAATGCTTTAATCAAGGTAGATATTGCAAAGGCCTTTGACACAGTGGACTGGTGCTTCTTGCTCCACATTCTCTCGCACATGGGTTTCTCACGTCGTTGGATCAATTGGATCTCTATGCTGTTACACTCCACGAGCACCAAAGTCATTGTCAATGGAAGCCCAGGAGATAGAATTTGCCATGCTCGTGGTCTACGACAGGGAGACCCGTTATCACCTATGCTATTTGTGCTCGTCATGGAAGCACTGAATGCTCTCATTAGGAAGGCGGACACAATGCAGCTGTTAACACCGCTAGGGTCAGATCGGATCAAGGAACGGGTATTCTTTTATGCGGACGACGTCGTCCTGTTCTCGGCACCTCTTGAGCAGGATCTGATAATCATCAGAATTGCCCTCCAAATATTTGGTGCTGCGTCCGGCCTATGGGTTAACCCAGACAAATGTTTGCTCTCTCCGATCCAGTGTGATCTTGAAGCGTCGGTTGCCTTGCTGCGCTTCTTCCCGGGACGGTTTGCACCGTTCCCATGCACCTACCTGGGAATTCCTTTGTCCATCTTCAGGCTGCGCAAACAAGATTTGCAGCCGCTTGTTGACAAAGTATGCAAAGGATTACCGTCATGGAAGGCAGGGCTCCTGAACCGAGCTGGGAGGACGGTTCTTACCAAGGTCAAACTGTCTGCTATTCCGGTTCATACCGCGATCGCTATCACACTTTCAGCCTGGGCTATTGGACGCATTGATCAGCGTCGCCGTGCTTTCTTGTGGAAAGGAACTGAGGTCGTGCTTGGGGGCCATTGTTTGCTGGCTTGGACCAAGGTATGCAGGCCGCTCTCCCTAGGAGGACTCGGCATCCCAGACTTTCGTCTTCAGGGCTTCGCCCTTCGTTTGCGATGGCTCTGGCTTCAGCGAACTGATGCTGATCACCGGCCGTGGTCACTGCTGCCTGACCGTTTGGAGGACGAAGTTCTGGCCCTGTTTGAGAGCTCGGTTTCTGTGGTCATTGGTGATGGCAACAATTGTCTCTTCTGGAAAGACAAGTGGATGGATGGCAAGTCTCTCGAACAGCTTGCTCCTAACCTGGCTCAAGCGGTCGGACCTCGCATACGCAACCACAGAACTGTCCGCGAAGCACTCCATGACCGTCGTTGGGCACGCGACATCACAGGTGCCCTAACGGTCCAGGTCGTTGTCCAATACTTGCAGATTTGGGCACGTCTGAGAACCGTTCAGCTCACTCCGGGTACACCCGATGCTTGGAAGTGGAAGTGGACGTCGGATGGTCGTTTTTCGTCGGCCTCAGCATACCAGGCCTTCTTTCTTGGCCAGAGTGCTGTTCGTGGTGCCAAGGAACTGTGGAAGACTAAAGCTCCACCCAAATGTAAGTTCTTTATGTGGCTTGCGCTGCATAACCGGTGCTGGACAAATGACCGCCGGAAACGCCATGGGCTCCAGGATGACGACACCTGTACACTTTGTTCCCAGCAACAGGAGACGATCACCCATCTATTGACGTCATGTGTTTTCGCCCGCGAGGTCTGGTTCCTATGTCTGACCGCGGTTGGCTGGGACTCGGCCACACCAACGGCCAATGTACTTTCTTTTGTTGATTGGTGGTTGCAGGTCAGGAAGCGGTTGGAAAAGAGGGCTAGACCAGTTTTTGATTCCGTCGTCATCCTCGTCTCGTGGATGCTGTGGAAAGAGCGCAATAATAGGGTTTTCAATGGTCAGACACGGCTTCCGCACGAGTTGGTTCAGGCGATCCTGGTCAAGGGTAGATACTGGGTGCTGGCAGGTTGGCAACACCTGGGGGTGCTGCCCGGTTTTTCGCCCGCCAATGATGCTGATTTTGATAGCCTCCAGGTCGCAAATTTGTTAAACGTTTAGTCCTTAATGTACTGTGACCGCGCCATCCTCTGTATGGTGAGCGGGTTGTAAACTTATTTGCTTTCCTCTTAATGAAATACGTGCTAAGGCACGGTCGCAAAAAAAAAAAAGTCGTCGTCTCATGACTATATGTACCAATAAGTAACTTGTTATAAGACCGGGCTAATAATAATGTACTCCCTCTCTATCCCAAATTATAATCTGTTTAGGCTTTTCTAGATTTATTACTTTTACTATGCATATAGACATAGCGTATATCTAGATGCATAACAAGCAATGAACCTGAAAAAGCTAACACAGAACATTTTTTAGATGCAAAGTGGAACCTTAATCCTAACCAAATCCGACCTTATATGATTGGTGCCACGGTGCTTCCTAGACTTCTAAACTTTTCATGACTTAGCATATCCAATGGATCTCCATAAACGCATTCCCTCATGCCCAAATCTTCATGATTTTTGGCTTTAACAGAGAGAGGAAAAGTAGACGTGCAACTTGTACTTCGTTCAATGTATGATTGGGTGTGGTAGCAACTAGCAGGTAGGAATAACATATAGGGTACCAAGAAAATTATAAAGAAAAAGGGTACCAAGACCCACTAGTTAGTGGCCTTCATATACAGATTGTATAGTATATATGCACTCCACGCTCTATATGGGAGAAAGAATGTTAAGGTAGGTCCAAATGATAGCGCCTATATATACCTTTTACTGCATTGTTAATATTATCATAGGTGACCATAAAGACAGAAGCATATCTTGTCCACAAAGGTTTGAAACAGAATGTTCGTTTGTTCAACAATGCATGTCAGGAGCAAGCAAACACTTACAGGCCCTGTTGTGGGGTAGTATTTTCGTTCACCTCCACTTCAAATGGGTACCGTATAGGTAGAAAAACACTTCTATTAGAAATGGGTAGGATAGGGTACGCAACTATTTTTTAACAAAACAATAGTAATTATTCTGGCATCTAGTACAAAGTAATTGCAATAACACCCGTGTGTGTGTGTGTGTGTGTGTGTAGAACTACTATTTAGTTCCCAGCGTGCTGAATATTATTTAGCACACCGGTGGAGCGCCGCCGGTCCGGTCAGCTGGCTGCATGATCTACATGCCGCAAGTTTTACTCCAGCCTTGTTAATACCCCGTATGCATAAGAGCATGTACAACTGTCTAGACAGCTGCTGTCTATTTGATTTGCCATGTCACGAACAGACAGCTTGTACAGTGAGCTATCTATTTGGCCGTCTGCGAACTAATTAATTCATCTATGCACACACTAAACCATGTTGATCAAGTATAATTTGATCTTTGTAGCCTATTTTGTGCTTGCATAATTAAATTCATCCATGTACACACTAAACCATCTTTGTAGTCCATCATGGCCTTCTGTATGTGAAACTGGTAAACTGAACCACTCAGTTCACACACAAGGATATTAACAACAGCAGTTCAGTTTAACAGTTCACAAGAGATATAGATTGAGAAGTTTCAAAGCTATATGATTGGCCATATCCTCACTTGATTCAGTGGAAACTTTGAAAGCCTCCTGTAACGATACAAATTGGCAGTCTAAACATGAGAAATATGACAATTTTTTTGCATGAGCAGTGACAAATTGCACAAACAATTAAACGAGGCTGCAACTTAGAGTGCATTCAACTCTAAACTCTTTGACACTCTCACTTGAGTATGATCTGAAACATACTGCCTTTTCTTATTCTGGCTCCTGGAGGTATTTGCATTATCCCTAGAACAGCTATCTCCAGCTTGATTCAGGTTCTTTCACACCTCCTATATTCCTCCTTCGAGTTCACAACTGCAAGAAGAAATTGTGCAATATCATGATAGTCTAACAGGCATACATTTCAAGATTGAAACCATTGTAATTTAGGCACATGCACTGTTGTCATTTCTACAATAACCAATCTTCAGTTTCATTGTCCTTTTCATGATAAAATGGACGGATGCACATAGTATTGCGGCAATCAACTTATAATAGCGTGACCTGTTACCATCTGGAAATGCAGCATTTTAATTTCATGCGTCCTACAACAATCGCATGCTTGAGCATTCCATTCTCTGAACAGACAACAATCATCGGGATATCACGGTCAGAACCAAAGCAAGCAGATGCAACACGAATAACAGAACAGCAACAACTCTGCATGTATTACCTGCTGCCCCAATCCTTCCCAATTCGATGCATTGAATCAACGATGGCTGACTTCGATGCGCCGATTCCTCCTCCAGAGACAGCCGCCGACAAGCCCTTCCCTGCCGACGCTGGCGCTGCCCCCTTCCGTGCACGCGCCGCGACGCTCTTCCACTCCCGTGCCGCGGCCGCATCGAGTTGCTGATGCGCCGCTGCCGCCGCCAACTTCTCGTCCTGCCACATGGTGCTCCAGGCCGTGGATCTGGGAAAATTTTTGATGGGGATTGGAAAGTTTCTGCCGCGGGGGGTTTTTGGGAAGGAAGAGAGCCGCGGTGAGGGAAGAGAGCTGCGGGGAGAAAGATTTGACGCCATCGCTGGAAGAGAAGATTTGCCGTGGGAGGGGAAAATTGCTCGCGCGCGCAATGGATCATCTGGCGGCGACGACGAGCGAGAGGGGGTTGTACAACGCGCGGCGCGAGCCGTCTGCTCGTCTGGGAGCACGAGTCCGCGCCGTAGACGAACGAGACGACGGCTTCCGTCTCTTTCCTCAGTAAATGCTGTCCACGTAGGAGTTTTGTGTCTACGTGGCACCAAAAAGACAGCAGCTGTCTGTGGGTTGTACATGCCCTAAGTTGGCGCAAATTAAGGAGAGAGAAGAGAGCCCTGTCTTTGGCCCTGTTGAGTTCACGCACTATGCATAACGCACATTTCTCAATGCACTTTTTCTCTCTGTAAATACTATGCATAACGTAAAAACACTATGCATAACGCTGCATCTAAACACCCCCTTTATTGCCTTGCATTCGGGCACAACGTAAGGAGAGAGAGAAGAGACCCTGGCTTTATTGCCTTGCATGCGGTGCATGATCCAATTCACGGACACCTGGGCTAATAATTGTTGAGAATTAACTGGCTGGAGACGATTCCGTATTTCCGTTATACTCCCTCCGTCCATATTTATAAGGCGTACGCGTATATCAAGATTCAAATTTTATTATCTTTGACCAACAATTTAATCAGTATTTTTTTATTTTTATGATGTAAACTTTATATGGTTGGATTTGTAATAAAATGTACTCTCCAATAATTATAAGTTTATAATCATAAAAAATATAATATAAAATAAATTAATTGTCAAAGTGTAATTTGGGAGACCGTGCCATGTCATATGGCGCCTTATAAATATGGACGGAGGGAGTATATGCAAATCTCATCTCGCTATATATGGTTCGATGGAGGCCATCCATTATCGTCATCATCGCATCACCAGGCCCGCCCCCAGTCATCTTCCTCTTTGCCATGCTGAAGGTCCTCGAGTTCCGCACCAATATGCTGGACGACGTTGTTCTGGAGAACTTCAGCATCGTCGACTTCCCCGTGCTTGAGATCGTCAACTTCCACACCTGCAGCGAGCTCATCGAGGGCGCCACTGACATCCTCGGCATCGTCGTCAACGTGCTTGAGATCATTGGGTTCTGCACTAGCGCGCTCGATGGCGCCGTTTCGAACAACGTCGGCATCGTCGCCTTCTACGTCCGCACCAACGCATTCAACGGCCCTGTTGTGGAGAACCTCGGCATCGTCTTCTTGGTGCTCGAGATCCCTGACTTACACACCAACACACTCGACGGCAACCGGAGAGCCTCGACGATGACTCACTCATCCTGCTCATGATATGGGAGCTTCCCCTCTGTGCTTTTCTGATTTTGTTTGCATTTGCTTTTTTCTCCAAATTTTTCAACCACCCTCTGAACTTCTCTCAATGATTTTTCTAAAGTTAATCTCAATAGGATCGATGTTGGTGTAGACTAGGATGAAGCTAGAACAACAGCTTGTTCTCATAAGGATTCAATATTTGTGTGCAGTGCATGGAGATTCAAATTATACCTTATTGTTCATATATTGATTCAAATTATGTGAGCCGTTGCATGGAAACTCAAATAATTACTACTTTATTTTGTGATTTTTATTTTAACTTATTCATGATTCTAAACACTGAATTATTACTACATGTTATGGTTTTGGTCGGTGACTATATTTACTGATCTAAATGCCAGGTATTTACTCTTTGTTACAACACTAGAGATTTACACTCTCTTATGGTCATGAGTTGTTTCCACAAAAGAATTTAACAATTGTGATTACGAATGTTTTACTCTCAGGTGTTTACGTTCGGCAATTAAACTCCCTTGATTTTGCGGTCAGCTATTAAACTCCCTCAATTTTACGGTCGGCTATTAAGACTATTTGAACTAATTTTACTTTTTAAAATTTTAGAAATTACTTCTAAGGTGTGATTAGGACTATTTGAACTAATTTTCCTTATTAAAGTTTTAGAATTTACTTATGGGTATACGAGTATAATTTTAGAATTAGTTTTGGGGTGTAAATATAACAGAGTACAAGAAGTAAATTCAGAGAAGGAGTAAATATTTACTACTAGTATAAACTTGCTAGTTTTTAACGGTTATAAACAACAAATATTTACTCATGTAATTACTGAAAAGTAGTTATTCTGTATACGAATGAACTAGTATAATTCACAAGCGAAGGGTAGTTTTTTTTAAGTTTTCTCCTAACATTACCCTCGCTCTGCTTGTTTCAAATTTAGTACATGTACTACATTTCCAAATAGAGGAGTATATACTCCTTGTCTATGGAGTATATACTCTAAAAAATGCCACTAGAAAATGTACGGCTCATTTCAAGGATTGAATTTTTGCTCCAGCTACCCTGACTTCTTTGACGCGGTTGAAAGCTTGGATTTTCATCTAGACAAGATGCTTGTTGTCTACATTTAAAATACTACAATCAAGTTAAAATTTACTCTTAAGATTTAAAATTACTTCCATATTATTATTACTAATAATTAATTATTTACAACTAATCACACCCATAATATTTATAATACTACAATATAGAAATTTACTCCTAAAATTAGAAATACATCCTCGTCTACTTTGAATATTACTTCCCCAATGTTGTTTAAAATACCCACCTACCGTGGAGCGTGGACCAATTAGCCGTGTGCATGCGAGGCTGCACGCCTGCACCTCTCTCTCCCAAACAAACATGCATGTATTAAAATCTCGCCGGTAATGCACATGCTAGTGTTAACTGCTCCCGAAATCCCTCGCTGCAATTTTCTGGTTAATAACTCCGATGAAGCGGTACTGTGCATGCCGTAGACGATGGGAAGATTTAACTGCACCTGAAATACCTCCGTCTCCTTCGATTTGTTTTTTTCCCGGAATCTCCTTCAATTTGCTGCGAGCTCGCGATTGCACGCATATCGGTTGTCTGCCTTGTTCGTGTTACCTGCAAGTCGAGAGAAGCACAAATTCACATCAACTAATATATCGTCTTTTGGAGAACCAGTAAAACAGGTTAATGGATAATGCTCCTCCTAGAATCCATATCTTCTTATGGTTGCTAACTAACAATAAGACGCTGACAAGAACAAACCTTGCAAAAAAAAAAGGAAGGTGGATAACCTCTCCTGTCTGTTCTGCTCTGAGATAGAATCTGTAACTTATTTGTTTTTTGACTGTTGTGTTGCAAGAGTGTTGTGGTCTTATATGAGTGAAACCTTTAATGTTCAGATTGGCCATGATTTTGAATCAGTGGCTCGATGGTGGGTAATTGACAAGAAGAAAAGTGCTATCAATATTGTGAGTGCCGCATTGATGTGGATTATATGGAAAACACGTAACGAACTATGTTTTCAGGGCATGGCATGGTGCAGCGAGAAGGTTTTGATAAGAAGACTGGTGGAAACTTTGAAAAGCTGGAGACCAATTTATGCAGCCGGACGTTTGGAGGACCTGGAGAGAGTTATCGTGCGCCTGTCGGAAAAGCTACAGCAACCACTTCTGCTGCAAGCGAGTTCCCAGATGCTGGCCTTATCAGATTTGGCAGCAATCAATGGCTGCCTTGTCTGCAACCACTTCTGCTGCAAGCGAGTTCCCAGATGCTGGCCTTATCAGATTTGGCAGCATTCAATGGCTGCCTTGTCTGCAATCCTGCAACAGTGTGTTGGGGATTTGGCCCGCCGACAAACGCCCTCTGCTTGTTTTGCTCTCTCTCATGCATAAAGGCGGCAATGAACTAGGGAGCAGAAGCCAATCAGCTTCGATCACTCAATAAGTCCCTAATTTGGCTTCGGTCAGGCGAGTTAAACCAAAGCTAATCGGTTTCGGTCATCACGATTAGCAGTATACCAAAGCGACGTTATCCAAACTAAGTTAGAAGCTAATTCGATGAAGTATTGATACTATTGAGTGTCAAAAGTTATAATTGAGTTAATGGCTAGCTTCGGTTCGCTTCATATTGCAGGTCCTTGGGAGAGCCCTTGGCTTTTGGACGCCAAGAGACGGCTTCGGGTCGTCCCGACTCGGAGGAAGCCAAATCGAGGAACTGCACAGCTCTTTCTGGCGAGCGAAGCAGGCTTAGACCAAGTCCAAGCCAAGTCAAACACGGGATTGCAAGTCTACTCATTCACATTGAGAGGAGTAAATGTACCAAAATGTCCTTAGGCTATTTGTGTTATATAGTCTAGAGGATGATGCCTGATTTCCAAGGGTACAATGGGAATATAAAGACCCTTGGACTCCCAATAAAAGGAGGCCCCTCTCCTACATGTAAAGGTTGTTGATTCCCGAGAATACTGTTGATAAGTAATATATTGTTGCTTGTCCCAGTTACTCAATCTCTTCCGTTGCTTGGGCCCATTGGCTTCGGCTATTATCTCAACAACTGGGGCCCACCGTTTGTGCTGTGCACGAACAAAACCCACGATAACCACCATGCCACCAAAAAAAGCCAAGTCAACCACCACTGCGGCGAATGCAACTCCCAGCAATGAAGCCGCTCCCCAACCCCCAATTCCACCAACAAACCTACTACAAATAACCGAAACCGTTATCGACGACCAACAGGTCGATAACGAAACCCTCACCACTGAAGAGAGAATGCACCGACTTGAAGAAAGGCTTCGTCTTCGACGCCTTGAGCAGCAGAGAGAGCTGGAGGCTGCACAGCTCGAACTGGAGCAACAAATGCAAGAGGAAGAAGAGGAGCAGCAGCTTCAATTGCTGCAAGTCAAGAAGCATTTGGAGGAGCTGAGGCAAGCAAAATAGAGGAGGCTGAACAATACAAGCTCAAGAGCTGAAAAGCTGCGTCAAGAGCTTGAGAAAGCCAAAAAACAAGTTGCTGAGCTACAAGCAGAGCTCAACGAGCCAAACACCACCACCAATCCACCAAACCATAACTCTTCATCCTAAACTGGCTTCCACACACTCCACACCCGTCCTATCGACCATACTTGCCCACTCTCAGAAAGCCTTCAATTGGCAAGATGGCCACCATCTTATAAACCTATTTCTCTACCAAGATACAATGGCCTCACTGACCCGAAGCAGTTCCTCATGAGTTACGAAGCTGCAATAGCTTCTGCTGGGGGAGATGATGTTGTTCTAGCAAAATCTTTCATCATTGTCTGCGATGGCACAGCAATGAACTGGTAAACGAAGCTGCCAGATCTATCAATCAATAGCTGGTATGATATGAAGAGGGAGCTCATCAAAAATTTTAGCATTATGGGAGATCAATCACTCTCATATGCTGAACTCACACTACACCAGCAGCCGAAGGAGCCCCTAAAGGACTACTTCCACAGATTTGTTACTCTACGCGCTCAAGCTCCACACATCCCTGACGAAGCAGCGAAATTCACAGCAATACAAGGGCTTCGCCCTGGACTGTTTGCATAGCATATCGCAAAAGAGACACCAGCTACTTTGGCAGACCTATATGATGAGTTCAAGAAGTATTGTCGGTCTGACAATGACAACCGAATGAGATTGGCTAGAGAAGCCATCATGAGAAACCAATATGAGTCACAAGCCAAAAACCACCACCACAGCCACAACTACCAAAACTACTCCCACCAAACAATCATGAAGGTAGACAACCCACCTTCTTCCTACGAAACCCAACCACCTTACCCAGAAAGCCAACACCACAACCAGAGAAATGAGCCCACTCAAAGGGGCGGAAAAGCCGGCAGAGGCCGAGGGAGAGGAAGAGGTCCATTGGGACCTGAACTGTTTTGCCAATACCACGGCAAAAACCACACCCATGGCACAGAGCAGTGCCGAGACATCAAGAAAACAATAGAAAAGCTAAGAGCAGAGAAGATTCAAGCAAACCAAACAAAGCCAATATCGGCTTCGCAGCAAAATACACAAAACCCTTCCCAAGCTATCCAACCATACTGTCCAGTATATCCCTCGCTAAACTCAAACACTGTACACCCATCAACAGCGATGGCAACTCAATACTTGCCTTCGCCACAAACCTTTCAGCATTATTACCCACAAGCCATATATCCTCACCTATACCCTCAAACCTCCCAGCAAGTGGCTTCGCAAAACATAAAGGTTGAGGAGCTACCACCACCACCACCACTTCCACAACAAAAAGCCAATCAACAAGAAGCTCCAAGCCCACTCCCAAGCTATGGACACATCATGCCCATCTCTGGAGGATCATCGCTTGCTTTTGAGAACAAAAAACAAAGGAAAAGCTATTTCCGTCAAGTCAACAATATCTCTGTTGATGGTCCATACAAAAAGTCAGAATGGTCTCATATGCCCATCACCTTTACTGAGGAAGATCTCAAACTCCACAATTTCCCACACAATGATGCGATGTCAATCGAAGCCAATATTGCTGGCTGGACGATCAGAAAGGTGCTAGTAGACACAGGAAGCTCTGCTGACTTCATCCTAGCAAAAACACTCAGAAACATGACCAATATCAACCCAGACAACCTGGAGCCATCAGACACTCCATTGGTCGGCTTCGGGGGGAAACGAACCCAAACACTCGGGAAAATTTCATTGCAAGTATCCTTCGGTGACACATCCAATGCAAGAACGGAGTATATCACCTTCGATATCGTAGACATGATCTTTGACTACAATGTCATTTTTGGAAGAGGAGTTATAAACGCCTTTGACATCATCATAAGGCAATCATTCTTATGCATGAAGATGCCAGCTCTAAAAGGAGTCATCACTGTATATGTGACCAAAGGGAAGCCAGAAACATTGAGAAAGCTAGAGCACCTGGTCAACGAAATGTGCATTTGCTTCAAGAAAAAGATCCATTTTACCCAGAAGAAAAGCCAAGTGCTGAGAAAGATAGCAAAAAGATGCAAGAAGCTACAGAGACGAAGCAGGTGCAGCTACAGCCCGATGTTTTTGACAGAAAAGTGATTATCGGCTCAGACTTGGAGCCGGACGAAGAAGATAGGCTCATTAAATTCCTGAGGAATAACAAGGATGTGTTCGCTTGGTCAAGCAAGGACTTACCAGGTGTTGACAGAAGCATAATTGAGCACAAGCTGGCAATCAGTTCTGACATGAAGCCAAAAAAGCAAAAGCTGAGAAAGATGTCAGAAGAAAAAGCCGATGCTGTAAAAGCTGAAGTGCAAAGGCTACTAGATGCCAATGTTATGCATGAAGTCAAATATCCAACATGGCTAGCTAACACTGTGCCAGTTCAGAAGAAGAACGGCAAATGGCGAATGTGCATCGACTTCACAGATCTCAACAAGGCCTGCCCAAAAGATGATTTCCCACTGCCAAGAATTGACAAGATTGTTGACCAAGCAGCAGCAAGCGAGATGATGTCCCTCTTAGATTGCTTTTCCGGCTACCATCAAATCTGGATGAAAGAAGAGGATGAGGAGAAGACCAGCTTCATCACACCAGTTAGCACTTTTTGCTTCGTCAGGATGCCCGAGGGGCTCCGGAATGCAGGAACCACTTTTTGCCGAATGTCAAGCACAGTGTTCAAAGATGAATTGTTCAAGACAATATTGGCATATGTTGACGATATCTTGGTCAAAAGTGTCAAAAGGCAAGACCACATATCAGATCTGGCAATTGCCTTCGCTCGCATGAGACAAGCTGGTCTCAAGTTAAATCCAGAGAAATGTGTATTTGGAGTGACAAAAGGAAAGATCCTTGGTTGTCTGGTATCAGCTCATGAGATAGAAGCTAATCCAGACAACATAAAGGCAATCCTTGACATGGAAGAGCCAAAGTGTATGAGAGATGTGCAGAAGTTGTCGGGCAGAATTGCTGCACTCAACAGATTCATCGCAAAAGCAGCAGAGCGAAGCTTACCATTCTTTGCAACACTCAGAAATGTAGCCAAGTTTCAATGGGGGCCAGAGCAATCAAAAGCGTTCTACGAGCTAAGGCAGTACTTGATGCAGCTCACGAAGCTAACAGTACCTAACCCAAAAGCACCACTACTACTGTACATCGCAGCATCACAATCAGCAGTAAGCGCAGCGCTTATCACAGAAAAGCTGATAGAGGGCAGAAGCATTCAGCAGCCAGTATACTATGTGTCGGAGGCATTGGCCGCATCAAAGCTGTTTTATACAGATATTGAAAAGATGATCTATGCAGTGATAATGGCTTCCAGAAAGCTCAGACACTATTTTGAGGGCCACAACATCAAAGTCCTCACAGATCAACCTCTAAAAGAGCTTTTGAACAACAAAGAAGCTTCTGTCAGAATACGCAAGTGGGCCGCGGAGCTTTCAGAGTACGTCGTGGACTTTGAAAGGAGAACATCAATTAAATCTCAAGTTCTAGCTGACTTCATTGCGGAGTGGACATCGCCTTCACCACAAAATGCTATCAGAGAGGAAAATTGGCTGATACACTGTGATGGTGCTTGGGGGGACAAAGGAGCTGGCATAGCGGCAATTGTGCAATCACCTTCGGGTGTAAAAATGAGATATGCAGCAAATCTAGAGTTCTGCAAACACAGCGACAGAAGCACAAACAACGTGGCTAAATACGAAGCTGTGTTACTGGGGCTCAGAAAAGCAAGGGCTTTGGGAGCTCAGAGATTCACTGTCAAAATAGATTCAAAGGTGGTAGCAGACCATATTGAAAAAGAAAGCATCGCGAAGCAACCAGAACTCATCAAATACTTGAACACTGTACGCTCAATGGAGAAAAAATTCAAGGGTTTCACTGTGGAGTACATCCCAAGATCAAAAAATGAAGAGGCAGATACGTTGGCTAAAGCAGCTGCAAAGGGGGACAAGCTTCCACCTGATGTATTCTTTCAAACATTAACAACACCATCGATAAAGGACTCAGATGATCTACCGAAGCTGATCAATGCAATAAGCTCAGAGGATTGGCGATCCCCAATAATAGCCTATCTTCGGGGATACTATGAGCCAATTGACGACGATGATCTAAAAGCCATGCAACAAAGGGCAAGATGCTATCAGATGATAGATGATGTCCTTTACAAAAAAGGAGTTGTAGCTCCTTGGCTTCGTTGCATCTCTCACAACGAAGGCAAAGAGCTGATTCAAGAGATACATAGTGGCTTATGTGGAGCACACTTTGGGCCAAGAGCTTTAGTGGGGAAGGCAATGAGGCAAGGATTCTATTGGCCTGCAATCATCATCGATGCAACAAACACAGTCAAGACATGTGACCAGTGTCAAAAGTGTGCAGCAAACAGAAAATCTCCTTTGGAGCAGTCACAGCTGATAACTCCAACATGGCCTCTGCAAAGATGGGGCATTGATCTAGTTGGCCCACTTCCAACAGCTCAAGGAAATCTCAAATATGCCATAGTAGCAGTTGAGTATTTCACCAAGTGGATCAAAGCCAGACCATTGGCTAACATCACAGCAAAAACAGTGATCAAGTTCTTCTGGCAGCAAATTGTATGCCGATTTCGAATACCAAGGGAAATAACAGTGGACAATGGGAAGCAGTTTGACTGTGATGAATTCAGGCAGTATTGCATGTCAATTGAAACAAAGGCAAAATTTGCTTCGGTCTATCACCCACAAACAAATGGAGCAGTTGAAAGAGCCAATGGCTTAATCTTTGCGGCCATTCGAATGTGCCTTGCAAATTGTAAGAAAAAAGGCAAGTGGGTAGAAGAGATGCCGAAGGTGATTTGGGCTCATAACACCACCACATCAAGAGCAACACAGTTTACCCCATTCAAATTACTTTATGGTGAAGAAGCAGTATGCCCAGAGGAAATATTGCACAAGGGGCTTCGCACCCAACAAGAAGCTCCCAAAGATAGCAAAGCCATTGACAAGGATCTCATTGAGGTATACAGGCTGCAAGCAGCAAAAAATATTTCCAAGTATCAAGCTGAGACAAGAAAATAGCGAGACAAGAAGGTAGTTAAGAAAGATATCAAGGTAGGGGACTGGGTCCTAAGGAAAAACCCAAGCATGCCCGCTGGAAAGCTGCAACAGAAATGGGAAGGCCCATTTTTGGTCATCAAAAGCAACAGGTCTGGCTCATTTCGCTTAGGCGACGACGAAGGCAATGAGCTGCCACATTCATGGAATGCAGACAGCTTACGCAAATATTATTTATAAAAAGATGTAAAATGGCTTTGTGTTCTATAAACGAAGTCATTAAGTAGAATAGCATTTTTACTTTTTCCATAAGCCCGTACTCTTTTCCTCACAAGGGGACCCTGACCAAGGGGTGAGGTTTTTAACGAGGCGGTGCTTACTGTAACTCGTCAAGCTATATATAAATGAGGTATTCCCCAAACGAGTAGCATCGAAAGCGATTGGCTTCGACCAAGTCGCTGGTATTCGACAATTCAAATAGAACTGAATTGACCCTACCGAGAGTAAGGCCAATTCAGATCTAAGGAAAAGCTTACTCGAAAAAGGAGTAAAAGGGGCTTCGGTCCAAAAACGCTTACTCTAAACAGAGTAAAAGGGGCTTTGGCTCAAACAACTATATAAAATCAAAAACAGCTTCGGCTAACAGTTTTATAAATGCTTATAAACAAAAATAAGAAGCTTACGCGAATACAAGTAATAGGGGCTTCGGCAACCTATCAGAACTCACGCACAACATATTCTTATACATTCATATTTATGCACAAAAAGCTCAAAAAAGCTAAAGTGGCTTTGAACCACAGGTACACGCAAGTACAAAACACTTGAACGAATAAACCTCGCTTCGGGGGAGGAGGCGTTTCTTTCGCAACGAAGCCAAATCGAGCTTACATTCATTCAAGTGTTTCCAATCGAAACAATGACCAAGCGAATTACAAAGTATTTTACAAAGAGATGGCTCAAAACATCTCAAAAATATAGCCGTCAAATTGCTGGCCAGATGTCCTAAATCTCGGAGCATTAAACACGTAAGAAAAATCCCTATCATCATCTAAATCCTCTGGCTCGACCTTAACTGGAAGCAAACGAGCAGCTTCGGCGTTTCTCGCACGAGCAAGTTTGACACGAGGTGATTGTCGAACGATGAAAGAGTTAAAAAAGTCAAACACATCAAATTCGCAATGACGAAAAAACTCGTGACAAAATTCCCAAAAATCGCCAAGTCTTCGACTCGGATAACATTGTTGATACTGTTCCCATGCGAAGCCAGACACACACAAGGGGCCATCGCGCATGGTGATTGGCATGAGTTCAAGAACAACTCCCTCGCCAGGGATCTGAGTATATACAAATATTACATCGCTTAGTGTTACTTTACAGCAAAAGCTAAACAAAGTGATAGCCTCAACAAATCTACACCTTCGGCTCTCCATCATGTCTCTCATCAGCACCAGCATGAGAGGATGAAGGGCCAGCAGTCGTAGCTTCGGCTTCGGCTTTCTGCTGCTGCTCAAGGGTAAGCTCCTCTTTGTACTAAAAATAAACAAAACAATCAATACTAAAAGCAAAATAAGTAGAATACGAGTGAAAGCAAAAATAACCAAAAGGGCAAAAGAAGTTAACCTTAACGAGACGATCATACGCAGTGGTTCGGGCACACTCTCTCCCTGTAGCAGACCAAAATTTCCTGAGAAAGATGGCGCGAGTCGCCAGAACAGCTTTGTTGAAAAATTCCTTCTTGTCGGGATTCAAAGCTGAAGGAAATTGAAAGTCCCTCCTCAAGAAGCTCTTATAGTGAGAGCACCCTTCATCTGCTAGCATTTTAAAGGCGTTGGTGATGCAGGTTCGAGCAGCATAATCATCTACTTTGGACAAGACGTCCGGTAGGGACTCGAACTCATCATCCAGCCATGCGAAAATCTTCCCAAGGTCAAAATCATCTGAAGGGAAGGGCAGTGGCTCAGCTCCATATTGCTTCAGAGAAGCCTCGTACTCTAGGTACACGCCACTGCTGCGGCTAAGAATCTCGGTCCCCAAATCCTTCTTGTCGGCTCTCAGCTTGTCTATCTGAGACCTTAGCCTATCAGCTTCGGAAACAAGAGAATCCTTCAAATCGACAGCAACAAGAAGCTCTCTCTTGTATTTCTCTGCATCAGACATCGCCTTTTCCTTAGCAGCCTCGACAGTCTTTATCTGATTTTTCATTTCATGTTCCAAAGTGGAACTCTCGACCAACTTGTTCCGGAGCCCCTCAATAGTTTGAGCATTGAGCTCACGGGTAGTCTCAAGCGAGGAGACTTTACTTTTAAGCGAAGCCACCTCTGACGTGGCGGTCTCCCGCTCAAGACGAAACCGCTCCTTTTCATTCTCCAAAGATTCTTTGAGCTAAAGGAAGCTTTCGCGTTCTTTCCTCAAACTATCAAGTTCAGCCCGCTCGTTCTCAACATCGTTGAGACGAAGTGGAAGGCGAGCGAAAAGCTCCTGCATGGACATCATAGACTAAAACAAACAAAAGATAAGTACCAAAAAAGCTAAACAACAAACTCAAAAACGAAGGAGAAGAAATAAACCTGGATATCGCCACTAAGGCTGGAGATTGAAAGTGTGTCCAAATCCAAAGATTTCACACGAGTCTCAAGCTCTGAAAAAGCAAAACAAGATTAAGACAAAAAGTAGCACTCAATCGGCTTCGTGAGAAATAATAGTAAAAAATGTAACCTTTTGGAGCAACAATAGGAATGTCATTGGGAGGGCGAAAACCACTCTGCCGAAGGCGATCTGTGATGGGGCCATAACCAGTATAACTTGCTCCTGAGGTAAAAGAATCAACAAATCAAAAAATAAAAAAATAAGGGCATAAAAATTAACAAAGCGAAACGTACCTTCACATTCAAAAGCTGGCTTCGTAGAAGCCGATTCAATGCCCATAATAGGGGCAGAAAGTCCGGCGTCAGCTGGATGAGTTAAATTAACTGGCGAAGCAGGTGCTGGAGACACCAAATCGCCAGAACCCTGCCCAGTCTCAAGAGCAAAAGCCGTCTGCACAGGTTCCTCAACGTTAGCAGAAGCCAACTGCGTTGGCTCCTCAATGTTAGCCGAAATCGTCCGCGGAAACTCTTCAATGTTAACCGAAGCCGACTGCGTAAGCCCCTCAGAAATCTGAAGAGACTTGGCCGCCGCACCAGTCAACAAGTCCAAGGACGATGGCTGGAATGGGACAGATGATACTTCAGCTTCACCAAGTGCAAAATCATTCGTCTCATCCTCCCTCAGAAGACGGCTGAAGCTCACTTCATCCTCATCGTCAATGCATCCAGGCAGGCGTTCACGACGAGGAGGCGCAACAACGGCTTTAACTGTAATAAAGACAAAAATAGATGAGAAAAGCGAAGCCAAAAACAAAAAGACAAGATAGACAAAAAACAAACCTCTAGAAGAGGGTACATCGACTGCAGCGGAAGCTGCAGGATCGACCTGCATAGGCGCAGCAGTAACAGGCACTTCAGCAGACGAAGCAACGGGACGAGGAGGAGCACTGGAAAGCGGAGCGATGGGAAGAGCTTTCAAAAGCTTTTGACGCNGCATTATTACCCACAAGCCATATATCCTCACCTATACCCTCAAACCTCCCAGCAAGTGGCTTCGCAAAACATAAAGGTTGAGGAGCTACCACCACCACCACCACTTCCACAACAAAAAGCCAATCAACAAGAAGCTCCAAGCCCACTCCCAAGCTATGGACACATCATGCCCATCTCTGGAGGATCATCGCTTGCTTTTGAGAACAAAAAACAAAGAAAAAGCTATTTCCGTCAAGTCAACAATATCTCTGTTGATGATCCATACAAAAAGTCAGAATGGTCTCATATGCCCATCACCTTTACTGAGGAAAATCTCAAACTCCACAATTTCCCACACAATGATGCGATGTCAATCGAAGCCAATATTGCTGGCTGGACGATCGGAAAGGTGCTAGTAGACACAGGAAGCTCTGCTGACTTCATCCTAGCAAAAACACTCAGAAACATGACCAATATCAACCCAGACAACCTGGAGCCATCAGACACTCCATTGGTCGGCTTCGGGGGGAAGCGAACCCAAACACTCGGGAAAATTTCATTGCAAGTATCCTTCGGTGACACATCCAATGCAAGAACGGAGTATATCACCTTCGATATCGTAGACATGATCTTTGACTACAATGTCATTTTTGGAAGAGGAGTTATAAACGCCTTTGACATCATCATAAGGCAATCATTCTTATGCATGAAGATGCCAGCTCTAAAAGGAGTCATCACTGTATATGTGACCAAAGGGAAGCCAGAAACATTGAGAAAGCTAGAGCACCTGGTCAACGAAATGTGCATTTGCTTCAAGAAAAGATCCATTTTACCCAGAAGAAAAGCCAAGTGCTGAGAAAGATAGCAAAAAGATGTAAGAAGCTACAGAGATGAAGCAGGTGCAGCTACAGCCCGATGTTTTTGATACAAAAGTGATTATCGGCTCAGACTTGGAGCCGGACGAAGAAGATAGGCTCATTAAATTCCTGAGGAATAACAAGGATGTGTTCGCTTGGTCAAGCAAGGACTTACCAGGTGTTGACAGAAGCATAATTGAGCATAAGCTGGCAATCAGTTCTGACATGAAGCCAAAAAAGCAAAAGCTGAGAAAGATGTCGAAGAAAAAGCCGATGCTGTAAAAGCTGAAGTGCAAAGGCTACTAGATGCCAATGTTATGCATGAAGTCAAATATCCAACATGGCTAGCTAACACTGTGCCAGTTCAGAAGAAGAACGGCAAATGGCGAATGTGCATCGACTTCACAGATCTCAACAAGGCCTGCCCAAAAGATGATTTCCCACTGCCAAGAATTGACAAGATTGTTGACCAAGCAGCAGCAAGCGAGATGATGTCCCTCTTAGATTGCTTTTCCGGCTACCATCAAATCTGGATGAAAGAAGAGGATGAGGAGAAGACCAGCTTCATCACACCAGTTGGCACTTTTTGCTTCGTCAGGATGCCCGAGGGGCTCCGGAATGCAGGAACCACTTTTTGCCGAATGTCAAGCACAGTGTTCAAAGATGAATTGTTCAAGACAATATTGGCATATGTTGATGATATCTTGGTCAAAAGTGTCAAAAGGCAAGACCACATATCAGATCTGGCAATTGCCTTCGCTCGCATGAGACAAGCTGGTCTCAAGTTAAATCCAGAGAAATGTGTATTTGGAGTGACAAAAGGAAAGATCCTTGGTTGTCTGGTATCAGCTCATGAGATAGAAGCTAATCCAGACAACATAAAGGCAATCCTTGACATGGAAGAGCCAAAGTGTATGAGAGATGTGCAGAAGTTGTCGGGCAGAATTGCTGCACTCAACAGATTCATCGCAAAAGCAGCAGAGCGAAGCTTACCATTCTTTGCAACACTCAGAAATGCAGCCAAGTTTCAATGGGGGCCAGAGCAATCAAAAGCGTTCTACGAGCTAAGGCAGTACTTGATGCAGCTCACGAAGCTAATAGTACCTAACCCAAAAGCACCACTACTACTGTACATCGCAGCATCACAATCAGCAGTAAGCGCAGCGCTTATCACAGAAAAGCTGATAGAGGGCAGAAGCATTCAGCAGCCAGTATACTATGTGTCGGAGGCATTGGCCGCATCAAAGCTGTTTTATACAGATATTGAAAAGATGATCTATGCAGTGATAATGGCTTCCAGAAAGCTCAGACACTATTTTGAGGGCCACAACATCAAAGTCCTCACAGATCAACCTCTAAAAGAGCTTTTGAACAACAAAGAAGCTTCTGTCAGAATACGCAAGTGGGCCGCGGAGCTTTCAGAGTACGTCGTGGACTTTGAAAGGAGAACATCAATTAAATCTCAAGTTCTAGCTGACTTCATTGCGGAGTGGACATCGCCTTCACCACAAAATGCTATCAGAGAGGAAAATTGGCTGATACACTGTGATGGTGCTTGGGGGGACAAAGGAGCTGGCATAGCGGCAATTGTGCAATCACCTTCGGGTGTAAAAATGAGATATGCAGCAAATCTAGAGTTCTGCAAACACAGCGACAGAAGCACAAACAACGTGGCTAAATACGAAGCTGTGTTACTGGGGCTCAGAAAAGCAAGGGCTTTGGGAGCTCAGAGATTCACTGTCAAAACAGATTCAAAGGTGGTAGCAGACCATATTGAAAAAGAAAGCATCGCGAAGCAACCAGAACTCATCAAATACTTGAACACTGTACGCTCAATGGAGAAAAAATTCAAGGGTTTCACTGTGGAGTACATCCCAAGATCAAAAAATGAAGAGGCAGATATGTTTGCTAAAGCAGCTGCAAAGGGGGACAAGCTTCCACCTGATGTATTCTTTCAAACATTAACAACACCATCGATAAAGGACTCAGATGATCTACCGAAGCTGATCAATGCAATAAGCTCAGAGGATTGGCGATCCCCAATAATAGCCTATCTTGGGGGATACTTGAGCCAATTGACGACGATGATCTAAAAGCCATGCAACAAAGGGCAAGATGCTATCAGATGATAGATGATGTCCTTTACAAAAAAGGAGTTGTAGCTCCTTGGCTTCGTTGCATCTCTCACAACGAAGGCAAAGAGCTGATTCAAGAGATACATAGTGGCTTATGTGGAGCACACTTTGGGCCAAGAGCTTTAGTGGGGAAGGCAATGAGGCAAGGATTCTATTGGCCTGCAATCATCATCGATGCAACAAACACAGTCAAGACATGTGACCAGTGTCAAAAGTGTGCAGCAAACAGAAAATCTCCTTCGGAGCAGTCACAGCTGATAACTCCAACATGGCCTCTGCAAAGATGGGGCATTGATCTAGTTGGCCCACTTCCAACAGCTCAAGGAAATCTCAAATATGCCATAGTAGCAGTTGAGTATTTCACCAAGTGGATCAAAGCCAGACCATTGGCTAACATCACAGCAAAAACAGTGATCAAGTTCTTCTGGCAGCAAATTGTATGCCGATTTCGAATACCAAGGGAAATAACAGTGGACAATGGGAAGCAGTTTGACTGTGATGAATTCAGGCAGTATTGCATGTCGATTGGAACAAAGGCAAAATTTGCTTCGGTCTATCACCCACAAACAAATGGAGCAGTTGAAAGAGCCAATGGCTTAATATTTACGGCCATTCGAATGTGCCATGCAAATTGTAAGAAAAAAGGCAAGTGGGTAGAAGAGATGCCGAAGGTGATTTGGGCTCATAACACCACCACATCAAGAGCAACACAGTTTACCCCATTCAAATTACTTTATGGTGAAGAAGCAGTATGCCCAGAGGAAATATTGCACAAGGGGCTTCGCACCCAACAAGAAGCTCCCAAAGATAGCAAAGCCATTGACAAGGATCTCATTGAGGTATACAGGCTGCAAGCAGCAAAAAATATTTCCAAGTATCAAGCTGAGACAAGAAAATAGCGAGACAAGAAGGTAGTTAAGAAAGATATCAAGGTAGGGGACTGGGTCCTAAGGAAAAACCCAAGCATGCCCGCTGGAAAAGCTGCAACAGAAATGGGAAGGCCCATTTTTGGTCATCAAAAGCAACAGGTCTGGCTCATTTCGCTTAGGCGACGACGAAGGCAATGAGCTGCCACATTCATGGAATGCAGACAGCTTACGCAAATATTATTTATAAAAAGATGTAAAATGGCTTCGTGTTCTATAAACGAAGTCATTAAGTAGAATAGCATTTTTACTTTTTCCATAAGCCCGTACTCTTTTCCTCACAAGGGGACCCTGACCAAGGGGTGAGGTTTTTAACGAGGCGGTGCTTACTGTAACTCGTCAAGCTATATATAAACGAGGTATTCCCCAAACGAGCAGCATCGAAAGCGATTGGCTTCGACCAAGTCGCTGGTATTCGACAATTCAAATAGAACTGAATTGACCCTACCGAGAGTAAGGCCAATTCAGATCTAAGGAAAAGCTTACTCGAAAAAGGAGTAAAAGGGGGCTTCGGTCCAAAAACGCTTACTCTAAACAGAGTAAAAGGGGCTTTGGCTCAAACAACTATATAAAATCAAAAACAGCTTCGGCTAACAGTTTTATAAATGCTTATAAACAAAAATAAGAAGCTTATGCGAATACAAGTAATAGGGGCTTCGGCAACCTATCAGAACTCACGCACAACATATTCTTATACATTCATATTTATGCACAAAAGCTCAAAAAAGCTAAAGTGGCTTCGAACCACAGGTACACGCAAGTACAAAACACTTGAATGAATAAACCTCGCTTCGGGGGGAGGAGGCGTTTCTTTCGCAACGAAGCCAAATCGAGCTTACATTCATTCAAGTGTTTCCGATCGAAACAATGACCAAGCGAATTACAAAGTATTTTACAAAGAGATGGCTCAAAACATCTCAAAAATATAGCCGTCAAATTGCTGGCCAGATGTCCTAAATCTCGGAGCATTAAACATGTAAGAAAAATCCCTATCATCATCTAAATCCTCTGGCTCGACCTTAACTGGAAGCAAACGAGCAGCTTCGGCGTTTCTCGCACGAGCAAGTTTGACACGAGGTGATTGTCGAACGATGAAAGAGTTAAAAAAGTCAAACACATCAAATTCGCAATGACGAAAAAACTCGTGACAAAATTCCCAAAAATCGCCAAGTCTTCGACTCGGATAACATTGTTGATAATGTTCCCATGCGAAGCCAGACACACCCAAGGGGCCATCGCGCATGGTGATTGGCATGAGTTCAAGAACAACTCCCTCGCCAGGGATCTGAGTATATACAAATATTACATCGCTTAGTGTTACTTTACAGCAAAAGCTAAACAAAGTGATAGCCTCAACAAATCTACACCTTCGGCTCTCCATCATGTCTCTCATCAGCACCAGCATGAGAGGATGAAGGGCCAGCAGTCGTAGCTTCGGCTTCGGCTTTCTGCTGCTGCTCAAGGGTAAGCTCCTCTTTGTACTAAAAATAAACAAAACAATCAATACTAAAAGCAAAATAAGTAGAATACGAGTGAAAGCAAAAATAACCAAAAGGGCAAAAGAAGTTAACCTTAACGAGATGGTCATACGCAGTGGTTCGGGCACACTCTCTCCCTGTAGCAGACCAAAATTTCCTGAGAAAGATGGCGCGAGTCGCCAGAACAACTTTGTTGAAAAATTCCTTCTTGTCGGGATTCAAAGCTGAAGGAAATTGAAAGTCCCTCCTCAAGAAGCTCTTATAGTGAGAGCACCCTTCATCTGCTAGCATTTTAAAGGCGTTGGTGATGCAGGTTCGAGCAGCATAATCACCTACTTTGGACAAGACGTCCGGTAGGGACTTGAACTCATCATCCAGCCATGCAAAAAGCTTCCCAAGGTCAAAATCATCTGAAGGGAAGGGCAGTGGCTCAGCTCCATATTGCTTCAGAGAAGCCTCGTACTCTAGGTACACGCCACTGCTGCGGCTAAGAATCTCGGTCCCCAAATCCTTCTTGTCGGCTCTCAGCTTGTCTATCTGAGACCTTAGCCTATCAGCTTCGGAAACAAGAGAATCCTTCAAATCGACAGCGACAAGAAGCTCTCTCTTGTATTTCTCTGCATCAGACATCGCCTTTTCCTTAGCAGCCTCGACAGTCTTTATCTGATTTTTCATTTCATGTTCCAAAGTGGAACTCTCGACCAACTTGTTCCGAAGCCCCTCAATAGTTTGAGCATTGAGCTCACGGGTAGTCTCAAGCGAGGAGACTTTACTTTTAAGCGAAGCCACCTCTGACGTGGCGGTCTCCCGCTCAAGACGAAACCGCTCCTTTTCATTCTCCAAAGATTCTTTGAGCTAAAGGAAGCTTTCGCGTTCTTTCCTCAAACTATCAAGTTCAGCCCGCTCGTTCTCAACATCGTTGAGACGAAGTGGAAGGCGAGCGAAAAGCTCCTGCATGGACATCATAGACTAAAACAAACAAAAGATAAGTACCAAAAAAGCTAAACAACAAACTCAAAAACGAAGGAGAAGAAATAAACCTGGATATCGCCACTAAGGCTGGAGATTGAAAGTGTGTCCAAATCCAAAGATTTCACACGAGTCTCAAGCTCTGAAAAAGCAAAACAAGATTAAGACAAAAAGTAGCACTCAATCGGCTTCGTGAGAAATAATAGTAAAAAATGTAACCTTTTGGAGCAACAATAGGAATGTCATTGGGAGGGCGAAAACCACTCTGCCGAAGGCGATCTGCGATGGGGCCATAACCAGTATAACTTGCTCCTGAGGTAAAAGAATCAACAAATCAAAAAAGAAAAAATAAGGGCATAAAAATTAACAAAGCGAAACGTACCTTCACATTCAAAAGCTGGCTTCGTAGAAGCCGATTCAATGCCCATAATAGGGGCAGAAAGTCCGGCGTCAGCTGGATGAGTTAAATTAACTGGCGAAGCAGGTGCTGGAGACACCAAATCGCCAGAACCCTGCCCAGTCTCAAGAGCAAAAGCCGTCTGCACAGGTTCCTCAACGTTAGCAGAAGCCAACTGCGTTGGCTCCTCAATGTTAGCCGAAACCGTCCGCGAAAACTCTTCAATGTTAACCGAAGCCGACTGCGTAAGCCCCTCAGAAATCTGAAGAGACTTGGCCGCCGCACCAGTCAACAAGTCCAAGGACGATGGCTGGAATGGGACAGATGATACTTCAGCTTCACCAAGTGCAAAATCATTCGTCTCATCCTCCCTCAGAAGACGGCTGAAGCTCACTTCATCCTAATCGTCAATGCATCCAGGCAGGCGTTCACGATGAGGAGGCGCAACAACGGCTTTAACTGTAATAAAGACAAAAATAGATGAGAAAAGCGAAGCCAAAAACAAAAAGACAAGATAGACAAAAAACAAACCTCTAGAAGAGGGTACATCGACTGCAGTGGAAGCTGCAGGATCGACCTGCATAGGCGCAGCAGTAACAGGCACTTCAGCAGACGAAGCAACGGGACGAGGAGGAGCACTGGAAAGCAGAGCGATGGGAAGAGCTTTCAAAAGCTTTTGACGCTTGGAAGCTTCTAAGGAAGAAGTAATAATCCGCTTTTTCGTGGCAACCACCTTGGAGGCACCTCCTCGGCTTTGGCTCCCGCCCAGGCTAGAGGGGGCTCCGGCTTTGCTGCCACCAGCTTCGTCGCCGCCCTCGTCTGATTGACTGCTTCCACGGCCTCCGCCACGACCCCTCTTCCCACGGCCACGAGTTGGCTTCGGGGCTGCCAGCACGCTGGGATGATCCTCAGCGGTGAACTTCTTCGTTGGCTTGGATGGGGCCGTAAGCTGAGGGTAGCTGACACCCATTTCATCAAACACTCTGTTCAAACAAACCCCATCCACTAAAGCCAAACAGCTTTCATGCTCCTTTGACGTATACTTTCCACAAATATTTTCAGCCATCAGTTCGATGGACTGAACGTAGGAGTAATCCGACATGTTGGCCGGCTTCTTCGCCCCAAATTTGGGAAAGCAAACATTGTTCATTCCTCTGTAAGGCTTCGTGACAACTGGAAATGGCCTCCAGTCAGCAGACAAAACGTTGAGCCCCATGGCCAATCCTTCCTCAACCAAGTCACGGCTGCTGGAGACTCGGCTAGCTTTGTAAAAGGCGCTCTCACAGCGGTCGAAGCCGGGTGCCTTACTGTTGAAAGAAGGGCAGGCAACGAAGTTACAAGGACCAATAGAACTGTGCAGCGGAAACGATCTCTATTTCGCTCCATTTTCTAACACATTCTCCACCGCTGGCACCTTGACATAAAGCCAATAGCTTTTCCAATTCTTGTCCCAGGTGTTTTTCTGGCAAAAGGTAAGTTCTACCTTTTGCAAATCAGTTTGCCTCCATCGCGCACAGAAGGTAACACTGCCATAGTCCGGCTCGTATTCGAAGCCGTCAAGCTTAACACTTTTAGTCTGGCGATGCCCTTCAAAGTAACGGACGAAGCAGTCCACGTTAACATCTGATGCATTCGTTTTCAACGCCCAAAAGAAGTGAAGTAGATGAGTGATAGCATTGGGGATGAGGTGATGGAACTGCAATCCGAACCTCCCAAGAATATCAGCAATTATATTATCAACGGGCATCCGAAGCCCAACGCAGAAGAACTCCTTGAACACCACGGCTTCGTCCTCAAGAGGTGTCGGGGTAGTCTCTGTGCCTGGGGCTCGTCCGTGACCGGCTGGGAAGTATCCTTTTGACTCATAAAAGCGGATCAGCTCAGGGGTAACAAAGGATTTACCAAAGACAGTGGTCTTTGGCTTCTTCCGATAATCCAAAAGATCTGATACATCGGCTTCTACGTCCTCAAAGGCATCACCGGCCGCAGACTCGGCATCTTCTGTATCATCGCCTCCGGTGGGATCATCCTCAATGGGATCTTTGCCCCTGTCATCAGCTTCCACAGCAATTTCAGCTTCTGGAGCCACGGCCACGTTGACCTCAAGCTCTTGAGCAAAGGATTGAGCTTCGACAGCATCCATGTCAACAGCGTCTGAATTGTCCCCTTCGGAGTCGGAGTCAATCAGACGAGCGGTTTGCTTCGTGCGAGCCGCTAGAACAAACAAAAAAACAATAAGTAAACGAAACAGCAAAAAGAAAGGAAAAAATGAAGGAAATCATAGAGCACAAAAAGCAAAACTTACTCGTAACTAGAAGAAAAGGCCAAACACTTGAGATTTAAGAGCTTTCAAAGCAAGCGAAAGCTTCAAGCACAAGCTAAGTAAGAAAATCGCCAAGCGAAGCAAGCGAGATTCTACCCCCCTTCGGTCCTATTTATAGGGCGGTAAAATTAGACCGTTGAAAATCTCGAAAAACGAGCCAGCGCTTCAAATTCAAACTAACCGAAGCAAAATTACGGCAACGGTACCAAAATTTAACCGTTAGGAAGCACTTGGGGGCTTTCTCCAACAAGGAGGAGGCGTTTCTCGGGCTGGCAAGCAATCCAAAGTTCGTGGAGCTCAGCCTGTTGAAGAAAGCCCTCGTCCTCGAGGGGCTACTGTTGGGGATTTGGCCCGCCGACAAACGCCCTCTGCTTGTTTTGCTCTCTCTCATGCATAATGGCGGCAATGAACTAGGGAGCAGAAGCCAATCAGCTTTGATCACTCAATAAGTCCCTAATTTGGCTTCGGTCAGGCGAGTTAAACCAAAGCTAATCGGCTTCGGTCATCACGATTAGCAGTATACCAAAGCGACGTTATCCAAACTAAGTTAGAAGCTAATTCGATGAAGTATTGATACTATTGAGTGTCAAAAGCTATAATTGAGTTAATGGCTAGCTTCGGTTCGCTTCATATTGCAGGTCCTTGGGAGAGCCCTTGGCTTTTGGACGCCAAGAGACGGCTTCGGGTCGTCCTGACTCGGAGGAAGCCAAATCGAGGAACTGCACAGCTCTTTCTGGCGAGCGAAGCAGGCTTAGACCAAGTCCAAGCCAAATCAAACACGGGATTGCAAGTCTACTCATTCACATTGGGAGGAGTAAATGTATCAAAGTGTCCTTAGGCTATTTGTGTTATATAGTCTAGAGGATGATGCCTGATTTCCAAGGGTACAATGGGAATATAAAGACCCTTGGACTCTCTATAAAAGGAGGCCCCTCTCCTACATGTAAAGGTTGTTGATTCCCGAGAATACTGTTGATAAGTAATATATTGTTGCTTGTCCTAGTTACTCAATCTCTTCCGTTGCTTGGGCCCATTGGTTTCGGCTATTATCCCAACACAGTCGAAGCTCAAACATTGGGGACGGCGGTCATACACGGCATGGCTACTGAGTGCCTTTGCCCAGCTGTGAGCATTAGCGGTGTTGATGGAAGTAGTACTCCTGTTATGCTAGAGAACTTTGTCTTTAATCAATCTCTGGATGATGCATAGCGGGCACGCTTCGAATACGGCATGAACTTATAATGAACTTGAACTTTGTTCCTTGGAATAAAGTGGGAAAACCTTTTTTTCAAAAAAAAAAACAGGTTAATGGATGATCTATCCACGAACTTGCACGTTTGCCATGGACCGCTTCAGGCCGCAGCTCATCCTGGTGCCTCCACCATAAAACTACGACGAACTGCCGCACCTCGGCCACGCTTCCCTCCACGCCGTGCCCTGATGACGTCTACACTACACCTTTGTCCCTATTTGCACTATATGTCTCCGTGCAGGTCGTCCTCCGTATGCTCTCCATGCTCACGTGGGGAAGAGAGATTAACATGATCGTGGATTATATGCAACTAGCTAGCACGAAAAACCAGCCGCATACCAGACCTGTAACTAATTTTTACGGTTGCGGGATGAACTCGCCGAGTATTTACGATTGATTACCTCACCTGGCGTAAGAAGAATCGATGCCGTACCATGTCTTGCTGCAGCTCGGCGGCGCCGCCCACCGCCCGGGCGTCCATGGTGCCGCACTTCGTGCCTCCGTCCACGTCGTCCTCTGTAGATTCCATAGGCACGTGAGGATGAGAGATTTTTCTAATCACGTATTAGATTCAACTGAGACAACAAAAATCAGCTGCACATCGGACCTATAATCAATTTTTACGGTTGCGGATGAATCCATCTAGTTTTTACGGTATCCTGACCTCGTCGGAGCTCCAGGAAGACGGGCGTCGGCGCGTCGAATATTATTTGACGCGCTGCGCGACAATTAGTCCTGTCATATATATATATATATATTATATATATATATATATATATATATATATATATATATATATATATATATATATATATATATATATATATATATAGGGCGAGGCTAAAATGCAACAAGGTGTATTTTGTATAGGAAACGCACAGACCCTAGCAAGACTACCGAAAAAGAAAAAAACCAGCGCTCTCGCACTCCCGCGCCAAACCAGCACTCTCGCACTCCCGCGCCTCGCGCTTTGGTCCACCCACTGCCTGCATGCATAGAATCTTTTTGTGTTCAAAACTTCAATTCACTTTTTCTTCTAAACTGTAAGTCAAATCGACGAACCGTTTGTTGCATCTTACTCGAAAAATGTGCTTAACAAAACAAGATCCAACATGGATATATTTCGTGCATTTTTTGTTAGTTGCAAC
>CM014271.1:33015742-33062601 GCA_004135705.1 Alloteropsis semialata
AGGTTGGTGATCTGGTTTGGAAGACAATTCTACCTATAGGATCGAAGAGCAACAAGTTTGGTAAATGGTCTCCAAGTTGGGAAGGCCCGTACAAGGTGATTAGAGCGATCTTCGGTAATTCTTATATGGTGGAGACTTTGCAAGGTCAGCAGCTGCCAAGGGCACTTAATGGAAGGTACTTAAAGCGATATTATCCAAGTGTTTGGCAAGAAACTTGATTCATATGGCCGATAGTTTTAAATATCGTCCTTAGAACAAAAAGGCCGATGGATTTTGTTATACATCGTCCTCAAGAGTGTTTTCTTGTGCTAAAGTGTTTTCTGGTACGGAAGCTTTACCAAAAAACAGGGGGCATATGTTGGCAATCAAAATTGGCACAAGAACAACATGACAGGAAGAACCGGTGGAACCGGATTCCGAGACCGGTGGAACCGGTTTGGTTCACTGTTGCCCGTCTGGCAGGGCAAACCGGTGGAACCGGTTTAGGGAACCGGTGGAACCGGTTTTCTCCAAGTCCTAGTAGGTTTGGACTCTTTTTGTAGATCCGAGTTGTATAGGACTTTTCTTGCGGGATACGACCTCCCCACCCTATAAATATGAAGGGTTACGGCCGATTGAGTATCATCCAATCGATCAAAACATTTATTACCTTTACTTTTTTGTCATCTTCAAACCCTAGCTTTTCCAACCCTAATTCTGTTCGTTCTTCGTCTCCACGGCGTTTGACGGCTCTCTGAGTGGCCTGCCGATCTCAGAGAAACCCTAGGCGCGCCTGCCCTGACGGGGTCCCTCCCGGGCCGGCGATCTTAGGTCTACGCAGCAGCTCCCGTAGAACCGGTTTCACCGGATCTACAAACCGGTTTCACCGGTTTCACCTGAGCCTGGTGCAGTTGCTCAATCTGTTGCGGATCCGCGCGTTCTAGCGCAAACTCGATGTGCTGACCACGAAAGGCGTCAACACCTACATGATATGAACTATGGAGCATCCGCTCTATCCACATGGTACTGCGGCTGCCAACCCGGAACCCACCGTGGCACCGTACCACTGGCGAGGCCCCGATCACTGGTCATTTTGGCTTAAGCACAACTCATACAATTTCTTTAGTTTATCATCCACGCTGGGCGATGACGATCAGCAGTTGAGCAATGAGCACACTGCACACCAGTCCTTCATAAGGCTGACCCAAGATAGTCCATGGTAGGAACAGCGCCACGAGTAGGCCCAAACAACGTTCGGCCCACCATACTCTGGAGCCCAGGCAGCCCAGAACAACATTGGGAAAATCCGAGCAGATCTTCTGAATAAAAAGCATCGAAGACTCGAGGCCAGGCCTAGCACTTGAGCACACTGCGAGAAAAAACTGCTTATCTCAAAAGGGAAGAAACAGTAAACGAAAAACAAGTGGCGCGCCAGCGTAATCGGGCGGCAGCCTTCCCGTCCGGGCTCCGCCACTCGTTCCCTCCCCTTTCCGGCATGCTTGTTGCATTGGCTTTGTTTAGTTTGCGAAAGTTGCAAAAAGTAAATTGCAAAAGTTGCATTGAAAACCGTGTCATGAGAGAGGGCACGTTTTTCAATGCGTAATTTTGTGAAACTTTGGCCGTGTTCGGCAGTTGGGGACAATTTTTTGTCCCCAAATACTGTCGCATGCATGGAGCTCTAAACGAAGTTTATTTACAAAACCTTTTCACAGATGAGTGCAACTTTGCGCGACGAATCTAATGAGCCTAATTAATTCATGATTTGCTACAGTAATGCTATAGTAACCATCCTCTAATCGTGCGGTCAAAGGCCTCATTAGATTCGTCTCGCGAATTTGCCAGGGGGTTGTGGAGGTAGTTTTGTAAACTGACTTTAGTTAATACCCCTAATTAGTGGTCAATGTAGCATTTAATGGAGGGACAAAAAATTTGTCCCTCCAACCGAACATTGCAAGTTTCGCGAACTAAACAAGGCCATTGTTGTGTGTGGACTATGGTCATGGCTCGTGGGGCGTCGCCGCCACCGATTGAATAAGCTTGCGGTGGTGGTACTGACATTATTCGTCGCCCAATTTTGATAGGATCTCGTCATTCTCGGCGCGGTGAAACAGGCAAAGCAAAGATAAACTTGGCACTAATTTCTCAGAAAAATTCCTTATTTGCCATTGAAATTTACATTGCTTCCTTATTTGCCATTGAAAAAGTTTGTATCCTTATTTGCCATTGGCTTGAAATTACACTCCCTTCTTGGCCATTGCCGTCTATTAGATGGATAACAGAGTTAACTTGGGACTTGAAAAGATGATGTTACCCTTAGCACATAAGGGCACTGTGTCTGACGTTTCCTTGCTTCGTGCTTGTCATTTTCTAACACAGTGAAAGGGGCCTCGATGAGGCAAGAGTGGGCGATGGGCAACCCTTGGGAACGGGTCGCCAAATTGGAGCCAAGTTCGTGCAAGTGGTGGATCCGGCAGGCTTCTCCTGGCTTTCTCGGCTCGGCGCCGCGGGCTAGCAGCCAGCTGCGCAGCGCATTGACGCCTCGTTGTCCTGCTCGGCATGCCCGTCAGCCTGGATTGGCCAGGTGCATGCCGCTGCAGCCTGTGTCGTGTATGCCAGAACCCGGCGCTGCTCCCAGACGGGGGCGAGGTCGCCCGCGTGCGCTTCTTCCGCGGCGTATGTATGGGGGTGTTTAGTTCACCTCTTTTACATCTATTTTGCAAAATGCATATTTTTTAATGTATTTTTTCTCTCTGTGCACGCAACCCAATGTATAAACACTATACATAACAACTGCATCTAAATACCTCCTATGTGACCCAGCAGCCCGGAGGTGCTTCCGCTGGGGGCCACACTGCTCGCGCGGCGCAGCTTCCACGCCACGCGATACCCGGCTACCCGGAGCTGGTCCTGTTGGGGCGAGGCCGCCCGCCCAACGCTCCTCTAGCGGTGTGCAAGACATGCCGCCCAGCACTACTCCCGCTGGGGCGAAGCCCAAACGCCCGGCGCTGCTCCTGCTGGCGCGAGTCATCCCCGTACAAATCCGTCTCCCCTTGATGCGGCCGTCGATCTCTGGGAATCTATCTTGTGTTAGGGACGAGGAAAAGAGGAGTGAGATGCTGGGGGGAGGGGGGTGGGTGGCGCAGAAAATAGAACATGCACTAGCTAACGGTGTAGGCCGGAGTGGACGGCAATGGCAGAAAGAAAATTAAATTTCAAGTCAATAGCAAGTAAAAAGCACAAAGTTTCTTAATGGCAAATAAGGAAGCCATATGAACAAATAATGATTTTTCTCGATTTCTCAAGGTGGCCTGCTTGCATTGCAGGCTTGCAGCGGCTCATGCCCGCAGCGAGCGAGGTGACCCAGCAAATCGCGTGCTGAAAAGGAGAGGCCATTGGCAGGTAAGGGGGTGTTTAGATAGCAGTATGCAAAACCAGTTTGCAAAATGAGCGCATTGGGAAGCGCGCGCAAATAGAAAAAAGTGCATTGGGAAGCGCGTAGAATACAAAACGGTAGGTAGAATGTAAAATGGGGTAAGTAAACACCCCCTAAGTGGGGCCAGCAGTAGGTAGATGGGACCCACGCAGCAGTGGCACCGGTAGCGGGCTAATAACGGCTTTTGTGAAGTGGGTTGGTGTGCCTGCCTTTCGCAATAAACAAGGCGCAGGCAGCAGAGCAGGCTACGCTACGGTACCCAGCCTACCAAGGCTAGCTAGCAGCGGGGAGGGGGACACCGCCGCAGCCAAGATGCGCTGTTCGCGCCACCGCCACCACTGCCAGTTCCCACATGCCAAAGCGAACGCGAAAGCAAACGAGGCAGGGGGGCACGGCAAAGCAGAGAGGAGGGCACCAGATACTGCCCGCCCCGGCGCCGGTGCTCTGCTCCCGCGGCTTTCCTTTCCCTCCATCCACGCCCTTCGCCTGTGTGTGTACACGCAGGCGGATAGCGCTGCGCTGCTCGTCTACTAGTCGCGTCGGGCTAGCCGCCAGTCGAGTACTCGAGTCGTGTTGCATACGCCGGCGGGCGACGGGGCACGGCACGCGTGGGCCCGGCGGTCCAGAGCGTTCCAGGCCAGGGCAGCGGCGTGGGGTGGTCTCTCTCTCGCGTCACATCGCGTCGGGAGAGGGCCACTGCTAATCCGTCTCCCTTTATCATTGGTGGCATCCTCGGCAACTTGCTGGCGGGCATTGATGGCGGCACGCCGCGCCGTTCCCGTTCCGTTCGCGCCCCCGTCCCGGAGATGCCGCGCACGCGGAGCCGCCGCTCGCCTCCACCTGCCCTACAGAGTTGGACATTCCGTGGCGGGAAATTACTCCCTCCCGCGCGCGCCTGGACCCTTCGGAACTGCTGCCCGCCCGCCGCCTTCTTGGTTCAAAAGTTTGAACGGCTCAGGGTGTTAAGAGGCAGTTAACCTAACCAAACTCAAGATCACTTGCGAGGTGTTCAATTTCGTGAAAAAATTTTGCTGAAAAATTTTGCAAGAGAATCTTACCATTTAGGAGTACTAAATGTAGACTAATAATAAAACTAATTATAGATCTCGCTTGAAAATTGCGAGACGAATCTAATGATGGTAATTAATCCATAATTAGTGAATGTTTAGCGGATGGTTACTGTAGCATCACTGTTGCAAATTATGGTCTAATTAGGCTCATTAGATTCGTCTCGCAAAGTTATCTAGGGTTATGAAATGGGTTTTGTCATTAACACACGTTTACTGCTCCATGCATATAAGATTCCTTTGGAAAAAATTTTGGTGAAAATTTTCTTGGAGAATTGAACACCCCCCTTGATTGGCTAGCTACGATTGCCCGCTGCCGGAGTGACGCAGCTTTGCTATCCACTCCAGAGGACTCCACGCTCCGGTCCGCCCGCCTTCACATCACGCGCCGGGGATAAGATAGGAACAAAATTTATCTCATCTTTTTTATGCCATTCAAATTTAGACTATCTCTTCATGAAAATTTAACTTCATCTTTTGTATGCCATTGCCGTTAATTTTTAACGTGAGAAGCAGGTTAACATCGTGAAAATGGATCGTCTGCTACAACCGTCATGATTTTGAGACGATATTACCCCTCCGACCCTTATTCAATATCCGGCCGGCCGGATCTCCCCAATTTCTTCTCCCCAAATCAAGCAGCGGGACCATGCGTCGCGGCCGCGCGGCGACCTGTCACAGCCCAGAAGACGTCACCATGAAGCGGAGGCGTATTTTCGCGTTGTGTTTTCATTATGTGAGTCGTGTGTATGACCGGTGGGCCTAAGTGCCGTGAGTATGACGAGTGGGGCCTGCGTGCCCAGGGGTGTGTGTGCGGCCGGGTTATAAGCCGAGCCGAGGAGACGAACTGGACTATTCACGATCTGAAATTTGCAATAGCAAAGCATCGGGTGTCAGGGTTCATCGCCCGGCCCTCTACCAGTTGATTTCCATGTGATTACTCACGTCGCCGGTGATTCCGACGGCCAAGGGTGTTACAGTGGTATCAGATTCGGTGTTCCTCGGCGGGGATTCGTGCTAGGGTTCATCTGGTTTCCGCAAAATCCGTTGATTCGGTCGGGCTAAACGGGGTCGGTTGGGCTCGATCCGATCCTTTGCAGCGTGGCACCTGCGAGGAACGGATTCCCGTAATTCCACTCCACGGCTGACTGGATTCGCAGCGCGGGATCGGTGAAGCTGTGGCCACGGAGTTCTCCCCTTTCTGGCGGCGCGGCGTGGAGTTCTTCTGGCGGTGAGTTGACGGGTTCTTCCTCTTCTTCTTCTTCGGATCTACGGCGGTCTTCCGGTTCTTCTCTCCATCGTGTGAAGAATTTGGGAGATCTGTTCGGGCGCGGTGTGGAACACTTCCTCGCCGTTCGAGGATCTGGTGAGTGGTCACTGTATTCCTTTGGTTAAGTCGATTCGGTTCGTGCCTCGTTTCTTCGATTCGAGGTTTTCCAAAATCGATCCGTAGTCGCTTAGCTCGAGGTGTGATCACCACGGCTCCTCCTAAGCCTTCAGCGCAGACTTTGCTCTTGTTGGGAAGGATGGATGAAGCAGAAACCAAAGAGGATGAGCGTTGGGCAGAGATCATGGATCATTTGGATCTCTTGTTTGCTAGAGTGGGCTCTATTGAAACCAATCAGCAGCGGATGGAAGGGCAATTTGATGTGTCTACAAAACTACTCGAGCAGATGTTGAAGGACCAACAGGTGATGGCCAAGCAAATCGAGTCTACTGGGAAAGAAGTGGCCAATCTCACAATCAATCAGACGGAAAAGCAGCAGGATACACCACCAAGTCCTACTTCTTCAGAAAGCACCTTCGAGAATGCCTTTCGACCTAGGCGACCTCCACGGCCTCCTGTTGGACAGACTTCTCGAGCAGCTCCTACTTTTGCTAAGAACACAGAAGGAAGAGCACCTGGGGGCTCCTTCATGCCCAAACTGAATTTTCCAAGGTTTGATGGGGTCAATCCTTGCATCTGGAGGGATCAATGTGAGGATTTCTTCAAGCTGTTCAACATACCAGAAAGTTTGTGGACCTCCACAGCAGCTATTCATATGGATGGCAAAGCAAAGAAGTGGTTCCATGTGTTCAAGGTGAAGAACGGGCTATGTGAGTGGGACACCTTCATTAAGGCAGTGGAAGCCAAGTTTGGTGATAATGATTATAGAGAAGCTATGCAACAGTTGTTGGAGTTACAACAGACTGACACATTGCCTACATACATTGCATCTTTTGAAGATCTTCAGTATCAGCTACTACTTCACAACAGTTCCTTAGATGATATGTTTTTCATTACACATTTCATCAGGGGACTCAAAGCTGAGATTGGAAACACTGTGCAAACTCAGATGCCTGACACTTTGGAGAAGGCAATTATGCTGGCTAAAACACAGCAGCAGGTGCTGGACAAGTCCAAGTTCAAATGGTCTAGAGGATCTCTCTCAAGTAAACCTCTCCAAACACTGCAGAAGGGTGAGCAGCGGGGTCTTCCATAGAACAGTACATTGTGGAAAGAAAGGCAATTGAGAGATTATCGGAAAGCGAATGGCTTGTGTTTCTACTGTGCTGCTCCTTTTGATGCAAATCATAAGGAGGTCTGTCCCAAGCGTCCACAAGCTCAAGCTAATGCTATAGTGCTCAATGAGTTAGATGTGCAACTCACAGATGATGTGTTAAACCAGCTAGCAGTGGAGGATGCATTAGCTGAAGAATTCTGCCAGTTGTCACTTAATGCTATTGCTGGCACTGAAATAGGGGAAGCAATGAGGCTTAGAGCACTGGTGGGTAACAAGGTCATGCTCACACTAGTGGATAGTGGGAGTTCTCACAGCTTTGTGAGTGCTGATTTTTTGAAGAAAGCAGGCATTCAGTCAATTCCAACATCACCTAAACGAGTCAAACTAGCAAATGGAGATCTGCTTGTCTCTGATCAGTGGGTACCAAAATTGGAATGGTGGGCTAATGGGTATACAATGCAAACTGATATGAATGTGCTGGACTTGGGGGCTTATGATGCTATACTAGGCTATGATTGGCTCAAACAACATAGCCCTATGAGATGTGATTGGGAACTGAGAACTTTGGAGTTCACTGAGCAGTCCACACAAGTGTTGCTACAAGGGGGTGTTTCACCTCCTACAACACCTCAGGCTATCACACCAGAGCAAATGATCAAGTGGTCCAAAGGCAATGATATTTGGGCTCTAGCAGTGGTAGAGATGTGTCAAGAACAAGGATGTACTCAAGACATACCTGCTGTGACAGAATTGCTTCAAGAATTCAAAGATGTGTTCCAAACACCTACAGAGCTTCCCCCACACAGATTTTATGACCATCACATTCCACTGGTTCCTGGAGCTGTCCCAGTCAATTCCAGGCCCTACAAATACCCACCACATCACAAAACAGAAATTGAGAAGCAAGTTAAGGAGCTGTTAGCTGCTGGGTTGATAACACCAAGTACAAGCCCTTTTGCTAGTCCAGTCCTGCTGGTGTTAAAGAAAGATGGTAGTTGGAGGTTTTGCATTGATTACCGCAAGCTGAACTCTATTACAGTGAAGAATAGATTCCCAATGCCCCTTATTGATGAGATATTGGATGAGTTGGCAGGAACCAGATTCTTCACCAAACTGGACATGCGTTCTGGGTATCATCAGATAAGGATGAAAGAGGAGGATGAGTTCAAGACAGCCTTCAAAACCCACCATGGCCACTATCAATTTAAGGTAATGCCCTTTGGTCTCACCAATGCCCCAGCCACTTTCCAATGCATTATGAATGAAGTACTAGCTCCTTTCCTCCGCAAATTTGTTATGGTCTTCTTAGATGATATTCTCATATATAGTCCTACATTAGAACTCCATTTGGACCACCTTAGAGCAGTACTAGAACAATTACGCCACCACAAATTATATATGAAAGAGAGTAAATGTTCTTTTGCTCAAGATACACTAGAGTATTTGGGCCATGTTATTTCTTCCCATGGGGTTGCCACAGATCCTAGCAAAACAGCAACTATGTTACAGTGGCCAGTTCCCAGAACAGTGACAGAGCTCCGGGGTTTTTTGGGGCTCACTGGATACTATAGGAAATTTGTTAAAGGGTATGGGGTGATTGCCAAGCCACTGACCCAGCTCTTCAAGAAGAAACAGTTCACTTGGAACATGGAGGCACAAACAGCTTTTGATCAGTTGAAACAAGCTATGACAACTACACCGGTCTTGGCTCTACCAGACTTCAGAGAGCAATTCATTATTGAGACTGATGCGTGTGACATAGGAGTGGGAGCAGTCCTCATGCAGAAGGACAAACTTGTGGCATACTTGAGCAAGGCATTGTCAGTCCAACACAAAGGCCCTCTCTATCTATGAAAAGGAGTTTCTGGCATTAATCATGGCGGTGGATAAATGGAGGCAGTACCTGTATGGGAGTGAATTCATCATTAGAACTGACCACAAGAGACTTACATATTTGACTGAGCAAAACCTGCACTCAGATATGCAGAGAAGGGCCATGACAAGGTTAATGGGTCTCCAATTCAAGGTGGTATACAGGAAGGGTAAGGAGAATTTGGCTGCTGATGCACTCTCTCGCATGCAGCACTTATATGCTCTCCAGTCAGTATCTGCTGTTCAACCGGCCTGGATGCAAGAGATTCTTAACTCTTATGCCACAGATGCTCATGCTCAACAGCTGCTACAACAATTGGCGATTTGCAGTCCCAATGATTCAGGATATGCTATGGATAAGGGCTTGATCAGATATCAGGGCAAAGTGTGGACTGCCCAGAATTCAGCTTTGCAGACAAAGATCATAAGTACTTTTCATGATAGTGCTATAGGAGGCCACTCTGGGGTTCAGGCAACATACCACAAAATTAAAAGGTTGTTCTTCTGGAAGGGTTTGAAACCAGCAGTGGAAGATTTTGTCAAACAATGTGCAGTCTGTCAACAGGCAAAACACCTCAACTCTTTGCCTGCAGGTCTGTTACAACCATTACCAATTCCTGATGGGGCTTGGCAAGATTTGTCCATGGACTTCATTGAGGGGCTGCCCAAATCAGATGGGTATAGTGTCATTCTGGTTATGGTGGACAGGTTCACTAAATATGCCCACTTTCTACCACTCAAGCATCCTTACACTGCACAGAGTATAGCTAGAGAAGTGTTTGACACTGTGATTAAGTTACATGGTCCACCTAAGTCCATTGTGTCTGACAGAGATAAGGTGTTTACTAGTGCCTTTTGGAAAGAGTTGTTCTCCCTGTTGGGCACAAAGTTGCTGTTCAGTTCGGCTTATCACCCACAAACCGACGGCCAAACTGAACGAGTTAACCAATGTTTGGAGATGTATCTCAGATGTGTGGTTCATGACATACCCAAGCAATGGAAAAAATGGTTGCCACAAGCTGAGTTTTGGTACAACTCTTCCTTCCATTCTTCCATTGGCTGCACACCATTCTATGCATTGTATGGGTATGAGCCCAATATAGCAGCTTTTCCATCAGTGAGCACTTTGACACATCCAGATGTTACTGAGCTGGTGACAGAGTTACAGACCAATGCTCATGTTTTGAAAGAACACTTGGCAAGAGCTCAAAACAAGATGAAAGCAGTAGCTGACAAGAAGAGGTCAGACCAAGAATACCAGATTGGGGAATTGGTGCTCTTGAAGCTTCAGCCGTATGTGCAATCTTCAATAGTCAACAGACCATTTCCAAAATTGGCTTTCAAATATTTTGGACCTTACAAGATCTTGGAGAGGATTGGTCGAGCAGCTTACAGGCTTGACTTACCACCAGAAGCACTGATCCACCCAGTGTTTCATGTATCGCAATTGAAACCCTTTCTTCCAAACTACACACCTGTGTTTGCAGGACTTCCAAAGATTGCTGAACTGGATGCTCGTGCTCTTCGTCCAGAGTTGGTGCTTGAGGGCCGGCTGATCAAGAAAGGCAACAAGGCTGTCCCACAAGTCCTTGTCAAGTGGGAAGGCGTTCCAGCAGATGCGGCCACTTGGGAGGATTGGTACGTGCTGACAACAAAGTTTCCAAGTCTGCTTCCGGGAGGACCAGCAAGCTCTGAAGGGGGGGGGGAGATGTCACAGCCCAGAAGACGTTACCATGAAGCGGAGGCGTATTTTCGCGTTGTGTTTTCATTATGTGAGTCGTGTGTATGACTGGTGGGCCTAAGTGCCGTGAGTATGACGAGTGGGGCCTGCGTGCCCAGGGGTGTGTGTGCGGCCGGGTTATAAGCCGAGCCGAGGAGACGAACTGGACTATTCACGATCTGAAATTTGCAATAGCAAAGCATCGGGTGTCAAGGTTCATCGCCCGGCCCTCTACCAGTTGATTTCCATGTGATTACTCACGTCGCCGGTGATTCCGACGGCCAAGGGTGTTACACGACCGAGGGGCGGGCGCGTCGCAGGCTCGCGGCCCCGCGGCAACCCAGGAGCGGCCGCATCGCCGCTGGATGAGCGCCGAAGAGGAAGCGACGACAGCTGCAACGGGGAGCCGACGCGCAGATACCAATCCTCGAGTCCATCTTCAACCGTTGCATGGTTTAAGGGCCGCATCTGCAAGCGGCCCGAGCGATTCAGCGTCGATGGCAAAGCTAACATCTTCTGCTGGTTCCAGAACCGCTGCTCGCACCACCGCTCATCCTGGTGCAGTGCAGTATCCCTCGGCCGCAAGTATGAGCATCAGGAAAGCTCTAAGCTCCTCCTCGTCCATCCAGTTTTGCATCTGGCGCCGCCGTGCAGTACCCCTTGGCCATGGGTTTGTCGCTTGCGTGAGAACTGGGATCGTCGTTGGTGATAACTGAGGTTCCAGTTGATGTTACTACCATGGATGCCTGCTTCTCTTTAGTTTCATCTCTTTTCTTGCGGGGGCAACATTGTCTTTTTCTCTTTAGTTAACAGCCATCTAACTGTATTGTGATGGCAATGGCACATAAAGGATAGAGTTAATTTTTCAATGACATTGAAAGGATGAGCTAAATTTGGATGGTATGAATGGCATATAGGAATTTTCTCTAGGAACAGCGTGCCGCGAGATCCGCCGCATGGGGAGCGGATCCGCCAGAGAAGGATGCGTCCGTCACGTACGACATCACCCGCCGCTCGTAGTATCCGGGCACTCCCTAGCGCGTACATCACGATGGAGGATTTGAGAGCTCACGTTCCTGAGCTGACCAGTCCACGAGAGCGGAGAACCGCCGTCGCTCTCCGGCCGCAGGGGAAGAAAACGAAAACCGGTGCCACCGCGAAGCTTCACGCCGTCGGCTAGCGTACAACTCGTAGTGATGTGGAGATGGGAGCCGTTGAAATTTAGGCATGTTTAGTTCCATCGGCAAATTGGCAAATCGGTATATTTTACTATTTATCAAAGGGAATCTCACATGCATGGAGTATTAAACGTGTGTTAATGACAAAACCCATTCCATAACCCCTTGGTAACTTTGCGAGACGAATCTAACGAGTCTAATTTGGCCATGATTAGACAACGTCGTGCTACAGTAAACAATCTCTAATGACGGATTAATTAGGCTTAATAGATTCGTCTCGCGATTTCCCGTCCATCCATGTATTTAGTTTTATAATTAGATCATGTTTAGTCTTCCTAATCTTCGATTTAGAATTGCTACAGTAAATTTCGCAAATTTTCTTTTCGAACTTTCTTGCAACTGACCGGGCAATTGGAGCTGCTGAATTTTCTTGCAACTGACCGGGCAAGGCATATACGGATGGAGATACTGATGCTGGATGGTCTAGTGCCATCCGCCAGAGACAGTCGGATCACGCGTAGGTGTACCGAAGTCTGAGATGGGGACTGTGCTTTGGTTCGTGATGGGCAGCATGGCCGTGTTCAGATGCTTATCCGATATTATCCGTATCCGTGAGGAATTAACACGTGATGAAGCCATCTATCCGAATGCGAATCCGTATTCGTTGTATTCGTTTTGTATTCGTATCCGACAAGAATAGACAACATCCGCATCCGTATTCGTATCCGGCAAGATTCGTATTCGATTCGTATTCGAATTAAAATATGGTAAAAGGTGATATCCGGATTCGATTCCATGCGTATCCGATCCGAATCCATTCCTAGTCTAGTGCCATCCGCCAGAGACAGTCGGATCACGCGTAGGTGTACCGAAGTCTGAGATGGGGACTGTGTTTGGTTCGTGATGGGCAGCATGGCCGTGTTCAGATGCTTAGTCAAAAAATTATCTCAAGAAATCTTGCATGTATGGAGAACTAAATAAAGTCTATTATAAAATCTTTTCACAGATAAGTACAACTTTACGCGACGAATCTAACGAGCCTAATTAATCCATAATTTACTAAAGTAATGCTACAGTAATTATCCTCTAATCATGCGGTCAAAAGTCTCATTAGATTCGTCTCGCGAATTTGTCAGGAGATTGTGGAGGTAGTTTTGTAAACTGACTTTATTTAATACCTCTAATTAGTGGTCAATATAGGGTGCAAAAAATTTGCTCCACCACCATCAGAACACTGCCATGTCCACGAACTGTTCAGCCAGTAGTTTTCCAGCTCACTTGGCTCACACGCCTGGCGTGGGCACATCGATCTTGGATGCATCATACGCAACAGATCACTGAACAGTGAGAGTACTGAAACTGAAACGGACGCGGACGGTTTGCCTGCTAAATTAGCAGACAGGCTGCCCGAGGCGCGACGGAGACTGTCCCCTTGCTTCTTGATGGCCACCAGTTCATGGTTCCAGAGCCTGCAACTTTCGTTCACTTTACTGAATCACACTTTGGCTTTGGTTGCATAGAATTTTTAGTGCGTGAGCTACGAGCATAGAACAAGGACTTTCTCCCGCGTTCATCAACAAGATTGCTGGGCGACCATCATCACGTCGTGCTGTGGAATACATACATCCCATGATTACACTCAAATCAGTTCATCCATGCTAAATAGTCATCGATTGCAGACAGACACCAGAATCCAAAACTACGGAGATAAATCGGCTCGCAGACAGAATTTCACAAGATAATATAGCACTAACAATATAATAGTTCATCAGATTACAAGTTCTCGACACAAGCTACCTGATTTTACATCATAATACACATCACTGCTGTTCTTACAACCTGTAGAGCAGCAGAAGCAGCACCATCTACCAAGAAACGAAGCTACTAGTAGAGAACAAATGGACACTTGACCGGCCGGAGTCACTGACCAGTGGCCGGCCGGCCACCGGAGACGCCGGACACAAAAACGCCGGCTTCCCCATCGGTTGGTTCTCTCCTCCGGGAACCAAACCCTAACAGAGATCTACAACTGACTGACACCAACACCAAAAAACGAATCCTGAAACGTCTACACAAAACGAACGGGATTAGAGCTAATAATCCACTAGTGCCCGCGCAGGATGTCAAAAATCCCATCTGCGCGACGGCCGTTAAGCCTCTGCTGCTTCTGTTGTGGTAGTAGTAGGAAGGAGCCAAGAAGGAATGGCGGGTGGTTAATTGGCGGCGAGGAGGGAGTCCCAGTCGATCTCGTACGACGGGTACTTGGTGAGCGCGAAGCCGGCGGCCTCGTCCCACGGCGCCTCGCTGAAGTCCAGCTGCTGCATCTCCGGCACCGTCGACTCGGGCGTGGCGGACGGCGACGGGGACGGGCACGAGGACTCGGCGGCGGACTCGAGGCAGGACGAGGACGCGTCGTCGGAGGACGGCGAGGAGCAGTTGCTGGTGGGGGCGGAGGAGGACGTGGTGGCGGCGGACTTCTTGGCGCCCTTCTTGGATGCGGCGATGTTCTGGCATAGCTGCTGGAGCTTGGCGTCGACGGAGGCGTGGAGCGGGCCGCGGGAGGCGGCATTGTCCGGGAAGTTAAGGCGCGCCGCGTCGCCGCGGAGGCGGTAGGCGGCCTGGTCGTAGGCGAGCGCCGCCTCCTCGGCGGTGTCGAAGGTGCCGAGCCAGAGGCGGGTGCGGTTGCGCGGGAGGCGGATCTCCGCCACCCACTTGCCCCAGTGCCGCTGCCGCACGCCGCGGTACAGCTTCTGCGGCCGCGGCGGGGTGGGCGCCGCCGACGAGACCTTCATGGGCTGGGCCCGCGGGCCCAGGACGGAGGACTGCGCCTGGCGCTGCAGCTGGAGGCGGGCCTGGATGTACTGCATCTGGGCCGGGCTCAGCTGGTCCGCCCCCTCGGCGGCGGCAGCGGCGGCGTACGGGTACCCGCCGTAGGCTGCGGCGGCGGCGGTGGCGTGGTAGAAGGAGAAGGGCGAGGTGGGGCTGAGAGGTTGGTGGTGTTGTTGGAGAAGCGGACTGGATCCGTGAGGAGCAGAGGCATCCCGGATAAAAGGCTCGAGTGCTCTCATCAGCTCCTCCCCGGACAGATCTATAGCCATCTAGACTATACTAGATCTGAAGAAAGAACTCTTTTTTTGTTTTTTTTCTCTCTAGCAAACCAACAACAGATCAGGCAGAACCCAACAGCCACAGTAAAAAAAACAGATGGCTCTGGTGGTAGATCTGCGCACGAACTTGCACAAGCGAGGTGTGGAAAAAGAACCTCTCTCGGCTACAAAACTAGCAACCTACTAGACTGCTAAACCCAAACAGAAGAAGAAACGGCAGATCTGAAGCCCGGGATCGAAAAGGCCCCGAGTCTCTCGCTGTCTGCTCGAGGAAGACGAAGACCAAACCAAGAAAAACAGAAAAGGGGGAGGAGGAAGAGGGTCGAGAGACGAACTTTACCTGCGGCGCGCGAGGAGTCGCTCAGATCTAAGCTTACCTCGCTCGAACTCACTTGAAACGGTGGCGGGTGGGGCGCTGGATCGGAGGCGGATGTGGCTGGTGGTCGACGAGCGGAGGCGGGGATGGCTTCGGTGGTGGTCTGTGGAGTGTTTGGTGGGGCGGGGAGGAGGAAAGGAGGGGCAGGGAGCTCTTTTATAGCCACCCCCGGCCTCGCTCGCCCTTTCCTCGTTTGATTACCACGCTAATCCACACTGTCATCGACGTGGCAAGGTAATTTTTGGAGCAGTGATTCCGGATTACTTCGCCCTTACTCTTCCGATAGGACCTTTTCAGGGGCGTGTCAGCGATGATGATGGCGGGGAGCCAACCGAGTCACTGGCACGTGGGCCCAACGGCCCCGCGGGCTCCACGCGGTGGCATAAAATAATTGCACGGGCGCGGTTTGGAACGGGATCTGGTGGGGCGGCTGCGATCAGCGCGTTGGACCAATCGGAGCACGCCACGTAAGGATGGTACTGGCACGTACGATGCGGCTCCACTGGTTGGTGTCGGTGGCGGGGTACGTGGCGGGAAACTGTTGGTTGCCACCGGTGTTTCGCGTTGGACGCATGGCAGCCTAGGATCTGCCGCGAATATGCTAGAGCCCCGATTTTTTTTCTCTCTAGCGACTCCTCGGCAACTTTCCTTTTTTTTTTTAATAAATGACTCCTCGGCAACTTGCCAGGGCGTATCTGGGGTGTTTAGATCGCGAAAGTTGATAAATTTTGAAAATTAGTTTGTAAAATTTTAAAATTTGTAAATTTGTGTAAATCAAAAGTTTGTAAAGCTGTTTAGTTGGAGGTGAACTAGTTTGTATAATTTACTGTATCAGCATTTAATGCTATGAGGTGAAAGTTCGTAGAGTTGTATGGGAGAAGCCAGGAAGAGTGAATTTTGGCAAATTGATGAACAGTAAATTGAAGGAGGTGTTTAGTTTTAAGGTTGCAAATTTGCATGCTAGTTTTGCAACTTTCATGATACATGCCCTTTGTTCGAAAATTCTGAATTACAGTCGCAGGCTTCGTTTTGTCTCACCTGACCTCGACAGTGAAATTGTTTTTCTTTTCCACATCGAATTTGCCCTTTTTTTTGTATTGCGATTCACCGGTGCTGCTTGCTTGCGAACTCGTGGTACGCCAAGAACCATGCGTGTTGGGGAAACACTCGAGAGGAGAGAGCGTGAGCGTCACGCACGCACTAAGCTCGAGAGTTCCCAAAAGGGAGCAAACAAATTAATCGCTTTTGCATCATACGTCGTGCGTGCTCTGTCGTTGGCCTGGCACATGCAATGCCCGGCACCATGGGCATGGCCACTTGGTCCGCCATCGTCCTCACCGCGCGTCCTTCCCATGCCCGTATATATCACGCCGTCGCTGTTGCTCTACGTGACGCCATTACCGCGCCCGCTTCGGCCCCTTGCAGCGTCACGCATCCGCCGCTGCTGGGTTCACAGATAATGCGTGTGTGGCCGTGTGCTAGGCTGCTAGCTCGTAAAGATGATCCGCCATACGTGTTGGATGGAGAAATTAGCTGTAAGCCAACTATATATATTCCATGGCCATGGTGGGAACCCGATGCAAGCGATTGGCAGCTAGGCGTCGTCGTCTGCTCGTCTTCATCTTTTGGAAAAAGGTTGAGCGGTTGATGCGGCTGGTCAACGGACATTAGGACTCGGGAAGCATGATTGATCGAGCTGTAAGAATCGCCCCCATGTGCAGTTCTTCTTCTTCTAAGACCTTGTTTAGTTCGCTCGATTCGATCGAATTCGCGCTCTGTTTTACGTATTGAACAACGTGCCCCCTCTCTGCTTTTTCGATTCCCAATGCATTTTTCTACAGTGCATTCGATCGAATTCGCGCGAACTAAACAAGGCTAAGCCTTGTTTAGTTCGCGCGAATTCGATCGAATTGACTGTAGCAAAATGTATTGAGAAGCGTAAAAGCAGAAAGGGAGCACGTTTTTTAAGGAGATACTTTTGATCGAATTGGTCGAATAACTAAACAGGGCTCTAGTTAAACTTAAGTATCTCCCAAAGTGCAGGGGGTTGACCAAACCTCTAACTTAGATCTACAACGAGCAACTTGAGCTTCGAAAAGAATCAGAATCAGGTGCAGGCAGCTTAGCTGTAAGCCTGTAACCAACATCAGATGCAGATAAGTTTTAATTTAATTAGGAATTGCTTCATGTACAAACCATGCAGGCATGCATGCATGCAGCTCATCTTATCTCTCGCGGAATGCAAGGCCGTTTGACCAAACGCATGCATCTAGATCCACCACAACTAACGAGCAACAGGGATTCCGTTGATTGACCCTCGAAAACGAAAGGAAGCTGGAACAGGTGCAAGCCACTGGATCGAACATCGAAGTGATAAATCAAATTCAGGTCTGACCTTCACGAGTTAGGGCATGTTTAGTTCCCACCCTAAACTTCAAACTTCACTATTTATCAGAGGGAATCTTACATGCATGGAGTAGTAAACGTGTGTTAATGATAAAACTCATTCCATAACTCCCGGGTAACTTCGCGAGACGAATCTAATGAGCCTAATTAGGCCATGATTAGACAACGTCGTGCTACAGTAAACAATCTCTAATGACGTTTTAATTAGACTTAATAGATTCGTCTCACAATTTCCCGTCCATCCGTGTAATTAGTTTTATAATTAGATCATGTTTGGTCCTCCTAATCTTAGGTTTTAAAATTGCGGATTCAAAAAAGTTTGAAAAGTTCCCTCAACTAAACAAGGCCTTAAGCACACTTGTTTTTTTAAGGAAAATCATTACCAAAGCAAAACGAAGGGTAACATCACGAGTTCTACTAGCATCGAACAGGCAAGCCCACATCCACATGCCACCTACAGCAGCTCACCGGTCACCGGTGGTCTGGAGCGGGTAGTTGGGGGCAGACGCAAGCAGAGCTGCGTGCGCCTTCAATTAGCTACCAGTGGCTGCTGCCCGGTGCTGCGCGCGGCGCCTGCCTCGTCAGCCGGCCGGGGTCCCGGCCCGGCCGTATGCGGTATGCGCGCCCATCTCGGCGGGCGCCGGCGACCTCGAGCTGCTCCTCCGCGTCGCAAGCCATGTGCGCGGCCCTGTGGGCGCTGGCCGAGCTCCACGCCGCTGAGCTCGCCATGTGCGCGTCCTAGCGATCTGCGAAACCGTCGTGCGCGGGTGATCGCTCCTGGGATTCTGCGGCTCTTTTTGTGCGTTTGTAGGCTCCATCTGCGTGCGGGCACCGTGCGCGGTGTGTGCGCTTCGAGGGTGCGGCTAAAACCTAAACCTCACTTCAGGCGCAAAATATTAATTAACGCAAGCCGGAGACAGCCCAATGTTCCCGCACTATTTTTCATAGGAAAAATTTTCGCACGTAGCGCTATCCGTTACTTAGGGGGTGTTTAGATGTCCATTTTATACATAAAGTTTATGTATTGAGCCGCGTGCATAGAAAAAAAAAATAAATTGATACGGTTTTCAAGGTGAAAACTTTATGTATTTTATGTGGAACTAAACACGCCCTATGTCGTGTCGCTGAAAATAGATCATGCATGTCAGCATGTGTATGCATGCAAGAAATCTGAACTTGATGAATTATCCTACATGCAAAAAGGTTGAACTAAAAAAATTCCGTTACGCTATTGTGTTTTTCTTACCCTGTATCTTGAAAATAAGACCACACTTGTTTGTATTTTGACAACATTTTGTAAGACTGTTTAAGCTATATCATTTTTTATAAGATATGTATACAAGGAACAAATTATACGAGCTAACAGAACAAAATAGTTACACACGTTGATAAAATTGTATGAGCTCAGAGAACAAAATGATTTGTACACCTTGAACAGATTCTACACGCTCATAGAAAAAAATGATTTGTTTACCCTGAACAGATTTAAAAACTTTGGAACAAATATTTGTACAACACAAAAAAATATGTGGACTCAAGGAACAAAAAAATATAAATATAGAACAAATATACGAACCAAAGGAACAAAAAATGTACACCTAAAAATATAGTCATGGAACGAAATAAAGGTATTGAACGGACAAGTATTGAACATCGCGAACAAATAAGACTACAATACTAACTGAACACAAACAAATGATTGTATACACCAAACAAATAACTGAACGTAAAAGAATAATGTATATAAGTCGAACAAAGTATGTACACATGACAAACAAATTAAAACACAAAAAGAGAAAAAATCAAGATGAAAAGATATGAAATAAGAATAAGAATAATAATTTAAAAAGAAAACAAAGACAAAAATTTTGAACGAAATAAAATCGAAAAGAACAAAATAAAGTAAAAAATTAAATGTAAATGAAAATTGTAAACAAGGAAAAGTAAAAAATAAGAGAAAAGAGAGAAAAATAAACTAGGAAAAGAAATGAAAGAAGACGTTAGTCGAACCGAACCAGCTGAATCTACCCGGCCCAATAGTTGGAAAAATAAAAAGAAAAAGATTGGCCAAATGCCCAAATGGGCCAAAATGACCCGTGTCCGGTGTCGGCCCAATTCCTCTCATGCTCAGCATTCTCAGCATGGGGAAGTGCGCGTGATAGAAAGCTGTCCCGACGGTTCCAAGCCTCTTGCATTGTGCATGCTGCCAAGCTCATTTTCATCCACATTAGATAAATTGATATGCCATTTGTTTTATGATGTGATAACAAATTAATAAAAAAATGAGATGAAATGAGTTTAATTGGAATGAAACTTTGTTCTTGATGTTTCCCTCACTCAAAGGACAGAAACATATTTGGGTGATTTAGTGGATTGCATCACTTAAATGACAGATACTAACAAATCACCCAAATTCACGACACAATAAATTCAGATGATCACATCAAATATGCATGAAACCAGAAATAGATAACTGAGAGAAAGATTCGCACAAAGCTTAAAAACAAACTAACGAGGCTGACATCAAATTTGTTCAACCGACAACAAACAGAGCTCAAGGTCCAACAAAGAATGGCATTAAACATAGTTCAGCAAGCTGCTTGACTAAAACGAAAATGACACCAGGCATCAGGTTCAACTTGATCAGCATAGACTGGACTTGCAAGAGAGCACAGTGGAGACCATGCAAACATTAAGATGATTGAAGTTGAACAGCTGATAGGTTCGGGCTACAAAAATAACAACATAAGTATAATTATGAATTTGATTATAAGAGCGATCTCTAGCGGTTACCAAAACATCATACCTTATAAAGTTTCTCTCTTCCTTACTAATACCTCCTTTTCTGTTTTGGGTAACCAATATTGCAGCAGATTAAGAAAACAACTTTAGTGGATAGGGAAGTATGATGAATTCTCTCTATTTGATTAAGACGGAGGCGTGTTTTGGTGATCACCAAAATGTTTTTGAGTAATGGAGATCGGATTGTCTATCACCAAAAAAATTTGTTTTTTGGTATTGGAAAGAGAGATTAGTAATCCGCTGGAGATGTATAAGGAAGATAACATATCAAAAATATTAAAATACTCAAAATCTTTACTGTCTTTGAAACATACATAATTTGGTGGATGCTAGTGGGATACCTTTTTGGCATAGTGCAATGGGGGGGCCCCGCCTGGCTACGACCCATGAACGTGACTCCGATTTGGTACTAAAACTCCTGCTCAAGATTTGGGAATCTCCGTTTGGTGGCTCAATCCGGCTAGGGGCAAAGCAATCAATGTGCTAGTACTTGGCGGTAATGCTTAAATGAATAAGAAATCACCGAAAATGCATTGCATCGTTTACACCCTGTTTGATAATGGTAATAGGGTTAAGCCCAAATCTGAGATGTCGCATTCTGGGGTGAGGTGTGGGGAACATATCCATGATCCGGGTGTGGTGGATGAGGTGTGCCCATGGACCGCTTCAAAGTTGACATAGGTGAGCATGTAGCTTGACCCAGAGCTAGTGAGGCTGATGGTGATGGGAGGTATCGATGTTTCAGTTTGATGCATCGCCCTGGAGTGTCGTCTACCCTGGTCAGGAGCGTGCCCATTGATGCGTCCGCGGTGGAGTACCAGGTCTCCAATTTTGTGACCTTTGTCGAGGACCTTCTGCATGATGATGTTGAAGCCATCAAACTGCTTGGAGAGGTGTTCCAATGAGGCCGCCATTTGAGATAGCTTCTTCGTCTGCTTTTGTGCAGGAGCCAAGATAACAAGTCGCGTGATAGGGGAAAATTTCTAAGGTCCCGTTTTGGATCCTTGGAGTTGAATTCCATTCTAATAATCATAATTTAGACATAAATTAATTAAGCTAATATAGTTGTGTGTGAAATATATTTGTATATTATTGATGGCCATATGGGAGAGATACTTATGTGCTGCACTTCTACTATAGAGAAGCGAGTCGAAGAGCGTGCTATAAGTTGCACATTAGAAACATAGCATGAGAATCTATAGAATCAATTTTCATCTCTCACCCCATGAATTTAAGACAGGCTTAAATCTAAACTTTGGAAGTTGTGGAACGCCACACTACAAAACAAATAGCCTACTCCATTAAGTAGATTTCAATTCCATCAAAATAAAGGATCCAAACGGGGCATAAGAGAATTTTGGTGGTTAAGGGCTCTAAATACCAATTACTATGATCTCGGTTAGATTTCTGAATATGATAGAGGGTTCGAGGATAAATTTGGGAAGAAAAGGAAGAACACGGAGGAAAGTTCATGAGGAAGACGACCTCGAGTTTGCTACGACGGCTATATGGAGTTGGTTTACTCGAAAGGTTTTGGAAAAAGCCCATTTCACCTCCGTTAACTGTTCCCAAAGTCCAGCTTTCCTCCCTAACCTTCAAAACCAGGTAACTGACCTCCCTTAATTTTCAAAACTGTTCACTTAACCTCCCTGCACCGGTTATAAGCGGTTTTTAAAGGCGGTATTGTCTTTTTTAATTAAATATAAATCTAGTAAATACCTAATGAGGTTATTAAACCACAAAAAATATCCCTAAGCTTATATAAAATTTGAGAAAAATCATAGAGATAGACTGGGACATGATAAACCCAAATAACATATTTAGATCTCGTGAAAATATATATATAATCTTCCAAAACGTTATATTTAGCACAAGTAAAATAAGAAAATATCCAAAATTTTTTTTTAGAAAACTACCACAATATTCTAATTCATGTCTAAAAAGATTTAGGAACTTTTCATAATATAAACATGAGATGTAACTGTCATAAATGTAACATATATTAACATTGAATGCATGTATGCTGAATGTATTCATGTAGCTTCATCTCATGTTTCTATTACGAAAAGTATTCAAGATGCAATTAGACATAGATTATAATATTTTAATATTATTTTTATTCTTATATTTTTCTATTTTCTAGAGCTAAATCTAAATTTTATATTAAAAATCTTCTAAAATTTAGACTTGGCTCTAGCAAAATGGAAAAATATAAAATAAAATAATACTAGAATATTCTAATCTATGTCTAATTGCATCTTAAATACCTTTCGCAACAAAAAATATGAGATGAAACTAACATGAATACATTCAACATATATGCATTAAATGTTAATATATGTTACATTTATGATGGTTACATCTCATATTTATATTATGAAAAGTTCCTAATTGTTTTAGACATGAATTAGAGCATGGTAGTTTTCCAAAATATTTTGGATATTTTCTTATTTTACTTGAGCTAAATATACTTTTTGGCAGATTCAATATGTATTTTCATGAGATCTAAATTGTAGTTGGGTTTATCATATCTCAAACTATCTTTTTGATTTTTCTATAAATTTCTAGATGCTTAGGGATATTTTTTATGATTTAATAACATCATTAGGTATTTGCTAGATTTATTTTAATTAAAAAAGACAAAATCGCATTTGAAAATCGCTTATAACTGGGGCAGGGAGATTAAGTGAACGGTTTTGATTGTTGAGGCAGGTGTGTTACCCGGTTTTAGAGTTTAGGTAGGAAATTAAGTTGGACTTTGGTCATAGTTGAGGGAGGTAAAATTGACTTTTTCCAAAGGTCTTATACACCCAACCATCGGCTCTCCTTACAAGCAACAGACCATAACGCATGGGTCGGACGAGAATTCGGCCCACTACGCGGCTGCTTAATTCTTTAGCTTCCCGCAGCTTTGCGAGCCTGCCGCTCCTTGAGACGCCGCCGGAGTCGCTTGGCCGCCTTGGTCATGACAGTGTGCGCCAACGTGCTGAAGCTGCTGAAGCTCAAAATTCCTGTTGTCCAGAATCACCAGTGATGCTCGCTTCTTGTGGGACTCGCGGACCGGACGCCGTCGTCTGCCTCTGCACCGCCATCAAGGCCAACGTAGGCATAACCGCATAAACCTCAATGTGCGGCAAGACTTTGCCTGCGGACATCGCCTGCCCCCTCGAACTAACCTGTCGATGAAAAGCACAACTCACGCATGCATCATTATCCATTATCCATAATCTTGTTTACTGTCTCGTTGGTCTATATGTTGGTCTGCAACTGCATGCCCTCTGTATCGTCCCTAGTGCCTGTTCATGCACGAGTTGTCGTCCCTTTGCTTGGTTTCCACTTTGCTTTCTGATTTCGGAGTGATCTTTACCTTTTATATGCGAAGTAAAAGTATACACAATTTTTTCTTGTCAACTGAAACTGTGTTGCATATCTTTGAACTATTCAATGCCAATTTTGCACTTAATTGTAGAGTTTAGGATTTGGTGTGTTATTCTATTCTTGCATATGAAATTCCTTGGCAATTTTGAAATTGCTAACCGAATTATATATAGACCATATCATTTGTATATGGACTGAATTGTCAGGTTCGCCACCTTTGCTCTCTTGTATAATTGTATTGCAGGCTTGCAGCCCGGTGCAAATGGCGTATCTGTACGGCTTCTTTGTCGTTCTTACCCAAAATTTTTAATTTCTTGCCCAAAACCAATGCGTGTATCTTTGCCGTCTCCATCCCATCCCAACATGTAGCTTCCAACAGCAAAACCCCATTTCACCGGTCCGCCCCCCGCCACAGCTCGGCAACGACGGCGACGGTGTCAGCCACCCGCGCAAACCGCGTACCACCGCCGCCCCGCCTTGTTTGTCCCGTCCTCGGGCTGTGTTACCGCCCACCCGCTATATATAGACGCCATCGACATCCCCACCGCGCCAAGCTCGCAGCCTCGCACTCGGTCACCGACTCACCGGCACTGCACTCAGAACCAACAAACTTTTGCTTGGTGCTCTAGATCTCAGTCAGCTAGCCATGAACTCCGGCACCATCCCCATGGTGAGATGCACCAGCAGGATCAACACCACTGTCGCCGCCTCTGGCCGGAGGAGCCGCTGCAAGGTGGTGGCCGCGGCGGCGGCGGGGACGTCGACGAGGCCAAGTCTCTGCTCGGAGAGCAGAGGCGATTACTACAAGTTGCTGTCGCTGGAGCACCAGGCGGACGTAGGCGCGGAGGACATCAAGCGCGCGTACCGGCGGCTGGCGCTGCGGTGCCACCCCGACGTGTGCCCGCCGTCGCGGCGCGCCGAGTCCACGGAGCTCTTCCTCGAGCTGCGGCGCGCCTACGAGACGCTCTCCGACCCGGCGCGGAGGGTGCGGTACGACGCCAACCTGAGAACAGGCGGCGAGCCGGCGTGGCCCGGCGTCGAGTTCGCGAGGGACGTCTGGGAGTCCCAGCTGTGCGTGCTGCGATCGCGCTCCGAGCAACGCCAGAGGAGAAGCCACAGCGGCCGGTCTCTCTGATAGGAAATCGATGTTGCCATGTAGATCGGTGTTCTGATTCATTCATATTTTTTTTTAAATGGCTGCCATGTGCTAAGCTAGTTCATTCTTTGATTGACCATGAGACTCATGACATCTGTTCTTTACCGAGATGTTTGAGCTCAGTGGTAGAATAGTGAAGAAAAGAAATAAAGCCCAAGAGGATTCAACAATATTGAATTAGTTTTGTTTCCCCAGAAGGAACTTTAGCAATTATTTATATTTTTTAAATAATAATTTACTAGAAGCATACTGCTCTTGGTCCTGACGGGTTCTAAGTAGAGTTCTTAAACGTTTTGGCCCCAAATCAGACTTGACGAAAATGAGAAGCTGGATGACCTACATCATGATGTGGGGAAACTAAATTTGTGGAGTTTGAAATATGGAGTGATCATTTTACTCTTGAAATTGAAACTGCCTAACAACATTAAGCAGTTCATGTCGATCTGCTTGGTAACTGTGAACTACAAGATCATCACCAATGTTCTAACCGTGAGGCTGACAGGATTGGCTAGTATAGTTACTGGCAAGAACCAAACAACATTCATACCAGGGAGAAACATTCAGGATGGGGTGGTTACCCTGCATAAATTGCTCCATGAATTAAAGAGTAGAGGGGAGGAAGGAATCATCCTTAAACTAGATTTTAGGAAAGAATATGGCAGGGTTAGCTGGCTTTTCCTAGAAAAGGTCTGGGATCAAAAGGCTTCGATAAACAATGAATTAAGTGGGTGATGAAAGAGGTGAAGTGAGGTAGGGTTGGTATTGATGTGAATGGTGAGAAGGGAGAGTTCTTCAGAAGTTTCAAAGGATTGAGAGGCAAGGATATCCTCTATCTCCGCTGTTGTTTAACTTGATTGGAGATGCAATTTCAGCCATGTCGAGCTCGGCTAGTACAAAAAGAGAGATTATAGGTTTGATGCCGCATCTAGTAGAGGGGCACTTAACACATCTTCACTACACCGACGACATCATAATCTTCCTCAAAAACTCGGAGACGAACCTTAGAAACATGAAGTTCATCATTTGCTATTTTGAAGCAATGTCAAGAATGAAGATTAATTACAATAAAACTGAAGTGTGTGTCATGGAAATAGAGGTAGAAGCATAATAGAGAATTGCGCACATCTTTGGGTGCAAGGTCGGGAATCTACCCATGACGTATCTTGTGCTACAAGTGAGTGATTGCAGAATAACTAAGAACCGGCTGAGCTATACTTCAAAGAAAGCGGGTAGACATCTAGGGAGCTGAAAATGTGACACAATGTCATTTGGTGAAAAGCTATTCTTTTAAATTCTTGTATTTCTGGTGAGTGTATTTGTTGTATGAAGGGAACTATCAAGCGTTGGACATGATCAGAACTAGCCTTTATTGGCAAGGTACGAACAAAAACAAAAAAGAAAAATGCCATATGGTCAAGTGGGAGGCTCTAGCAAGACCAAATGAGTTTGGAGGGCTTGAGTTTTGAATACATGCCTGGTTGCTAAATGGACAGACATACTAGAAAGAGGTGATGCGAGTAGGCCTGCTAATGGGGCTAAACCCACCCCTTATCCACCCCACCTCAAAGCTTATCAATATCAAATGGCAACCCACCCCAACCCAAACACTCAACTAAATAACCCGCCCGGTCCCGCCCCATTTGATGCTTAAACCCGTGGGCATGCGTTCCTAGGTCTGCTAATGGGTTAATTAAACCCTCCTCACCCACGTTTAACTAATAACTCTCTCTCTCTATATATATATATATAGAAATTTCATAGCCTGACTTTTGACGTGGGGCCCACGTATATGTCTAGCCACACTGATTTGCACAGAGTAGCTGACAGTCATACTGAGTCATCTACAACAAATTTCAGTCAATTTCGATAAAATTTTATAGTGTGAACGCAATGTTTTATTTCTAGGGTCCAGCTCTTCACGTGGGCCCATGTGTAGGTCTAGCCACACTGCTTTGCACAGAGTAGCTGCCTGTTATATTGAGTCATCTGCAACAAATTTCAGTCAATTTTGATAAAATTTTATAGTGTGAACGCGAGGTTTTATTTTGACGCGGGCCCATGTGTAGGTCTAGCAATGGGCACTCTACCAAAAATACACCCGTTCCAACTGCCCTCCCCCAACCCACCGCAACCCGCACTTACATAGCACCTGCTCCGCCCCACCCCACCCCATTATCTAGTACAACCCATTTCAACCCATCCAAACACACTCCACAGCAAAACCCACCCTATAAAACCCATTTCAATCCAACCCATTAGCAGGCCTAGATGCGAGCATATGTGGTGAGCATTGAGAAAGAATTACCTGAGTAACAAAAGTATTTTCCAAGTAAAAAAGATATGGATCCCAATTTCCGAAGGGCTTGCTAGATTTGTGAAAATGGTTTGAATGGGGGAGGGTGATGAGTGGTCACCAAACCAAATCTGGGACGACACGTGCCTTGGGGACTGCACCCTCAGAATCAAATTTGATCAGCTATTTCAGTATAGTAGAGATCTGGATGCTCCTGTAAGTGAGGTGTGGAAAGAAGGTGCTTGGCAGATAGAGTTCAGGAGAACGTTATGTGTAGAGAATGGCATAGATGGATGGAAGTATTGTCTCAAATGTCACTGTGCGAAGGAAGAGATGGAATGACATGGGCGCTGGAGAAAAGTGGCAAATATACAACTAGATCTTTATATAGAGCTCTGAATTTTTGAGGAGATTGCAACAGTCTGACGGAAGATGTATGGAAATGCAGAGTTCCGTTTAGAATCTGAGTCTTCCTATATATGACCTTTAATGATAGGATACAAGCGGCTTCTCAATTAGAGAAGTGGAGTTGGACAGTTCTATAAATAGCAAGTTGTGTGAAGAGTTAGAAACCACAAACCATATTCTCTTTCAATGTCCATTAGAAATTGTTTAAGACTTTTGTTAGGGAGGCATTGAAGTGGTCGGAGACACCGACCTCATGTGCAAACCTTGCAGAAGGGGTGATAGGGATCCCGAGACAACCAACGACATGGTCTTCGATGGAAAGATAGTCCCAGCGCCAACGACAGTGGCACACCGGATGTTGTCCCTAGCTGCTGCTGTATTGGAAGCCGTTGCTTTGATCGAAGTAGGAGATGACGGCGACAAGGATGATTGAAGACATAATTGAAGCTTGCATAAGTGTTGTTTAAGTTAGAGAAGAGATTAGGTTTTGCATTGTCAGTGCATGTTGTTTTAAATTTACTACTTTGGTTGTTACATCAGATTGGTGTATGCGCTTTTGCCTTTTGTGTTCTACTTGTTTAGGTTGGGGTGTTTCGGTGCTAGAGGGGTATTCTCGGGCATGCTGATGCTCATAGTTGTTTTTTCTAAGAGTTCGGCCTTTGTTTTTGATGTAAGAACTTGTGGTCTGAGGTGTATGTTAGGCGCCTATAACTCGAGATTGTGTCCCCAGTGCTCTCGATCAAATGTAATGCTTGTTACACTTTTAATAAAGCTGAGAAAATGTCTTTGATAAAAAAGACTCATTATTTCTTTTTTAAAAAAATACTCATGATGATTCTATACTTTGCTGTTTGAGCTATGTCTAAACCCTAAATAAAGAAAATTATAACATCGTTGTCGTGTGTTATAATTCAATTTTTCTGTCTAGATTTGGGATCCTATTTAATTTGTTATTGAAACCTCCAAGATACAACTAATTTTCTTGAAACAGAGAAGAGGAAACCCATGCAGATACGCTCCAGTTGGAAAAAAGAAAAGTTGTTAGTAATCCAAATCCTTGAATTTAGCCTTCTTTAAAGTCGACATCCAACAGTCCATATACCATATACCTTACGATTTGTTCTATGTAACACTGCGAGCTCGATTAACTGTCACTACTAGAATCCTAACTTTGGCCGACTGTTGTTAAACTGTCGGCCGCTTGGCAATACTAATAGCCAACAGTATACGGTCGGGGACTTCCAGTTGGCGACTCTTTGTCGGCCATTCAACCAATTCCCAACCGGGTCTCGGCCAATATGTTTACCAACGGGTAATAGGCAAGAGTCCACACTCAACCATTTCATGGCCAGGTTAGCACGTTTGTGCTATTTGCCAACCGGTTAATTACTCTCGGCCATATGCTTATACAAATCTTTTTTGATTTATTATATTTGTTAATTTATTTAGTTATTGGGATCCTTTTTTAGTTACCATTCAACATAAATAATATAGATTGCATTTGATTTCTGAATATTTGTGCAGGAAGACTTTATGTAGAGTAGAAAAACAGAATTGTAGAGCATACTGGAACATGCATATGCATTATATCTGATAAGTCTAGATCTTTAGTTACTTTTATAAAATGGCTTCTTTCCGAGGAACCAAATACATGTACAATACAAGTTATCACAAAGTCCAATGTGTTGCCCTGCTCTCTTCACGTCTTCATGGATTGTTGATTCCTGCTCTCTTCATGTCTCTGGATTGTTAATTACTTTGGACCTTACTACTTGACCTTGTGTGATGCCAAATTAATCTGGATACAAAATAGGAAAGGAAATTAGATTAGACAAATGGATGCAGATGGAAAGGTAACATGTATATTTAAAAGGTATTTAGATTCAAGAATAGTACCTTTCTGGCAAGGTAAAGACCAATCGATATGGTGATAGTTCTTCTGAAAAAGACAAACATGACAACGGAAGTTGGATTAGATAAAATCAATAACTATTGAAGCCGTTCTGGCTCACTTTAGAACTCACGATAATTAGCATTGATCGGATTAGTTCCTGCAATATGTTGTGATGGTACTGCACGATCGGCAAACAATAAATGGGATGTGGATCAAAATCTACCTGCGTCGCAGTCGAGGAGGCCCGACTTGCTGACAAATCGAGAACACGCGGATGGCTACCTGCAGCAAAGGCAACTGTCGGACTCAGAAATCACCGCCGGGGACGAAGCTGCGTGACGCCGTGGCCACCATGTTGGGCGGAGCAGCAATCAGGGATCGCGAGGTAGTTCGGCTAGGGCCGGCTGTAATTGGTGGCGTCCATCGAGGAGGAAGGTGACCTTGCGAATTTCTGATCGATCTAACGAATTTTGCCATAAGATAGATGAGGCTTCCAAATCTAATACTAAGAAAAAACTGAACCACGATATATCCCCAACATGGGTGCTGGCCACATCGTTGAGACTTGCCGACTGCTCTGTAGGGCATTCGACAAACAGTCGGCCACTATTGGCAATCGTTGACGGTGTTTAAGTTAACCCTCAGCCATCCATGATTACCATCACCTATTCTATACAATAGCCGAGCGTAGTAGGCATACGGTTGGGAATCAGAAAACCATCGGCCATATGAGTATTTGCCGAGCGGTAATCGGTGAATTACTTATAACAATCGGCTAAAATTAGAATCTAGTAGTGTGTTCACTTGTTGATATTGCTGGCAAATCCGTGCCCCCAACCCAACTCTCATGTTAGCATGTCTCTATGTCACCACAAAACACAAATCCAACCATACTGTTAGAGAAGACTAGGAAGGAAATGAGTCACATGAGATTAAGCTTTTGAACCTAGATTCAACAATATTGAAAGGCATGATATATGAATGAATTGGTTTTGAATCCTTTTGAAGAAACATTAGTAATAATTTATGACATACTTAGAAAAAATATGTTTGATAATGCGACAAAACTGAACTATATATGCTGTTGAAATTGCCCCTTACTACAATTAGGACACTCATAAAGTACAGTGTTATACATATAAACAATATAACTTTTTAAATTAAATAGAATTGATTTGAACCAGGAAATGAATAAACATAGCATGTATGAGGCTACATTTTAAATATACAAACCTAAATGAACTTCAATTCATGAACAAACAAACTAACTCGACATTTCTTTTAGAGATGGTGACCAATATTCTTCAATGCCACCATTACACAGGGACTCATTTTTCACGACGTGTGTTGGGTTTTGGAGTTGGCCACAAAACCCGAACAAGTAAGAGAGAGAGCATGACAGAAGAAACAGTAAGAGAGAGAAAGCACATGAGCAGATGAGCAAAGAGTCCCCCTTCTCGACCCCCTTGAGGTCTATTTATAGGGTGCACATGTCCTTGTTTATAATTATTCTATTTGCATGGGGTCTGATAATAGAAATAGGTCTCTAGATTTTACAAAGAGATATTTGGGCCTCTGTTGACGTCCAAAAAGTCAGGCATTGACTCTCGGAAATTAACACTGTGGCCTGGAAGATTTGCTTCACTTCAGTGCAGGTCCAAAATCTTGAGGTTCGCGGCGTGCCAGTCAATTTGACCTGAAATTGACAAGGTAGAGTTTAATCAGTAAATAACAAGGAACTCATCGGCCAAGGCCCCGATTTGTTCCGGAAATCGGATCAGCATAAGGAGAAGTCTGATTTCGATGACATGAACCATCGGCCTTAAGTCCGATTCGTGAGAATATAACGTATATTGAAATAAACCATCGCCTATGAAAACCGAATCGGAGATAGATCTAATTTAAGCTCATTCTTTAATATTCATCTTTCCAAAGGCGATAAACAAACTAAATCTCATGTCACTAACAATCGGATCGATTTCGAGACAGCGTTGCTAGCAGGGCACTGATTTGTTTGCTTACTCCGATAGATCAACATATATCAAAGAACTCGTTTAAACCAAATCTATTTGTAACTTGCTTATTTAATCTAAATCAGCTATATAATCAATATGAACAGATCTATTATGAAATTTGAATAACAATAAAGTAGAATAGATCCTCTCTGATAGATATAAGCCGATAGGATGAAATCAACAAGATACGGTAATGGGTGAGCGATCTAAACGAAGAAGGGTGATACGCCTCAATCTAAAGCCTAGAACAACTCGATAAATTGGTGAATTAACTAAACAAAGAAGGGCGATACGCCTCAATCTAAAGCCTAGATTAATTCGATAGGGTGTCGGACTTACAGACAAACCGGAGGTCAAGATGATGCAGCCCTGCTTGCTGAAGAACTCGACGAAAAGGGTTGTTGGCACGTGAGGCCGAAAGTTGTGTTTGATTGATTGGTTGTGTGAACGTTTTTTTACAATGGCGCAGGGTTTATATTTATACCCTAGAAATCTAGCTAAAACTTGCCGGCTACGACAATATCTCTAATTTATCTAAAGCAATCTAATCTTAAACCACCAAAACTATTACAAATCTTGACGCACAATCAGGCCCTGAAGAAGCTTCCAGACGCGCCTCCCCTCAGAAGTCGTACGTGGTCCGGCCTCCCTCATCTCATGTCCGATCAAGACTCCAATCGGACGAACCCCAATCGGAATCAGAGCTAACTCTGAATCAGACTCGGCCTCCATTCTGGCTCTGTTGCACACAAACTCAGCCGAGTCAAAATCTGATGTCAACACATGCCCCTCAATTTTGGGATAAAATATTATTTTGTTCCAAAATTCTTCCAAGCAATGATGACTCCGGCAGCGAACAGCGTATGGAAACCCGCATCCTTCACTGTTACAATTCTCGAACCCCGTGCGGATTCGGCGCCGTGGCCCTCGGGCAGTTCCTTCTCCCATAAGCCCTATAAATGCAGATCCGAACCGTCGTCTTCCTCACCTCGCATCTGCTATCACGCTCAAGCGCTCGCCATTGTCACCTCCGCAAGCTCCGTTCCGGCAAACTTTTGATCTTCAAGCCCCAATCTTTCACCGTAATCTGGGTAAGGAATTATTCCGCATATGATCCACACCATGCATCTGAATTTTACTGCATTTCTCACGGTGATTTTCTCAATTTGTTCATCCGAACCACTGTTCACTGTAGATCTATTTCATCAATGGCGGCTCCTCTTGACAAGGCTGATACTGACCAAGTTCCTGAGGTAAAATCACCCAAAAATCTCCCTTTAATCCTGCGTTCTTGCTCTAGAACTTCTTGCGAGCCCCACATCTGTATTTATTACTTTATTTCTTCTAAATGTAGCATCTTAAGAACAACCTAGTCATCCCCGTTTCCCATGTTGAAGCCGGGTACTACCTTGGTCTGATGGGTGACCCCGATCCGATAGACCTGATCAATATGGAATCAGAGAGACTCCCTTTTAAAGGATCGGACCTGCAAGTTGCCGATTGGGCCGGCTCCTTCCGATCATGGCCGGGCAACGTCCCAGGATGGAGGAACTAGTTCCTCAGAATGCGAGCTACCAAATCCGCCTTTTGGGATGAAAAAGACATAGGCCAATGTCTCACGCTCTCTCTTGCTGACATGGTCAAGGACGAGAATTTACTGGCCGCTACCTCCCTCTTTTGGTCCGATGCTCTTAATGCCTACATATTTGGTCATGGTCCGATGACGCCAACACTCATGGATGTACACATGCTGACCGGTCTTAACACTATCAACACCATGAACCCAAGAAGGCTTTCCAATGAACTGAACTACAAACTAGTAGGCACAGGCTCCAAGGGCTGGAAGAAATATGTTGTCGATCACTAAAAAACCGGCACTACCGGAGATAGAGAACATGTAGCTTTCCTCAACATGTGGTTGAAAAGATTTGTATTTTGCGGATCAACCCTTGGCACCACCTCCAACATGCAAGCAATCGCAGAAGCACTATCTCGTGGCGAATCGGTCCCCCTTGGTCGTCTTCTTCTCGAAGCTGTCTATCATCTTCTCCACCAGGTATCGGCCAGACTGTTGGACGGCCAAGCAGTCGGACATATCAAAGGCCCCTGGTGGTTTATCCAGCTATGGTTGCATACACAGTTCCGATCCACTTTCCAATATAACTTCAAGGAACACCAATTTCCAAATTATTATGCAGAAGAGGAAAATGTAACCACTCGCCGATGCATGTCATTTGGAGAAGCTGCATCGGCCTGCCCTGGGTCAAGGCTTGAGTCAAAGGATATGGCCAGCTACTTTGAAAGTTTTTACCATGGGATCGCATCGGAGCGCTTCAGCTTCTTCGCTTACGGTGATCCTGATCGTGACTATGAGCTACCCTTATTCAACATTCAAAATGAACTGACATCGATCATGCCGATCCTCAAGTCTTTCATCACACCGGCTATCCTGGGTAGCAACATTGCATTCGGCCGTAAGACCACGTCCTATGAATTCTACAATCCATCAGTGGCTGCTCGTCAATTGGGGTTTGGTCAACTCCCGATCGGCCTTTACTTCTCCGATAAAATCGAGCACAGAGAATCGATCTCATCATCCCTGGAGATGGATAGGGTTTTATCTCTTGCCCCCAAGCCAATTTTGAAATACCAGAATGGCTATACACAAGCTTCTCATCCAGGCTTTTCAGAAATTGGTGGAAAGAGCTTCGTCTTCATATGTTTAGACTTCCGGCCATCACCTATTGCATACTCATCGATTCTGATTTTGAGGCCATGAAAAATCCTGTAAGTCTTTTGAAATCTTCCCACTTCCATTCATCTTTACTTAAACGAGCTCTCCATAATCTGAATCCCATTTTTTTAACAGCCAGTCGAAGAAAACACACCATCGGTGAGCAATAGCGGAAAGCCGATCCAATACTTTATCAAGACTCCGTATCCAAGAATCGGCTCTTCCGCCCCGTCTTTGAAGGATATTATGGATGGCAAAGGCAAGAGAAAAACCGCCCCTACTACAATGAATGCACCAAAGAAACCGAAGAAAAGCCGCGCGGTACGATTCTCATTCTTCCGATTCTCATTTTCGATACTCACTTCCGATCCTTACCTTAAGCAAATACCTCTTCCATACAGCCTCCCGGAAAAATTCTCGGCCAATCAACTTCCAGGGCCGCCGAAGAAACTACACAAAAGGTGCTGAGGGTGCAAGAATGCTTCTTGATGCAGTATCGGTAACAATCCGATTTCATTTATCTCATATTTTTTTTGCAAAATAAATCAGCAATAACAATTTCTTTTTCAGCAAACAAATATCACATTGCCCGATCTTCAACCAGCTCCAGCCCAAATCATACAGGCAGAATCGGCCCAACAGGTAAATCTAATCCGGCCCATATGATCTTCAAATATATATGCTCAAATTGACCGATTCAATCGTAGACTCCTACTCAGCAACCTATCATCGAGGAGCCAAGTACAACCGTCCAATCGGAGGCTATCCCTGAACAAATCGGAGAGCCGGCTGCAAATGTTCAATCAGAGGCCATTCTTGAGCAATTAACAACAACAACTCCTCCAGTGCCTCCTCCGATTGAACCAACCCAGACTCAAATGGAAGCTCCCAGCACAAACATTGCCTTGCCTCAAGTAATCCCTGATTACGTCCAGGAGGGTCAATTCAAACTGGTACCGATTCATCCTGTGTCAATATTTACTATTTTAATAACATACTTTATTGACACTCTTTTTCAGGCACACGATCCTTCGGCAATGAGCTTCACATCGTTCGATTTGGACGCCGCCATCGGAAAAGAAGAAGTCAGCTCCGCACAATCGTCTTCGACCATCTCCGGTGAGATCAAGACAAAGCTTTAAGAAGTATTGAACCATTTGAACAAGAGCATTGCCATCCTTGTTGAAAATGCCGAACCAATTCGCCAAATCTTCAAGGAACTGAAAGGTCGGCTGCCATCGGAGCTAGAAAACGCAATCATCCCTGCGGCCTTTATTGAAGGGCACCAACCCCAAGTCTCTGCCGCTCGCCAAAGAATATCGGATCGGTTGGCTCAACAAGACTTAACCAAAAAGCGTGACGACGACAGAGACAAGCTGAAAACTATGCAGGCCTAGATCAAGACTTTGGAAGCCAAACCAGCGCAGCTAGAGAATCGGATGAAGCATCTCCAAGGCGTTGAAGCTGAATTGCTCAAACGGCTCGAAGAAGTCCGTAAGGAGATGTCGGAGACTCAAGATGAAATCAACCAGATTCCAGCTTCCATCAAATCGGCACAGGAAAGTTTGAACAAACGCCTGGAGGAGGTTCGTCAAACTCACAGAAGCATCAAAAACATCCCGGGCTCCGATGTGGAAGATCTGGAAGAGATCCAAAGAATAGACAACATCCGATTGGGCGCGATCGAGATGATTCGCAAATTCTTGTAATAGTTAGACTCTTCAGCTGCACTGCTCTGATGACATTGGTCATCGATGAACTTGGTTGGTTCCGACGATGTCGACCATCGATGAACATTTATTTTGTGTATATTTTTGCCCTTAAGGCGATACATATCGTATCGGCTATCTTAGACGATGTTACTTAGAATATCGGCTCTATGTATCTACCCAAATACTTGGATAATATTTCTTTAAATATTTTCCATTAAGTGCTTTTGAAAACTCTTCTCCTTCCAATGTTTCTAAAATATACGTATTTCCTGGAACGCACCGATTTACACGATAGGGACCTTCCCAATTAGGCGACCATTTTTAAAACTTAGAACTCTTAGTCCCTATCGGCAAAATCAGCTTCCAAACCAATTCACCCTCGATGAACTCCTTTGGCTTAACCTTTTTATCATAATACTTAGCAACACGTGCTTTATTATTCTCAATATTTTCCAATGCCCTCAATCGGGTCTCAGCCAAATCGTCCAACTCAAAATTCATCAAACTTTTATATTCATCGGCAGTCAAGTTTCCCTGTTCCGATATTCGTCTCGATCCGATTTTAATCTCCCAAGGCAAAACAGCTTCATGTCCATAAACCAAATGATACGGGGACAAATTAGTAGATCCATAACACGCCATCCGATATGTCCATAACGATTCGGTCAACGTTAGATGCTATCGCCTTGGTTGTTCATCAATCTTCCGTTTGATGATTTTGATAATACTTTTATTTGATGCTTCCGCTTGACCATTGGCTTGCGCATAATAAGGAGAAGAATTTAACAACTTAATACCCATACTGGCAGCAAAATCTTGAAATTCATTAGACATAAACATAGTTCCTTAATCGGTCGTGATAGTTTGAGGAATACCAAACCGATATATAATATGCTCCTTAACGAATTCCACCATATTCTTGGAATCGGCAACCTTTAAAGGAATCGCTTCAACCCATTTAGTGAAATAATCTGTTGCCACCAATATAAATTTATGACCCTTGCTTGACGATGGATAAACTTGTCCGATCAAATCAATTCCCCATCCTTGAAAAGGCCATGGCTTGATAATCGGATTCATGGCTGATGCAGGGGCTTTTTGTACATTTCCAAACATCTAGCATTCTTGGCAACCCTTATAATATTCAAAACAATCTTCCAAAATCGTTGGCCAAAAACAACCTGTTTTACGAATAACCCACTTCATCTTATAAGCTGATTGATGCGCACCACAGACTCCCTCATGCACTTCATTCATCATGTCTTTGGATTCCGATTTACTCAGACATCGGAGCAACACACCATCAATCGTTTTATAATATAATTGATCATCAAGCAACACATATTTAACAGCCATGAATCTTAATTTCCTGAAAACCTTTTGTGATGGATCTTTAAGATAACTTACAATCTCATATCTCCAATCTCCGATTTCTGGCTCAACCGTCATGATCTCATGAAAACACCGATAGCCAGAAGCAGCTTGTGCCAAATTGTTAGCTTCCTGATTTTGAACCTTGGGGATACGTTCAATGTTAACCATCATAAATTCTTTCATCAATAATCGGCATTCATCAAAATATTGAATCAGAACATCATCCTTACATTCATATTTACCGATTAATTGATAAATCACCAACTGGGAGTCTCCAAAAATCTCAACAGCTTCAGCTCCGATTTCCAATAACAATTTCAATCCTTTAAGCAGTGCTTCATACTCAACCCGATTGTTGGTAAAGCTTGGATCCATCGGATAACTGAATTCAAAATTTGCCCCCCGAGGCGAAACAATAACGATTACGATGCCACATCCCTGGCCACACGATGATCCATCAAAGAATAATGTCCAAGACATCGGCTCAACCAATTTTACTTCATCTCCGATGTGTTGTGTCACGAAATCAGCCATTACCTGTCCTTTAACCGCTTTAGCCGATTCGTATTTTAAATCAAACTCCGATAATGCCAATATCCACTTCCCGATTCTTCCTTTTAACATCGGCATGGACAACATATACTTGACCACATCGGTTTTACAAACGATTGTACACTCAGAAGATAATAAATAATGTCTCAACTTAGTGCATGAGAAATATAGGCATAAGCATAATTTTTCAACTGGTAAATATCTTGTTTCTGCATCAATTAACTTCCGACTCAAATAACAAACCACTATTTCCTTTCCTTCAAACTCCTGTATAAGGACAGACCCGATTGATAACTCATCGGTCGACAAATATAATCGGAATGGCTTATCTCTCTGAGGTGGAATCAAAACTGGCGGTGTCATCATATACTGCTTTATTTCATCAAATGCCTTTTGTTGATCCTCTCCCCAGATGAATTCCTCATCGGCTTTTAATTTCAGCAGCGGAAAAAGGACGAATTCTACCAGATAAATTTGAAATAAATCTTCTGACAAAATTAATCTTACCGATTAACGACTGGAGACTCGTCTTATCGGTAGGTGGCTTAGCATCTCTTATAGCCTTCATGCTTTTCTGCCCTACTTCAATTCCTTTTTCATAATCCATGAAACCCAAAAACCGTCCGGCCGATACTCCAAACGCACACTTGTTAGGATTCATTTTCAAACCATGCTTCCTTGTGCATTCAAGAGTTTCCCGTAAATCGGCCAGATGCTGTTTGGATCCATCGGACTTCACCACTACATCATCAATATAAATTTCAACAATCCTGCCGATCAACTTGTGAAATATATAATTCATTACCCTTTGATATGTGGCGCCAGCATTTTTTAAACCAAAAGTCATTACGACCCACTCATATAATCCAAGTGCACCAGGGCATCGGAATGCAGTCTTAGGAATATCTTTTCCGCCATAAAAATTTGATTATATCCTGCATTACCATCCATAAAACTAATCACCTTATCTCCTGAAGCTGCATCGACCAACATATCAGCAATCGGCATCGGATACCCATCCATCGGAGTCGCCTTGTTAAGATTCCTGAAATCAACACAAACTCGCAACTTTCCATTTTTCTTGAAAACAGGAACGATATTAGATATCCATTCAGCATATCGGCAAGGTTGAATAAACTTAGCTTCATACAACCGAGTTATTTCGGCTTTTATTTCTTTATCTAACTCAGGTTTAAATCGTCTCGGCGCTTGCTTAAAAGTCCGATACCCTGGCTTGATCGGGAGCCGATGTTCAACAATAGATCGGCTTAAACCTGGCATCTCGTAGTATTCCCAAGCAAAAGAACCACGATACTCTTTTAATAACTTTATTAATTCTTGTTTAAACTCAGGATCCAACTTTGCACTTACATATGTCGGCCGAAGTCTATCTCCTAAACCTATATCTATTTCCTCTAACTCATCGGCCGACATAAACCCTTGACCAAGTTTTCCTTCATCTTCAATAAAATCATCCATTAATACAAACTCTCGGAGCCGACTGCTTGGATCGGCTTTAATCCATCATCGGACACTTGGATAAAATTGCCTTCCCAATTTCTGCCCGATAAGCACTCAATTCCTTCAAACTCCCAAACCGTCAAATCGGCGGTAGCAACGCTGACCGATTCATCGGCTTGAACAGTCTCGATGTGATCTCCATGCCATTGAATAAGGCATTGATGCATGGTAGATGGCACACAACAATTGGCATGAATCCAGTCACGACCCAGGAGCAAACTGTAAGACCCTTTACTGTCGATGACGATGAACGTAGTAGGCAAAGTCTTGTTCCCGATCGTCAATTCAACATTCAATGCCCCCCGAGCCGGTGATGGATTCCCGCCAAAGTCTTTAAGCATCATATCGGTCTTGATCAAATTGTCAGGTCCTTTGCCAAGCTTTCGATATGTGGTATACGGCATCAAATTCACAGCAGCTCCCCCATCAACAAGCATCTTAGTCATCGGCTTGCCATCAACATACCCTTTAACATATAAAGGCCTCAAATGCCGATACTTCTCATCAACTGGCTTATCAAACACAGCTTGTTGAGGTTGCAGAATCAACTGTGCCATAGCTTCTTCAACTTCATCGGTCTCATCATTGGTTGAACTTGCATTGTATTCAGCAGGCAGCACAAAAACCATGTTCACCGATGCCGATGGTCCATCATCATCACGTTTGGGCTTAGCTCTCCAAATTTTGGAATTGTCATCTTGACGCTTTTCCATGAGCAGCTCCTTGAATCAGAGACGCTGAACCCTCCTCTTTTGAGTCTTGGCCAAACCTTCAGGACACCATTGCGGATTGACTCCTGGACGTAGGTCCGATTTGACCTCCTCTTCCGATTCCTGTGCATCTTCTGGCTCTTGAACAATTTCCTTTTTCCTGTACACCAGACGATCATACACAGAAAGACGGTCTCCTTTATATTTTTGGCGATCATTATACATTCGGCGATCATCGTCCCATCGGTCATAGCACCGATTTTCATACTCACGCCGATCATGGTATTCATGCCAATCTTCGCGCTCTTGTTGATATGCTACCTCATCATGCCAGCTGCATCGACATCCAAAATCCAATCAGTCATGAACAGACTGACGCTGTCTTTTTGAATCTCTGTAGTTTTCGTACTGATCGCTACATTCTGGACAATCGTAGATTGATGGAAGCCTTAACTTTTCATTCCAGCAAAAGCTAAAAAACGGACATCCCCAATGATCTTCATTATCAAATCTCCTCGCCAGAGGACTCCGATCCCTTTTCTGCTGGCGCATATATTTGTCAATGAGCTGTCCCGATGTAACCCAAGGCTTCTCCCTACGTCGGTGATCATCCCGATAGTGCTGATGATTCCGATTTTGCACGTCATCGGCCGTCACTTGGCAATCTGGATCAACAGCTCCCGATTTCTTCGCATTCTTCGACATGAGGACTTTGGCTTTCAACTTCCTGTCGGGTGCTCCGATCTCAACCATATTTTGAGGAAACGGATGCCCATCAAGCTTCATCGGTTTCTTGCCAGTTTCAACTTTAATGATCCCTTTCTCAATTGCCGATTGAATCTCATTGCGGAAAACTTTGCAGTCATTAGTATGATGAGAAACTGAGTTATGCCACTTGCAATATTTCTTTTTCTTTAACTCTTCGGCATAAGGAATTGTATGATTTGGGGAAAGCCTGATTTGTTTCTCTGCTAACAATAAATCAAATATTTTATCGGCTTTTGTAATATTGAAACTGTACCTTTCTGGCTCGACCTTCACCCATGGACAGGCAACAGGATTCTTGTTCTTGGTCCATTCAGCCAAATCAATCTCAGCTTCTTCCCCATCGGAGTCATACTCAATATTTGCAATCTTTCTTTGAAACTTCTCCCTCCGATAATCATTTCCACGTCCTTCATGCTGAGAGAGCTTTTGAATCATGTGACCCAAGCCTTCAAAATCTTGACTTGTATAACGATCCTTGACTTGAGGCAGCAATCCTTGGAATGCCAAATCCACCAGTTGTCCCTCTGATAAGTTCAATGAGTAGCATCGGCTGCGTATATCTCTGAATCTCTGAACAAATTCGCTAACCGATTCTCCATTTCTCTGTCGGAGCGCAGTCAAATCGGACAACCTGGTTTCTTGCACTCCCATGAAGAAATAGGCATGAAATTGCTTTTCCAAGTCGGCCCAATTACTGATGGAATTTGGTGGCAATGATGAAAACCATGAGAAGGCCGATCCAGAAAGCGACATAGGAAACAACTTAACTTTCAATGGATCAATCGATGCTACTTCACCACATTGAATTGTATAGCGGCTGATATGCTCGATGGTGGTAACATCTCCTTGTCCAGAAAATTTGTAGAAATCTGGAATCCTGAATCGGGCTAGCATAGGCAGTGTATCAAACCAGTCCGGATACGGCTTCCGATGCAGATATGATTGTCCCTTAGGCTTCAGACCAAACTGATTTTTCATAACATCAGCAATCTTATCTGCCCAATCTTCCTAAGTATAATTTCCCTGACTAATCGGAGCATGAGTCATTATGACTGGTGTCTCAGTAGGTCCGATCGATGGCTCCCGATTATCAGCTCCCTTGTTCTTTGGTGGATTATCAGTGTTGAAGAAAGCAGGATACACCATCTTGCCGTCGACTACAGGAATTCGGCTGCCAAACTGATCAATATACTGAGTGCCGCCATATTCCTTGTCCTCTGACTCCTCCTCCTGTTCTCCTTCTTCACCTCCCTCCACTGCCTTGGCTTTGGTCTTCTTTGCTTTAGGAGTTTCATAACTTTCAGGATGTGTTTCTGGTGATGTAGACGAACTGATCTGTACCATCTTTTTCTTGAGATCTTTAATTGCCGAAGAAGCGCCAGTATCAAAGTAAGCAGGTCCCTTCTGGACATCCTTCAATATAGCTCCATCCAGCAACTTGGTGATCACTCCCACCACCGTGTTAACCAATATTACAGATTGGTTAATCAAAGCATGACTTACTCCAGCGTCTATGTAGTCTTGGGAAGAATTTTCTTTCCTCAGCAGTGATCCGATCAAACGCTTCCTGGGGAACAGGAAACTGATTTTTCTTGATCACCGCATTGCGAGTTTTGCTGAACGAGTCGAGGCACAGATTCTTGAATTCTTCAAGATGTGCTTCCACGAGTTTCTTCTGCTCGTCACTGAGGTCCTCCATCGTGACAGCAGGGATTTCACCGCCTCCAGGTGCCATCGCAAAAGCTTTCTTGTCCCACCGGGCGTGCCAAAATGTGTTGACGTCCAAAAAGTCAGGCGTTGACTCTCGGAAATTAACACTGTGGCCTGGAAGATTTGCTTCACTTCAGTGCAGGTCCAAAATCTTGAGGTTCGCGGCGTGCCAGTCAATTTGACCTGAAATTGACAAGGTAGAGTTTAATCAGTAAACAACAAGGAACTCATCGGCCAAGGCCCCGATTTGTTCCCGAAATCAGATCAGCATAAGGAGAAGTCCGATTTCGATGACATGAACCATCGGTCTTAAGTCCGATTCGTGAGAATATAACGTATATTGAAATAAACCATCGGCTATGAAAACCGAATCGGAGATAGATCTAATTTAAGCTCATTCTTTAATATTCATCTTTCCAAAGGCGATAAACAAACTAAATCTCATGTCACTAACAATCAGATCAATTTCGAGACAGCGTTGCTAGCAGGGCACCGATTTGTTTGCTTACTCTGATATATCAATATATATCAAAGAACTCGTTTAAACCAAATCTATTTGTAACTTGCTTATTTAATCTAAATCAGCTATATAATCAATATGAACAGATCTATTCTGAAATTTGAATAACAATAAAGCAGAATAGATCCTCTCTGATAGATGTAAGCCGATAGGATAAAATCAACAAGATACGGTAATGGGTGAGCGATCTAAACGAAGAAGGGCGATACACCTCAATCTAAAGCCTAGAACAACTCGATAAATTGGTGAATTAACTAAACGAAGAAGGCCGATACGCCTCAATCTAAAGCCTAGATTAATTCGATAGGGTGTCGGACTTACAGACAAACCAGAGGCCAAGATGATACAGCCCTGCTTGCTGAAGAACTCGACAAAAAGGATTGTTGGCACGTGAGGCCGAAAGTTGTGTTTGATTGATTGGTTGTGTGAACGTTTTTTTACAATGGCACAGGGTTTATATTTATACCCTGGAAATCTAGCTAAAACTTGCCGGCTACGACAATATCTCTAATTTATCTAAAGCAATCTAATCTTAAACGACCAAAACTATTACAAATCTTAACGCACAATCAGGCCCTGAAGAAGCTTCCAGACGCGCCTCCCCTCAGAAGTCGTACGTGCTCCGGCCTCACTCGTCTTGTGTCCGATCAAGACTCCAATCGGACGAACCCCAATCGGAATCGGAGCTAACTCTGAATCAGATTCGGCCTCCATTCTGGCTCTGTTGCACACAAACTTAGCTGAGTCAAAATCTGATGTCAACAGCCTCAAAACAAACCCTACAATGCACATGACACCATTGGGTCTCTTTTACATGGAGAAGGGGTGTCTTGGCCATGCAACCACATGGAACATCCCAACAACATGGACTCAATGGTTCTAGGACTCACATCAACACAAAATAGCAGTTTTTTCTGCACGCATTTGCATTTGCAAAACTCGAAATCAAGACTTCTTACTTAAATACGAATTCAAATTTAATGCAAAAAAAGGAGGTCACAATCGAAAAGCATAAGAATGAGCAAAAAAGGTAATATATGTTAGAGTATGAGGCCATGAGCTAGCAACAATGGCAAAACATCACTTTTCATGGTTAATATATGGAATATTACTTGCAAGATTCGATAGCAGCATTCAACTAATGCATTGGAGGCCGGCTATCTTCAATGTGTCATGGAGTTTACTTGATCCGGCCCAAATAACAATTAATGTAGATGGTGAACTATATCTACCACATGAGTTTCTCAATGCTTTGACTTGGATGCATGAATCCAACAAGTAAGACAAAGAACAGGGTACACAATATCAAACAAAGGTTATGACATTTCACAGTGCTCCAATTAGCATTTCTGATGCACAAATAGTCTTTCACTCAAAATGATTGGAAGGTAGCATAACATATTACAAAGTATAACTTCTGCTTATCTGTATCAATGACCAAATTTGACAGAATGCATGGTGTTATTATTCCTAAAAAATAATGTTAATTAAATTTCTAGACGTATTTGTTTATTGGGTAAAATCAGAAATTAAGTAGAAATCAATAACCTTTGGGTGAACCCTAACCGAATGGTGGTTGTGGAATGCATGTGACTTGTCCATGAACGTACACACAGTTCATTTTAAGTTGGGTGTAACTTAAACCCGTATAAAAAGGACTTATATGCGGGTTCAGCAACAAATTACTGAGTGACTGCAAACAATGCAATTCTTAAAAATGAAGAGGACGGATAGGACCATAAATTTAATTTTTAATACATTGTCTGAAAGTTAGATATTTAATTAGGTGACTAAGGTTTAGGAAATAGCCAAGGTTGGAAAATTGCTTCGGTGATAAATACTTTTTATTGTTTTATTATATTTAGGGAAATTTTGCACTAGGACACTCAGTCGTTCTTGGTATATGCAAAGGTTGAGAAATAGAATCATCTGATTTGATAGTTCCTGATAGCCATGAGATGATCATCTTAGGGTGATCCTTTTGTCTACGGATGCTCATATTACACTTGTAGTTTCTAAATGATGAGAATCCACTGTGTAGCATCTATATCCATAATTCCAGCATTGTTTATGTCAGTAGTTTGATTCTTTGTAGGAACTACCGGTAATAGCGAGCTTGCAAAGAGGACCTGTTATCATAGAGATTCATTGTTTCTGGCCTGCTTTACCTTAATTGTCATTTGAACAAAAAGTTGACGATTAGCTTTTGATAAAAGTTTGTGTAAAATGCACCCCATGCCCTTAAAATTGGCGTGTTGCGTCCACTAGGTCTCTAAACTCCCAAAGTGCCGATCTCCGGTACCTAAACTTGCTAACCCATTGACGTGATGTCCAAACCACAATCCATTAGCCTTAAACTGCCATCATGGCTGCTTACTGTGCACCGAACATGTAGGGCCCACATGGCAGCTTGACACCCTTTGTTTCCATTCCATCTCTATCTTTCTCTTCCTTACCTCCACGTGCTTCACTACCTCGCCACCGTCCTCTTCCTCGCCCTTCCCCAGGGTGTGGTCCCGACACATGCAGCGGACAACTGCAAGGTGCAAGTGCTTGTGGATTGGTGGACGATAGCGCAGGGGGCCTAGCCGCGATTGTGGGAGCTCTCTCAAAGTATCGCCGCGAACTTGATGCACATACACTGCAGGAGGACTTGCCGCGGGCGAAGGGTGACAACATGGCCTCAAAACGAGCAGTCGTATGCACGGGGCCTTGTCATAGCTGGGGATGGCACGAGAGCCCATCTGGCTTGGTTGTAAGCGCGGGGCTTTGCCATGAGAGACCACACACTGGAGTCCTCACCACGAATGTGGGTGGGCATGATGGCTCAGGAATCCTCCCAACCCACACCGCGAATAGGGGAGGCACGGTGGCTCCCCTGGTCAGGCCGTCTCGCAGTGGGAGCTATCACCCACGGACAAGAGTGACCGTGGCAGGGAAGCGCCGGTGCCAGCATCAGGCCACCACAGCGTAGCAGAGGATGGTGAGTTAGTGGCCAAGGGTGGATGCGAGCGGGGAGGCTGTGGCCATGCTCGAGTTGGGCATTGGTGTTGCGGTTGAGAGGCGAGCAAGGCCGAGCGCTAGGAGTTTGGGCCCAAATGTTGAGCGAGGGCACACCCTGTGTTACTGTGTAGCAACTCAACCTTGGATAGTTGGATGACATGGGGCGCAGTGACGGCAACCACGTGCAGCATGTGCACCTCACCATTGTCCACCATGTGTGTCGAGAACACTCCCTAGGGAAGGCCAGAAGCGAGATGAAGAGGATGACGGCGAGGCGTGTGGACCAGTGCTCAACAAGAGCGATGGGGGCATACAACCCCTCGTTTGACGCACAACGTGTTAGCTAGGTGACAAGGATGAAAGAGAGAGATAGAGAGGAAAGAGAGGGGGGTTGAAGCTGGTACGTGGCCTCCACATGTCGGGTGCACATTCGACAACCACGCTGGTAGTTTAAAAAACGCACAATGATTTGGACATCACGTGAGCCGATTAGCTAGTTTAGATACTGCCTTTAGGCACTTTGGGAGATTGGGCCTAGTTGGCACAATGCGACATGTGTTAAGGACATGAGGTGTATTTTTGTCTTGGTCGGAGTAGGGATAGTATATGTCTATGGAGTTTTGCAAAACACAAACACCTCATAGATAGATACAGAGATAGAAATTTT